>CAMTDV010000027.1:3081514-3516514 GCA_947069175.1 Scalesia atractyloides
AAGATAAAACCAAATAAATAAAAAAATATATAAAAGTACGTTAATTGTCAATGGAAAATTTATAGAATAAATACAAATGAAGATTGTTTAGTAAATAGAAAACCTTTTTTTTCTTGGTCAAAATGAGTTACGAAGCTAGAGTATATAAATCTTGGGTGTTTTGAGGAGAGGATCCAAAAAAACAACCTCAATATGACTTGTACCCAATGCGTAAAAACCATGGATTTTGATTATAAAAGTAACAATAATGGCCATAAACCATGGGGAGACCTAGAGGCTAAGAGGCGATCGTCGATAATTTTGGGTCAATCAAAAGCTTCAAATCATCATTCCAAACCCGAAGTCTAACCTAAACATGCATATTTTAAAATCAATCACCAATGTACAAGGCTAAATCAACTGTGATCATCTCCGGGACTAAGGTTTGTGTTAGCAATTGTGCTCATACCTACTTTTAGATTTAGGTTTTGTTTTAATCAATCGGTTAGTTGAATCTTTATGTTTGTTTGGATTGATTAACAGTGTTGAGTTATTAAACTTAAATTTGATTTCATCAGTTATTCGATTTGTAATCATCAACAATTGAGATTGAGTTCTCGTTTATCATTGGTTCATTTATCATTAACCCTTGAAACTATTGTTTTCTTAAAACCTAAAATTGGAAACTAAATTAGGTCGATGTTTAATTATGATGTAATTTGGTTTAGGATCACACTATCACATTCAAATTATTATTTTTCCATTATCTATCAAATCAAGTAGTTCCATGAATCATATCTATGTGATTTTCAATTGGTAACAAACTAAGTTATTTGATCTGCTTTTACAAACTGAAACTCGGGAATTGGTTATTCTTTAAATTAATGTTTTTCCTCAATTACAGTTTGTTTCCTAGTTGCAAACGTTTTCAGAAATCAAAACCAAAGATCAATTTACTTTTAAATTAAGTTAGTTTTATTTAGTTTACATAATCAAAAAACCTGTAATACTGATCATATACTTCTCGTGGACACAATACCTGACTTACCCTAGAGACCTAGGTTAATTAGATTTTTGCATGACCTCAACGATAGGTCATCAAGTGCTTTAGGTGACAAAATAAAAGATGGACTAAAATGAAGAGTTTGGCCAAATCGCATTAAAGAAAAATGTAATTTACTTTTAAAAATAATCGTTGATGTCTTTTTTTTCCCTATGATTTGAAGAAAATTATCACTTTAATCGAAAGTTTAAACTATACATTAGACATATTGTGAGTTTCATTTCTTACAATTTCAGACCTAACAAATAACACCCTTAGATTTTTCTATTATGTTGAATGGTGTTTTGGTCTCTTATGGGTAGGGATGAGCATTTGGTATCAAATACCGTACCTATACCATATCGATACCGATCCTGAAAATACCGTACCGAAATCTGTATCCACTTTTTGGCATTTTCGGTATCGGTGCTTTTGGGATCGGTACGGTAGCAGCAAAATACTGAATTTTACCTTCGAATACCGACACCGTACCGATACCGTACCATCCGTACTATACCGAATATTTTGATATCGATATCGGTATCTAGTTTTGACGGAATTCGGTATCGGTATTTCGGGATCGGTACTGTATCGGTATCATGCTCATCCCTACTTACGGGTATAAGGTATTAATGCAACGTATTGGTGCATATAGTAAACAATAAATCTACAAATAAAACAATTAAATATCATTTAGATTTAAATATATCAATAAATCTACAAATAAAATCCAACCCCACCCTTTCTTAAAACTCTCATGGTCCGTTAGATTTGCATAATTTTTTAAAGAAATTGGAATTTTAAAACTCTCAGGGTCTGGGTACTGTTTGGTTCGCATAATTTCTTTAAAGAAATTAGAATTTATATAAGGAATTGAAATTTGATGGAATTGGAATTCATTACAATAGAAATTTATATTATGTTTGGTTTATAAATTAGTAAATGAATTGTAATGGTTAAAAACTAAAAGACAATTTATCCTCATTTCTTTTATTTGAGGCAGTAAAAAATATGGAAATATGATGATATTTTGCTAATAAAATATATTTCAATGGAAAGTTTAGAATTTTTTCTCAAATAGAAAGGAGTGTTAAATTCCTTTAGTTAATGGAATTTGGTGGATTGTTTTCCAATTCCATTTTTATTAAAAACTAACAAAACATAATTCTTGATAGAATGTTTTTCATTGCAATTCCAATTCCTTTAAAATCCATGAACCAAACAGTCCCTTAGCTCGCTCTCTTACAGTCAAGAGAAACACCACTTTCACCACCAACAAGCAAGAAGAACATAACCATTTCTCGTTACCAAGAACACCATTATCAGCGCCGCCCTCAACAGAACTGACTAAGCCTCATCATTGATCACCGCCAACTCTAACATATCTTACCACCGTCACCGTTATCCCAACAGAAGAGTTCTTTAGATGAGTCTTAACTATGTGAATCAGGTTACCTTAATTTTTCCAAGTCATTTATCATTTATACCCCGTCACCCATCAAATCATGAACAAATTACTTAACCTTAGATTGGCTCTATTAATTGCTACATACATATCCGTATGAATATAGTAGTTAGTAAGAACTCATAAAAAGAAGGGTAAAATCTCATTTTACATCCTTTAAGTTTTAGTAAAATTTCAGACGTAATACTTTAACTAACGAAATTACAACGGATATCTTTTATGTTTTTATTTCTTTACAACAAATGACATTTATGTTTTAATTTCTTTACATCGGATATCCTTTTTTTTTTAATCTTTTTAGGAGAAATGACACAATCTGTAAAGAAATAAACATAAAGAACATCCGCTGTAATTTCGTTAATTAAAGAAAACACTTGAAATTTTACTAAAATAAAGAATATAAAATGCAATTTACCTTAAAAGAATTTATTAAACTAGATTGAATTCGTTATGTTTTGACCAATTGTTACTTGCACTCCTTTCTTTCAATCATTATACATTTTTATACGATAAAAACTAAAATCTGATAATAATTATGCTTTATAAATAAAAAATAAGACACGACTTCCATTAAAGCAAACTATAGATCGAGAAAATTAAGTAATGTTTTGAAAACTGTATCATACTGATTGATCAGACTAGTTAAACCAAAGTGGAGTTTTAAGTGTTATTAAATTTTAAAAAAAATATTTATATTAGATGAATTGCATTTATATTTAATATCATAGTATCATATAAAATACTTAAATAAAAAAAGAAAAAATTCGGTGCTTTAGGGTGGGCCTCACCCCTTTCTCCCTCTCACGCCCTTGAACTTGCACATGCCCCCTCAGGTGGCGCATCCCCTTAACGTCCCGAGGCGGTGTTTTATCTCATTAATGGGTGTTAGCCCACAACGTCTGGCCTAAACATTAAATCGGATAACTAAAGTGAACAGTTTTTACTCGGGTAATCACCAAAATAGGAAAGTAAATCCCAAAAGTCAACAAAACAGACATTGATTTTTACATTTTTTTTCAAATACATAATACAAACAACCAACCATAGGAGAAAAACAAATAGAGCAACTCCTTAACAGTCTACGCTCCAATAATCTGGCTCCTTCATACCCGAGTTGAAACTAATGTAAAACCAATGATAATATTCCAGCTCCTCTATAGCCCACACTCTTATTGTTTGACACAACCCACACTAAGATAATCTAGATGGTCCCTAGCCGACGCCTCAATAATCTGGCTCCTCCGTAGTTGACACATGTAAAAGTAAATTCTTTAAATGAAAAAGTTAATGTGTGTTTCATTAATTTTTAGGGGTTGTTTTTCTCTTTATTAAAAGTCAATTTTTCTTAACATCAAATGTAATATAAACGTGTCTTAAAACTAAACACTTCGTGTTTCGGCATGCTTAAAACTCATGATTTACCACTTTGAAAAATTTTGATTACTTTGAAGTTTGAATGAATTAAAAAGAAAAAAACATTTCTAATAATATCGTCTAACGGAACGGTTTTATATGAGCTATATAAGTATTATTATTTATGTTAACATGTAATATTGGTACGTATTTTCTATATTTTCCTTATTAATCATGTTAAACTTCTATATACATATCCTTAGTCACTATTTATTGTATTTCACACATATCACTTACCCATGGTGTAACCCTTTTAGGATATGAGTCGAGTATGACTTATGAGTCATGGTTTAGTGTACACTTAATATTAATAGACATCTAAAAGGTTTTAGTTTTACTGAATTTTAGAAAATGCTAAATCTATATGCATGCATAAGAAGCAACGGACCTTTTGATGTCTATTAATATTAAACAAGGTTTTCAACGATTGTCGTGTTATGATGAACTTCTTTTATTATTTAGTCTGTGTTTACATATGTTTTGAAATCACTACGAGCGCGTTGCGCACGGAACCGCTGACAAGAATAAAAAAATATAGAAAAAAACACTAAAAAATAACCGAAAGAAAATCAACCAACAAAGTTGTATGGTAATGATGTTGTTCGTATGAAATTCGTGGTCAGAGATGAACAAATGTACTGGGTACCGGTACCGGATTTCACGAACGGAAGGATCTTAAGTCCAATTCGGTATCGACTTTTGGCGTTTCTGGTATCGGTTCGCTACCGGTTTTTACATTCATATATCGGTACCGTAACTGGTACTTTCGGTACCAGTATCGATTCGGTATTGGTTGGCACTGAGCTTATCTCTACCCCTGAAACTAAAAAAAAAAAGAAAACATTAAAAGTTTAAGAAAATCAACAAAAAAAAGTTGCACGGTATCGTTGTTGTCCGTTACGATACCCGTGATCAGGGATGAACAAATGGTACCGGGTAGCAGTACCGAATTATCCGATCTAAAAGATTTTCAAAATCAATTCGGTACCGACTTTTAGCATTTTCTATACTAGGTTGGTGCTGGTTTTTACCTTAATGTACTAATAATGAACCAGACCGTACTGGTATTTTCGATACCAGTACCGGTTGACACCAAGCTTATCCCATTTAAAAACTAAAGAAAATAATAATTATTATAATATTAAAATACTAAAAGTATTAAAAAAACTATATATATTATTATTATAATAATTAAAACACTATTCATTGACTTATTGATCGGAGTGCCGCGCCATTGTCAAAGATAATATTTATATACCTGATTAACCCTTAACTATGAGTTAGTGATAGTATGGGGTCGAATCATAAAGAGTTTGTGGTTTGCGAAGGATGTAATTGATTTTAAATAATGTCACCTTTATGAAGCTTACAAATGGTTTAAATTGAATGTTTGTTTGTTTGAAAGAGATGTCAGAATAAATCGACAAGTTTGTTTTTAATTACTTAACTATGAGAACTTGAATGATTGCACGAAACTTGATTCATTAGTATAAAATGATAATACTAAAACAAGGTTCACACCCAGTTCGGTAATTGAAGACCTAGGGTTTCTACACGTTTTAGATTCGATTCAATTGCATATATGACAAACGAATTTAGTGTTGTGTGGCTTAGGTGCCAAGAGCTATCAACGTCGTAAACGACGGACCGCACCCACTTCGTTACCAAAAACATATAAATTATAACCCAGACAAGGTATATTTGCACATAAACATTTCGCAAAGTCAAATTTAATCTTCACCTGACTTGCATCTTAACGTACGATAATTGTAAAACCGGTTAGTATGCCTCTATGGATGCCATAGGTGCATTATCAACTTCTTTCTTTTTTCCTTCTAATATAGTGTCGTTCTTATACAGCCAAAAGTCTATCATACGTGCACAAAAACAAAATAAAATACTAGGGTTGACAATCTGAGACGCGGACACGAAAACACGACACGAGACGACATGACCTTAACAGGTTTATTTTTGACCCTTAACATGTTTCGTGTCTTAAACAGGTCTACACAATAAGACCTGTTAATTTTCGTGTTGTGTTCGTATTTACATATTTTGTGTTCGTGTCTTAACAGGTTATGTTCGTGCCTTAATAGGTCGTGTCTGACATGATATGCCAGCCCTAGACTCCACATACCACCTCTCCAGGGTGAGTTCGTGTCTTAACAGGTCAAGTTTGTGTCTTAGCAAGTCGTATGATAAGCTTGTAAATTAATTCGTGTCTTAACAGGTCGTGTTCGTGTAACATGTTTGTTATTAGGTTCGGGTTTGTATTTGTGTTTGAAAAAACTGATACGATAAAATTTTATGTCGTGTTCGTATTTATATGTTTCGTGTTCGTGTCTTAAAAGATTGTGTTTGACACGATATACCAGCCCTGTGAAATGCAATCTAATACTAAAAAAATCGATAACTACAAAATAGAAATATTTGTATCAACAAGATCTTGCTTGCATCATCTTCTAGCACATGGCTACATGAACTTCCATCAATTGGTGACCTCATCAAACCGAAGTGGGTATGTGGATTAATTTAAGCCATTGTTTATAATTAAGTGGGAAACTTTTCTAAAGGCTAAATAATTGCAACAAAATTGGGAAGAAACTACCCTAGGTATTACCTCCATTTTTGGATAATCTAATCATGATTCATCCAAATAATTGCGGCTTTATACTGTTTATTAAAGGATTAAGATAACAAGTCAAATATGGATTTTCAAAGGTAGAAGAGGCAATTAATATTTATGCTTTAAGGTCGGTGTCTTAATATTTTCCAGTCATGAAATATTAAGTTTAAGTGTGTTTATATTATAGATTGTAATATAATATATCATAAACCATAAAATTATGTAATTAAAGTACCTAATAATTGCTAGTGTATGCAATGAATTTAATAATTTATATATAAAACTTTCAACTCATTACACTTCAACATAACTTACTAAAACCGGTAAACATACTTTCTGTTTTTGAAAGCTATGTACCGGTAGATAAAAATACGGCTGTAAACGAATTAAACGTTCAGTTAACAGTTTGTGAACTATTCAGCGAAAAGTTTATTTGTGTTCGTTCGTATAATAAATGAACAAACATGAACAAGGGCCACGTTCGTTCATTTATGTTCGTGAACGTTTAGTATTGTGTTCGTTTGTGTTTAATAGTTTATTAGGGTTTTTAACTTTTATACTTATTTAAGTACTTCAAAATTTTCACTAATAAAATATTAAAAATTCCCACTAATAAATTATTTATTAAATATAGGGTATTACGTATTAGCATTAATCCTTACTTCCTAAAAACCCTAATTAAAAATTATTGTCCCCCCTCTCATTCCAAGCAGATGTAATGCAACTACGAACCCTCTCTCATTCTAGTCTCTGATTTAGGGTTTTTGTACTCGTGTTCTTCGTCACTCTAAGTACATGATAGGGGTGGTTTGTGTTCGTTTTTATTCTTGAATGCTCGTTTGTGTTTGTTTGCCTTCATTTGTGTTCGTTCGTGCTCATGAAATTCGTCTATTCGCTTATGCTTATGCTTATGCCTATGCCTGGTACCTAAAATTAACAAATAAACACAAATGAACATGAACATATTCATTTCCTTAACAAACGAACACAAACAAAAAATATGGTAAGTATTCATAAACAGTTCATGAAAACATTATTTCCTTAACAAACGAACGTGAACAAAGTTATGTTCTGTTTATTCGGTTCGTTTACAGCTCTAGATAAAAAGTTAAAAACTAATTAGATACATATGGTCACATTGGTGTGTGGACTAAGATTGTGAATCATATGCCTCATGTAGCAGTAGATAAAAAATTAAAATGTAATAACTTTTAAAAACAATATGATTATTAATGTTATTAGAAACTCCATGAATCTAAATCAAATATCTTCAAACCCACATATCCATTGTCCACTCCACATCGTCAATAACTCTTAACTACCATTGTTGGCTCCACCATCAACTTCTCCAAAATCATGGTGGTTGTTGACCTCATCTTGAATCATTTTCTTGAAGACCTTCGTTTGTCCACATATCATTTTCTCAATATCTTACCACTAGTAGAGAAATGGTTATAAGAAGCGGTTATAAGTAATCCAAGATTATAATCTACATGAACATTGACTTAAAATCTCCATATTTCTAATGGATTATATGATGTTAAATGAGTAATTCTGAAAACCCTAAATTTTGGAAGAGGAAAATCCGAAAAACATAGGTTTCATCTGCTACCGTTGAGTGATCATGCGACAAATGAGAAGGTGTAACGATAACTAAAGTGATTCTGATATTTGATTTATATTTATATACGGGCACATGATTCTAGAGGCGCCAATATAAATGAGTTATGCTCGTCGATCAAAGTAGGTTATGGTGTATTTATCCAAGCAAATCTATGAATTGTTTTTAAAAAAATGAAAATTACTATAATAGACAAGCTGACTTTTAATGTCAATGGAATTGCATGCGTATTTAGCGTTGGAAAAAAATAGACAAAGACAAAAGTGCCAATCAGATGATGCCAAACAAGATCGTGAGCTAGATGGCTAAGCGTAGCCTACCAATAAAAACGTGTAAAGCGTAGGGTAAATGGTCGGCGGATGAAAAAAAACATACGCTAAATAGTCAGCAGATGAATAAACGGAGACTAGGCCGACATATAAAAAATGTAGGCTAAATCCTATCCGTCGACTATTTAGCCTATGCTTTTGTCTATTTTGTCAAGGGCTGCGATATGCACGTCTATTTCTGATGTAGAGTAGAAATGATAAGTAAGATCAATCACGTTGATTCTACGAATACCCGTGATGAACTTGTCCAACCCAAAATTCAACCCAAAGGGCACGGAATTTGAAGTGCAAAATTGTTTTTTCCAAAACTGAAATCTGATCATTATCCCCTCATAACCAACATATTAATAGAGTTATAAATTCGAAACGGGCCCTAAAATACACTCGGGCCAAAAACTAAAACAAAACAAAAGTTGGCAAAAAGCCCAAAAAAAATAAAAATAAAAAATACTTATAGAAATAAGCCTTTTTGGGCCCGAACGTCCACCCAAACCGCCAAAGGCGTTTGCAGCAAAATGGGATTTTTCCTCACGATTGTTTTGACTGGTCGCAACGCCCAAAACGGACCCCCGTAGCCCAAGTTAAAGCCATTTTAGTGAAGCCCCATTTGTCACTTGATCTTGGGCCTCCAAATATAACATGGCCCGCTCCTCCACACTTAGGCCCGCATCAATTTCGTTAAGATCAAGCGAGCTAGATCAGACAAAATATATCTAATTCATCATTTACAAAGGAAAAAAATGAATAAATAACACTTGAAACAATTACATCATTTTGGTATAATAAGGTGAAGGTCTGGTACATAACCAAAGCAAAACAATAGTGTTGTTATATAAAGGATAAAAAATAACAATTTTGCTACATAAAAAATGAAGAAGTCATAAAGGCCTTTCCAACACTTCGAGCTTCCATTACTATACATGACTACATTGTAGCCACATTTTTGTAATTGATCACCATGAGAAAAAGGTATGAATAGTAACATGCATAATAATTGACATATATGTGTTCCCAGATGATTTGTGTTTAGGTTTGTTTATTTCTATATTTAGGCTACTAAGTGTGGGGGTCGTTCAGGCACGGTCTGGCCCGACGACGTCTCCAACACCACCCCGGGTGGTCCGGCGTGGTCGCGGAAGTCCCCTAGGAGATGTTGAAGACGGTGCTAATATTAACCTCCACCTCCACCTCCACTGCGGCCTTCACCAACTGCAACCACCACCGGCCCGCTCACCACCCACCTCCACCATGAACATCACCACTCGCTACCACCCCCACAGCCACCACACCAAACAAATCTTTCTGGTAGTTGTGGTTCACAATAGAGACGCCGGCAACGGTTTCCGGCGAAAACTCGACGAGAATCAACGAGAGCGGCAGATGAAACGATTAGTTCGAGGTAGCAACGGAGATGAAGGTTGACGGTGAACCGGAGGTGGAGCTGATGGTGGTGTTTGGTGATTATGACGGTTACCGGAGATGAAGATGATGGTGAGAGTGGTGGCCGGAGGTGGAGCTGATGGTGGTGGTGTGGTGGACGGCTATAATATTAAAAAAACTAGGTGGGGTCGGGTCGTCACTCATTTCCTTGGTTCCATCCTTGGAGGGGCGTCCTCCAAGGACTCTGACGTGACGGGTCGTCCTCCAAGGAGGCCCGTCACCCACACCGAGTATCCTTAGGTGGATCACTTGTTTTTGACAAGTCTTATTCCTAAACTTCAGTCCACTATTGCACTACTAAAAAGGAGTCTTAACTGTTGTCAAATTTTCCATTTATTACTTTTGTTACAATAGATTGTTTTGTAGGTTTAAGGGTTTATACAATACAGCAACACTACACACTGTTGTAATATATAGTTACCGCCAAATGTGGGACTCACAATTTCTTAGCAGCATTGCCAATAATATATACATATACTTTAGAAAAGGTTGCATACATCAGGCCCTATCTCATAAAGTGATAATTTTGAATGTTACAATGCATTCAGAAACAATGTATGTATGAAGTATGTATCTACTTACGTAGGAATGCATGTTATGATGCTTGCCAAAACACTGTATGTATGTACGCATGTACGTGTTTGTTTGTACACGATATACATGTACATACATGTTCTTACGTACATGCATACAATTATGGATCTAGAAAATATCATGAGGCACACAATACTAGAGGTGATATTATAAGGTCACCCGTAGTGGCTCTCGTTGTTGGGCATGGAGCACCTGAACCACGAGGGAACACTATCCCCTAGCTCGTGGTTGGGCAAATATGGCCCTGCTTGTGGCTGGAACAACGCGGAGAAGGGGATGTGTGATTGGTTGGGGTAGTCCGTTAACCAATCAATTTTTTTTTCCAATCCTAAACTCACTAATTTCACATACCTCCCATCTACACAATTTTACCCCATTATCATCACATGCTAACGTGTACGCTACCTGTCAAAAATATCAAACCACATACCTCACCACTACACATGGTCTAAGTGAAATAATTACATGGTCAAAGCGATCTAGGTGAAATAAAATATTAAATATATCTTATTCGTCATTTATAAAAAAACTAACGTCTAAACAATTATGCATAATACATTAGGAAAACAATAGCAAAATAACTTTACTACATAAAAAATAACAGTTTTGCTACATAAAAGACAAAAAAAAAGTACCAAGTAAAAGAAGAAACGATAGAAATCTTGTAACCTAAACTTAGAAAAACAATTTTGTTACAAAAAAATGAAGAATACATAAAGGGTACCTATTCAACACTTACATCCTGCCATTACTATACATGACTACATTGTAGCCACATTGTTTGATCACCATGACAAAAGTATGATTAGTAACATATATAATAAATGAGATATGAGTGATATTAACAATGCTTTGACACAGTATCCGACATCATTTTTGCTTCAGGTTTCTTTACTTCCTGCATTGGATCGATTCTTTTAGACACGTCACATTCCTAACTTTATTCCACTAATGGGGTACGGGCGCTCCACTAGTGATGAAGTTCCATCACTTACAACATCCAATTAAGTTCCGTCACGTCATTGAGCTTTATTCTATCACTGGTGATGAATTTTAGTGAAAATGCCTATTTCTAGTGATGATTTTTTTATTTTTTAAATTATAAATTAACCAAAAGAATCATAAAAACCTTTTGTATACATTTATTTAAAAACCTTACCAGCTTACCTTATCTCATACGTCACCACTTTATTTAAAAAAATCGTAAAATAATGGAGGTGCAACTTCACGTCATCATCCCTGTAAATCTCATCTTTCACCCTGTTCCTTTTCAAATCTCATAAATCTCCATCGATAAACATCAAATTAAACCCAGATTCATCCACATCCACCTCTCAAATCCACAACGGTAACAAATAAAACTCCTCCCATCGGTCACTTACAACAAAATCAACGCGTGATCATGACAACGCGTTTTAAACTCCACGCGTGGAAAATGGGGGTGGTGGTGGTGTTTCACGTTGTAAAACACGTGAAAGATGGTTGATCACGGGACGCCCCAACCCCCCTAATGCATTTAAAATTTGACGCGGTGGGCTTCACATTTTCTTATATTATTTTCGTTACATTCTTGTTGTTACTCACTATGTTGTAAATATAATATTATTACATACAATAACAAAAGCAGACCTTTTTGTAACACCTCGTAAAATCATGTCCAATGATATAGTGACACGTGTTTATATATATATATATATATATATATATATATATATATATATATATATATATATATTATATAAGTCTATTAAAGACTAATATGGACTAAAAGTGACAACATGCCCAAACTGAGCCCCTGAATGATTTTTTGATGTCAACATGCATAAACCTAGCCTCTGAACAACCATTAGTGTCGTCATGCATAAAAACGTAGCCTCTGAACGACCATTAGAGTCGTTATGCATAAAACATAGCCTCTGAACGACCATTAGTGTCGTTATGCTTAAACTCGGCCTCTGAGTGACCGTTGTGTCAACATGCCTAGCCTTTGAGTGACATCGGGGTCAACATGCTTATACTGAGCCTGTGAGTGATCCTTTACGAAGTCCTAACTCTCATATGAGCCACTAGTTGGACGAGAGGGATTAATTCTGAAAATCCGCTAATGTTGGACAATGAAGGGATTATGTAACACCTTGTGAAATTCGTGTTCGGTAATATACCGACACGTGTACATACCCTCGGATCATATCTCAACAAGCTAGTCACCCAAACATGTTCAGAAATCTCAAAAATTCACAAAACTAACCGTAACCTACGGTTGATAACCGTAGGCTACGGTCTAGAGCTGATGAAACAAAATAACACTGACATTAAGCTACGGTCTGGCGACCGTAGCCTACGGCAGGCCTCTAAAGCTCTTATTTTCACCATTTAAACTTTCAGCAAATTACCCAAAGACCCCTAGACTTTATTACTTTCATATTACTTGTTTAAACAAGTTGTTTCTAAACCCGAACGTCTCTCGGTTAAGACGATACATTTTTATTTACCATCCTCGAGCATTCCGTTCTTTTACCAAACCTTTAACTTTATTAATTTAGGTAAATTAGTCTTTAAAACCATAAGTATTCTTATCTTCACGTTTAAGCTAGTAAACATTTTTTTTAGTCATAAAGACACCTAGTGTGACATGTAACGTCCGTAAAAAACCGGGTTATCCAAACCCGCTTCGTTTATTAAACCGAATAATCAGTTATAAAATTCGTTGCGTATATATTGTTTATTTTAATTTTAAACGATACATAATTAATAAACATTTTAGAATTTAAAATTTATAAATGAAAATTTGTAATAAACAATGAATAAAAAAATATAAGGAGACGCCGGGTTTCGAACCCGGGTCACCCGCCTCCATCACACACACATAAACCGTTCGGCTGCCAAGCCTCATTTGGTTTATTTTAAATTCATTAATATATGTATACGCATTTCAACTAAGGGAGGCCGCCCAAAAGATTTCAGCAGTTACGATTTCAACTGAAAAGTGGAGCGCATACAATCATCCGTTACTGAATTGTGTTTTAATTCGATTTCAGTTACCAATTATACCCTGAATCAAAGAATTTCAGTATTTTGAAACCGAAAACATTTAAGAAAAAATGAATGAAACCGATTACAAATCATTCGATCTGCAAATACCGAAACATCTCGTCCACTAAACGATCACACAAGAGCTTTCTGTTCAAACACTCTACTGCCGGAATTTATCTGTGTTCGCCGGAATTCTCTGCAAGTCGCCGGAAAACCGAACCCATTTCATCTCTTTTGCCTTACTCTATAAATAGAACTTCTAGAGCTTCGACAGAAGTTACCCACACTCACCTCAAACTTCCTGAAGATCCTCTGCCGCAAGTTACACGTCGCCGGAATTCTCTGGAAGTCGCCGGAAAACCGAACCCATTTCATCTCTGTTGCCTTACTTTATAAACAGGACATCTAGAGCTCATACCGAAGTCACCCACACTCACCTCAAACTTCCTGAAGATCCTCTGCCGCAAGTTACACGTCGCCGGAATAACCTGCTGTCATCGGAATCTCGCCGGAGAAACAGGGGATATCTGTTCGGTGTATCTTTCACCTAATCCCTTTCATTTTTATTAATCTCATGTGTAGTTATTTACAATTTAATAAAGGAATTGATTAATGAATCGAAACAATCGGATTAACGGTCTGTTTATTCGAATGAAGAAGATGAAGCACTGTTAATGTATAAGTTTAATTCGAAACGGATTTTTAAACGGGTTAGACACACAGTCCAGTGGTGGACTGTGTGCAAACTTCAAGCCATGGTCTCGAGTTCGAGTCTGTACATGCTTTCCAGTTCGCCAATTATACACAACCTTTTTAAGACTAGTTAACGAAATAATCTAGTAAATATATAAATGTAATAAAAATCTTATATCTTTCGGGTTAGTCACACAGCCCAATTGGTCGGGCTGTGTGCAACACGAAGCCAAAGTCTCGAGTTCGAATCCGGTTAGTTACACCGCCCCTGAAATTATCCAAGCCTTTTGTTTAAATCAAAATATGTTAGCGCTAGTATGTGTATATGTATAATTAAACTTCAATATATTTCGGGTTAGACACACAGTCCAGCGGTGGACTGTGTGCAACGTTAAACAACAGGCCCCGGGTTCGAGACCTGTTATGTGCACCGGTTCGATATAATTAAAATTCTTTTTAAAATAAATGATTTCTGGATAAATCTAAATAGTATATAAGTATAATTAAAAACAGAAATATTTCGGGTTAGACACGTAGCTCAGTTGGTAGAGCTGCGTGCACGCGTACGGGAGGTCACAAGTTCGAACCTCAATCAGCGCATATCATAAACACGGTCCGACCGGTCAAACGGTCAACGGTCAACTGGTCAACGGTCAGCTGGTCAAAAAAAGTCAAAAATTTTTATTTTCTTTTATATATTTATTTTATTTAAAAATCAATTAAAATACTTAAAAATAATATTTTTAAAGTTAGAAAACTTCCCTGAACTCACAAAAATAAACCTAACAATCCCATTAAGAACACTAATTAAAAATATTAATCGCAAATAAAAGTTTATTTATTTATCGAACTATTATGTTATTATTTAGGTTAGTTCCCTTGCCGATTAAATCCGAATTCGTGCGCATTCATCATCAATCCAAGAAACGCACCCACTGTGAGTGAATCTCTACAAATTCCCCGTTTTAATCACGTTTTTGGGGTGTATCATGTGTCATATTATTTATTACATTTAAACACCTTGTGCATCCATCGTATCAATGATCAAATGTGTATTCAATATGTATCAACTGTTTGTGTGGTTAATGTTTAGATTAAATTTATCATTTTCAGTACATACATTATCATAGGCCGCCGTTCCCCATTACCTATGAGCGTGAACCGTTCCCCATTACCTGTGAGCGTGAACGAGGCGTTGCCAACATACGATCGGCTCCGTTTGATTGAGCCTTGATCGCACATACATCATCATAGGCCGTCCGTTCCCCATTACCTATGAGCGTGAACGTGACATTGCCAACATTTACATTATCATTCATGTCATATATATTCATGCAAGGTTGTTGTTATTGTTTGTTATTGTTTGTTATCGTTTGTTATTGTTTTTTATTGTTTGTTATTGTTTGTTATTGTATGTTTGGTTACGTTTGCTCACATATGATTATTGCAGAACTTTTCTATATTAAATACAACAAGAAATCAATAATAAATGTTTTCTAACAAGGTTCACTCGCCAACTTTTTGTTGACCCAAAAACCATTTTTTTACACATGATACAGGTGGACAGGATGAAGCAAGGAACACATAGGAAAATGCCTTAGAAGAAAAATAATGAAGTCTAGAAAGATGTATAGAACATGTTGTACTTGTATGATTTGATTGTATAATCTTTTTTAAAATTGTAATAATAAATATGAAACATTATAATAAATGTCATGAGCTTTGATGAAAACCCAATCATGCCCCGATCACCTTTTCCGCTGCGGGTCGGGGTGTGACATGACACCCGTTAACGTTTGGTTATTCATACTTTTCTTCAATACATCTCGTGAACGAAAAGACCAAGTTTATCATTATGTCATTGGATATAAGTCAAGGGACAATTCATGATAATCCACAAAACTAAATTTGAGGGACTAAAAGTGTCAAAACCCCAAAATTCTGTCAAGATGCCACCTCTCCTGCAATTTGCCACACTCTTGCAGTTCTTGACACCTTGGTAGACACTTGTGATGATCCTAGAACACCTCTAACACCTGGCTTCATCTTCACACACCCTCTTGCACAATAGCAACTCAAGTTCACCTCATTCTTTGCTCATTCACTTCTTCTCCTCTCTATTACACTCTTGGAAGTTCCTGACCATTTGGGAGCTTCCCTTTGAGTTCTAAGTTCATTTGGATAATTTGTAAATGTTCCATCTCTGCTCTTTCTTTTTATATGCTTTTAATAGCCAAAAGTCAAGCATTTTCGACAAATGCCTTGACTTTCGGTTAAGACCATATGGTCTAGCCATTGTTCTAAACGAACATGGCTAAGTGATCGTAATTAGGTAGGTGTTAATCCCTTAAAAGGGCACCTCCTAAGGATCACGTTTACTAGGTCAATTGACGGGTCAAAGTTATTGTTTTAAAAAGTCAAACGAGTTAGATTTCATAAAAATCATAATCTGAGTTTATACATGTTATAAATATATTTTGACACTTAAACAAGTTGGTAATAATTATTAGAACATGTGGGAACATGTTCGATCCATCAATTTCAGTCCTAGAGTCGGTTCGCAACCGAAAGTCGTGAAGTTTGACTTCTGCTTTGACTTTCGATTCTGACCCGACTTAGATTAATTAACTTCTGAATTAAGGTCACATTATGATCGTAATACATTGTAGCATAACCCTCTGAGGTTATATTACTTGATCATAATCATAATCTGCGTTTATGCACAAGTTCCGTAAAATGTCAAAATTTGACTAAAATGCCCTTTTTACATAAAACAAGGTTTTAATCAACAATGGACTTGCAAATAAATTACCTACTGATATGTTAATGTAATTAACATATTATGATGTTAATATTCTGATCATAAACTGATTTTAGTATAATATCGTAAACTCTACTTTTAAATGACCAAAATGCCCTTTCGGTGCATAGTTTGGTCTTAAACCATAAACCACACTTATGTGTGCTATCTTACTGATATTATATCACAATTAAGTATTTTTCCAGAATGTTTATGATCATAACATCAGAATACACGCAAGTTCCTTTTATACGACATATAATTACCAAAACGCCCTTATGAGGCACAATTTCGGTTCAAACCTTTTCAGGCATATAAGTTGATATCCTACTGATATTACAACTTATTTAAAGTATAATGACATATATAACTTGTTCATGACTCATCCGGTTACCCGATATCGCTTATATGCATACGGTTAAATATATGTAACTAGTTTACGAAAATTAACCGAAACGGGTTTAACCTTATTATTTTAATCTCAAATTCCAGAATGTTAATTGTTTACCCATATTATACAAGTCTTAAGTACTTGTTGGGTTTAAACTACATTCTATCCGGTCATCGCTTAACCCAGTGTATCGTACCGATTTTGATCCTTAAAGCTATTCGGTCTAAGTCTATGACTTAAATAAAGACCGTTAGCATTCTAATTGGTTAGCTTATGCTATAATCTAGACTAGAGCTTCCAGTAAATGCTATCTGCACTTATTTCATTTTGAGAACGACTGAAATATTAAATCTTGCATTTTTTTAAATCAAGACTAGCTCAGGTAAATACTCTTGACTTATTTTCCCTATACGGGCTTGGGTTATGGTAAATTATTACCGCTTGGTCGGAAATGGGATCAATCGAATGCCGGATTGTGGCTAGTAAATCCGCATATTCCGTTTTGATCAGTTTTGTTTGATAACTTAAACATTGGGGGTTAACGACCATGTCCTGGATACCCTTGGCTCATTACATTAGATAATGGCCACGACCAAAGCACGGGGTGTAGGCATACACCCGACAGATGCGAATGCTAAAATTATTTTACCCACAAGTTGGGGATAACTCCTTCGTGGGTTCATAAGTGGTGTGTACGTTAATCATATCTCGGTCTCTGTACTAGGCCCCATATGTATTGACAAACATGTAAAGCTGTTAACAAGGTTACAAAGCTGACTTTCCCAAGTTATAAAAGATTTGAGTCCTGTGCACTTAAATCTAATTTTTAAAATGTTTTCAAAATGAGTCAGTCGGGTGTATTTACCAGTGAAAGCTGACGTATTTTCAAAAGACTAAGTTTGCAGGTACAATACGAAATAGGCTGGAAGCTGCTCGGTAGTGACATAAGAGGATCTTGCAAATCCTTAGATCTGCCCTAAAGTCTGTTATACATTTTTGAACATTTTTACGATCCGCCTTGATGTGCGTGAATTAAATATATTTTTATTATTATAATTTCCGTTCACACGGATTAGGTTTTAAAATAGTTTTTACTTAAAACCAACTACACACACATAGGGCAAGTGTACCCGTCAGGTGGTAGTATAGTTCGCTGGTAAGAACCGGATATCAATCCGTGGACTCGGTGTCTCAGTACTAAATTTTCGTTACTATTAAACCTTTCCAATTGATGAGTTGGTTTTGTTCCTAATTTATCATGCAAAATAATAAACTACTACTAAACTAGAGAATGACAATATCTAAGAAAGGGTTGCCTAAACTAAGTATCCACAAACAAACATGTGACAACTAAGTGGAGGATCAATGGTGATTCAATTTCTAAGTTAACTAAGTCTCCAATCAAGGTTTCCTAGTTTAATAAACCTTAGGAAAACTAAAATGAAATAATCACTTTAATCACCTAAAAATTATTATTTGAAGCTCACTTGCTTAGTTAGCGTTAACCTTTAAACAAGAGTTATTTGTTTGTCAAAACTCCTAACTCTACAAGTTTGGAAAAATTACCATGAACAACATAACAATCACCCTAACTTGCTTTCAAGTAAGTAGCACTATCATCATGTTCTTGACAAAAAAACCACAAGCATGGTCATGCTAGATAACAATCTTGGCCAAAAATCATCAATCTAACACAAACACAACTATAGAATCCAAGTAAACATTATTATGATTTTTCCAAATCTAAATGCAAGAATTCTTACATATGTTCAAATCATCATTCAAGTCATGTTAACAATTACCATTCCTAGTTTCATGTTATGAACCATGCTAACAAGTTACTAAGATTCAATAATCATAATCTTTACATGGGCTTTCCAACACAACATGTAAATACTTATTACCAAACATTCAGGAACAAGGACTTTAAGTATGTATAAGAACTCCAAGAACAAGATTCAAGCACTACTATGAAGATTAACAAAAACAATCACCACATCAACTTCCATGATTATCACATATTCATAAGCTTCAACTAGTTTAGACAACACCAAATGTTTAGCCTACAAGGCTCATGATAACTAAGACAAACATAAAGTAATATGGATTGTGCACGAATAACAAGTAAAATACTAGTCTTTAAGACAAGGTAATTAGCTAAATGAGTTGGATTATCAAGTGATACAACCTCCTAAAGGCTCCTTCTTCAATCTCCAAGCTTCCAAGATCAGCTTCTTGAGAGAGAAATCCACCCAAATGCTCCAAATCCCCTTCAAATGAGCTGAATTCACGTATTTAGCTACTGGGCATTTGGCACGGTCGTGCTTGGTAAGTGTCAGGTGCCTTTCTGAGTTGTTGACCAAGTTTGATGCCAAATCCGGAAAGATCCCGCTAAAATTCCCCCGAGGTGGCACGACCGTGCCACCATTTGGCACGGTCGTGCTTATCGATATCGCACTCGAAAATGACTAAGTTGAACTTGGAAACTAGCTGATCAGAGCCTGTGATTGCACGCGCACGGTCGTGCTTAGGGTTGGCACGGTCGTGCCAAGTGTTGATTTGGCTCGGATTGTGCAGTATTATGATAGTGCTTGTGATAGTGTCGACTTCTTGATGCTTGGCACGGTCGTGCCAATGGTTGGCACGGTCGTGCCATATCTGGCAATTTGGCAGAAATGTTCCATTTTTGCTCCAATTTGCTCCAAAAGCCTTTGTTTCTTTACCGGGCCGAAGACCGGACCTGCATTTTCACAAATAACTCAAATGAGTATCTAAATCAATGAAAACACAACGAATTTCCGCATTAATGGGGGATATTTGACGTTTAAAATATGTATAAATTCTTATACATCACGCCTGTGGATCTTTCGTTACAAGCCGTCTGTATATTATTTTGTACTTTGAACATTTCGGTTTGTAATAGTAATTTAAATCCAAATCTTCCGCTGTGCTGTGTTTAATTGACTATGATGATATCAACTTACGTCACGATATTCTCCGCCCGGCCCACCGATGTTTGGTTGGAAATTCTGGGTGTGACACTTTTTAAGTGTGACGAACATGCCAATGAGGGCCAAGTGATATGTTCATTGGATCGTTTTCCTTTTTGTCATGTGTTACGTCCCAATGTTAATTTCATTCCACTGAGTTTTGACGACGATATACAAGTCATGGAAGAACGAGCTTACAAGTCGTCAAAGATGCTTTGAGGTTTTATGTTTTTAATTAGTTTTTTTGTCTGCAACCTTTCAAATATAATGTTCTATAGTGTTTTGGATTTGGCGTTTCAATGTGATTTATATATTCTAGCGGCGAATACCAATATGCAGATCGTTTAAACTGTGTCTTGCAAATTTTAACATATCCGTCACAAGTGTAGGTAATATAGCACTAGTTAGGTATTAAAATCATATAAGACAAGTTTGTGGGGGACTTTAGTCCATATTAAACCCGAGATATCTAGCATTCTTACTTCATATAAATCGATAACATTACGATGAAAGCGAAGCTAATGTAGACCTCTTATTTGAAAAGATAATAGAATGGTTCTAACTGTAAGGTAGTTGGATCAACAAATAATTGAGTCTTTTTTAAATGGCCATTTGACTTTTAGTGTATTATTATTCTCTTGCTTTTTTTTTCTAATATTGATGTGGATGGTATTTGACTTCAATCATTTCTTCAAATTGTGCATCTCTTATTTCAACTTCAATGCTGCTAATTGAATACAGTTACCTAGATTCAGGACCTAGATAAGAACAAATATCGTTCAATGAACGTGGTTGAGCTTCGTGGCCACAACATATGATCCATCTGTGTAGTCACTTGGTCTATAGCCACAAAGATTCCCCCCACCAAACATAACCATGGTTATGGAACTTGCTTGGTGGCAGTGGTAGATCCAGCCCTGTTTTGTGGGTTCATATGAACTCACTTGGTTTGGAAAAAAATGGAAAATATTAGTGAGAACTTTGTACGATTTGGAAAAAAAAATAATGAGAATCTATCAAAATGAACCCGTCGAAAGAAGTTTCTGGATCCGCAACTGCTTGGTGGGGTGGGTTCGGATAGGGTGTATATGGGCTCTATGGTGGACCTAGGTTAGCTTCATAGCCATGGCAATTGATTCCTCGTACTCGTGGGAATCTGTGTGCAGCTAGAAATATTATCTTTATCTGGCTTCATAACTAAAATTTGAAGTGTCCATAGAGAAGATGACTAACCTTTAGGGATGACAATGAGACATATTTGGGATAAGTGTCTGGTAAATGTTTATCTCATACTCGATTATAAAATCATATCGCATACCCCATCTACCTATCGGGTATTTAATATGCCAGTAAGTTCATAAAAAAACCTATTAGGATTGCGAAATACCTTTTTTCTTACCATTCTAATTTTAATATAATTTATGTTCTTAACTACACTAAATTAAATATGATAAATTACATACATGTATTTATCACTATAAAAACTTTGAAATATCTAAAATATGAAATTTGTGATAATATAAATCTAAAACAAAGTAGTACTTATTTCTATATATAGATCATATACATATGCCAAAGGAAATGAAACTAGTTTTCACATGTTTAAACTATTTTAGTAAACTATTACTGGATTAAGGTTAATGAAAAATAAAAAGTAAAAAAAAATTCACGCGTAATTGTCATATATATGATTCGGGTAAATAATTATATGATCAGGGTAATCGAGCCGGGTATCGCATAATCCAATACACCCGCCCAAAACTTGTGAAAATTTTCACAATTATTATCATACACGGTCTCATACCTAAATACCCGTCCTAAATGTATCGGGTTTTCAATTTGCCATTGCCTTTAGGTTTGATTGTCGTCCTTACCGAATTTATAACCCGGTCACTTTTTATAACGTATATGAGTTCAACTAAACTCGCCTCATGATTGTAGTTTAGGGTTGCTAAAAGGTTCATGTTTATGGATTGACGGATCAAACCTGATAAATTTACACGAACCATAAATCATGTGACACACATACTCACATAATCTAAACATGATATGTGTAATCGTGGCTTGATATAGATAAAATCATTTAACCTAAAATAATACACACACATATATATAACACATATCTTACAAAGTACTATTTAAAAGATATAAATTTACATGTTATTTTATTTTTCTAATTATTTTTATAGTTTTAAATTTGACGTAGAAGCCACCCACATAGTTGAAGTTATTATATAAAACATATTAAAAGAACAAAACAAAAAATGGGACCCCGAACCCACCGATTTGTAACGCGCAAAACGCTTTTAGCTACTGATCCAAATTCGTTTAGATTAAACTCAAACCAATGAATTTCGTGTTAGGTGTCTTTTGTGTTAGAAATTTCCAACCCACGTGCAAAATGACCAAACCTTTTCAAGATAGTTTAAAAGAATCATGCATGTTTGAAATTCACATGTACGCATTTGTAGTAAACTATCAGTGTTATTATCAATTAACCGAAGACAATGGTTTCATACCACCAAGGGGTTGGGCTATAAGAACATGGAAGTGATCATTGCTTAAATGACTGAATGAAAGAAACTTGGATAAGACCCTTGTTTGACTTAATATGTCCCAATGGCATTATGACCCATCAATGTATCATAACCCTAATAGTGGTGGAGAAGAAGGCATGAAGTTGTGGTTGAATGTAACCGTGGCCGACTGTGGTCCAAAGAAGGCATGTATCTATCGTGTGGACGCGTCTCGACCACCCCACCATCTCATGCTACTACATATACATCACTTGCTTTTTGGTTATGTCATGTTATTCCAATTTAAGATCTTCCACTTTCTAAATGGTTCACACGTCTTATTACTGTAGACGTTACTTAAAATATGTAACCACAGAGTTTGAACAAAAAATTGAAGTAGAAAGCTTTTGTTTCTACGGTTTTTATGGAGCTGTTTGTTATCCAAACTAGCTCACAACTTCTTTGGAAAAAAAAGAGTGAATATATTTGTTCTAAATGTTGATATATTTATGCCACACTTTTAACTTCAACCCCATTAGCTTTCACCAACTGATCATAAACTTCATCCTTCACTTGTGAAATATCAACAGTATTCCAACATACTCCCTCTTAATCTTGATACGCACCCTTTCTCGTCACAACAATGTTGGCTCGCCAACTTCTTGGACCAAGTTAACCATGTCTCGGATCCTCCCGCATTCATAACACCTGAAGTTCCTTTGGAAGTCTCCGCAGTTATATCCTCATCCACGTCCAAAACTTCTGCTTTTGGCTATAATAATCAAGGCCATTCCCCTAAGGATTTTTTTTTATCATTCCATCAACTTGTTGATTATGCACATGAGACTCATCACATCTTCTACTATTATAGCCATGACCTGATGACCACCATACCAATATTTTCACCAATTTACTTCCCTCGGTTATTTGACCGAGAAAATAATATTTTGGTTCTCATTCGACCCGTCATGACCTCTTACCAGCTTCTTCAAGTAATTGGTTTTGCCACACGTCCTTAGCATGCTCATCATTTGAATACCACATCGCATGCTTATGTTTTGCCTCATGAAGCAGGACTTTGCCACTTGGGATTGAAAATTTTTGGGCGGAAATAATTGGTTTCATATTTTTATTATGTGACCCAGCACAAATCGAGTAAATATAATATTTAGCGATAGACAACCGACTCATATAATTTTCAACCCCGAGGAAAAAAAATCTGGGTCCATCACTATTGACCTGGCTAATCGGTTTTCAGCTACATTGAAGACAACTCGTGGACCTTTAACCTTAGGAACTGTAACTACCTATAGATTGTTTGCAGTGTGCACACTAGTTTAGTAAACACTTAATGAAATGAAAAAAATAATAATAAAAAATTTATTATACTAATCTGTTTTAGCCTAGCTTATAAGCAATTAACCATACCCAAGCTAAGAAACATCGACCCAGGCTACTGAAAATCATCATAAACAAACTAGATCATCTTATTTCTCGGACCTGCAAGATGTAATAAGCTAGGTTCCTGTAGAAAGGTTCTCTTCTTGTTTAACTTAACAGTTAGAACATGCGTAGTGGTAAGGGTGAATAATGCCCTCATCTTTGGCCGTTTTCCGCCATATGGCAGTCCAGTTAGCAAGGGGGCATTATTGGGCGTTTTTCTAAAATGGGCGTAGTGGGATAATGCCCCATAATGCCCCAACCAATCATTACCTAATTATTTTTTTAAATTTAAAACTAATATTTCATTAAATAAAAAAATTACATTACTAAAAAAACGGATAAACTAAAAAAAACGGATAAACTAAATAAACATTATAAAAAAATAAATAAAAAAGGTGATAATATAAAGGCCGTATTTTTCACGAATTTGTTGTCGGCGCATTTCCGCTAGAATCAACGCCTCGCCTTGGAGGTAATCGATCGGTTTAGACAACACCTCTATGTCTTTATCCATTTGCCTTGCCTCTTGGATCCGACAAATTTTTTGTTTTCGGCGTTTCTTTCTTGTATACTCTCCCAACGCTTGTGACCAAGGTCTCGATGTCTTGTAGGTGTCGGTTCATCTCTTCGAAATCTTCCTTCAACTCGACATTAGCGGAAGACGACTCTACCGGTTTTTTCCCCGTTTTTCCGACTTCTTCTACCGGGCGGTCGGGCCAACTCCCCATCCTCCTCGACATCGTCCAAATTAATGTTTGAGTCGATGTTACGCGCATCGGAAGTGGGTGAAGCCGGGTCGACCGAGGATGACGTTTTCGACCTTTTTGCTTTACGTCTACTACCAGACGTCATGCCTGGTACGCTAGCCCACTTTGGACTTTTACGTAGAAGCTCCCAACATCTATAGTACATGAAAACTCCTCTAGTTTGGTCGTACTCTTCCATTGCTCTCGTTAAAATATGAGCGTCACCTCCTCCGCTCGGCCAATTATCCCTCGTTCGTTGAAAAACTTCTTGAAATTGATGACTTTTTTGGTTTATATCGGTCCATTTGCTTGATATAGAATCCTTGTCCCGATATTCACCTTTTCCCATTGCCTTAAAAAAGTCTCACAAATTCTATTCCAAAAAGTTGGTGAATTTTGATAGTTTGCTACAAACAAATCAAAAAAAAATTTACATTCTTAAAAAATAATAATAAACGGTTAATTATTTAAAAAATAAGTCGGCTAATATTTTTATAACGCTTACCAACTTCGAGGTCCTTTGATATGTCGAGCCACGCCCAAGCTAACACAAATTCCTCGTCTTTTGTCCAAACTAGGCGGGTTCCCTTTCGGCGTGGAGCGTTTGCATCTTTTTTTGTGTGACCTTCTACTGCGTTGAGATGCCTCCGGAACGGGCTCGGGTTGCGTCTCCGGCACCGTATCTACTTCCGGCTCGAGTTGTGAACCACCCGTTTGAGCAAAGCCATGTGGGCCTTGAAAGAACGGTTGCAAACCGCCATAGCCTAAGATTTGTCCGTACGTCAAGATATTCGGGTCAATATCTTGAAAATTAAAGTTTGGTTGCGGTTGGGTGGTGTTCGAGCGATATGTGTTTGGGTTACCGGGTCTAGACGGAATACCGAAAGGGGTCGGAAGGGATGCATGGTATAATAATTTTTATAAAGTTTGAAAAAGTAGAGAGAAAGGTATGAAGTTTGTAAAAAATGGGTGAAAGTGGGGTGTTTATAGGGTAAAAGTGAGATTTTAATTAAAAAATTAAATGTTTTATTGTTTTGACCGGTTGGTAACTGTCATTTTTTGAAATGGATGCAAGTTTTGGCGTTGTTTAAACAACGGGGATTCAAATTTTGTACACAAAACCCCCCAGGGGGCGGTCCTTTGGCGTGGTGGGGCGTGTTTCAATGCAAAAAACGTCGGACACCGCCCCGTCACGGGCGGTCTTATAATAAATAGAGTGAATTTCAAATTTTGTCATTTATCTTTATACATATTTTTCAGGCGATGTCCTATGTCTTTAAAATTGATAAGTTTTGTACTTTATGTTTTCAAATCTTGCACGTTATGTCCTTTAAGTCTAACTCTATTAATTTTTTATGTTAAATCTAACCACTCAAGGGCAATTAAGTCTTTTACCAATTATTTAGAAAAATAAGTTAATAAATAAAACAAAAACAGATTTAAAAATTAATATTAATATTACTATTTATATAATAAAAAAATTAAAACACTCTTTCTCATCTTTTCTCCCTCTCAACCACACTACAAAAAAATTGCCATCTAGTGGCATACAAAAAATGCCATTAAAACCTGAAAAAGTGCCACTAAAGGCCCTTGTAAGAATGTGCGGCACACAAAATAAGTGCCACTAGAAGCGGTTAGTGGCACCTTTTCAATATGCCGCACAAATTTTTGTACTTTTAGCGTCACTCTTTTTTGCCACTTATAAAAACGGATTTTGTGGCACACATTTTCTGTCGCAAAAACTATTCATAATTACATACCCACTACTTTTAGTGGCACTTTTGTTTTCCTTTAATATAAAAGACTGTTGTGTTACAGATTTTGTGTCAGTAAAAACAAACATCTTCCTTGGAACTACAAATGTTCATCAAATTAATTTGATTACTTAAAACTGTTATTTATTTACAATATAAAATAAATCACACAATCATAAGTGTCACTAATAAAACAATAGACATCTTCATCTTCTATACGAAACGCCTTGTTATCATATGTAGTGTTCGATCCTAGGCATGCAATCCCACGATCACATACAACATATGTGTCCACTCCATCATGTCTCTCATCAAGACTCCGCTATCATCATCTCAACCTGATCCTGTCGACATATACAAAACAAAATTTATGCATGTTAGTTGACTAATAAGAGTCCAACGAAATATTTATTTTAGGTAGGTTCTCAACATCCCACAAAATGGACCAAACGTAACAGCCTCCAGCATAAGCCTTTTCAACCCACCAGATTTGATTTTAATAACTTCATCTTTAGAGGAAATCATATGTTCCTTCAGTTGGAAGGTCTACCAAACAAAGCTTTCATATATTGCTCAATGATAGTAAAAATAACTAACATTTTACACATGTAAAATAACAAAATAAGTATCGTACAACTTGTGCGTATGAAAACATTAAAAAATTACCTTTTCTTGTTGAATTACCAATAAGATTTTCTTCATACTTGATCACTAAAGTTCCTAAACGCTATCTTTGGTTATTAGTGTTCATCCATATACACACTGTAACATTTCATAAGCAATCCCTCTTGTCTACAGGAAGTATGGGGTGTTAATTTAAAAAAAAAATCTACTTTTTGAGCATTTATCATCATCATCATACTCAGTAAATCCCACCAATAGCAAAGCTAAGGTAGGGTCTGAGAAGGGTAGATCTAGACAGCCTTAACTCTACCCCGTAGGAATAAAGATGCTGCTTCTATTGAGACCCTCAGCTCGATTGTAATTTTGTATCAAGCCTTGGACCTAAGGCACCGTGTTGATCATAGAAAAAAATTAATATGATAATGCATACAAAAATTTACAATAATGTGTAGAATGCAAACTATATTATATTGAAATTTGTAGAAAAAACAATTACATAATTGAAGTATTTTTACTAATTACAACAATAACAGTGATCATGGAATGAAACATGATAACAGACTCAATTAAACAGAGTAATCATGGAATGAAACATTTGATTAAAATTTGATATTCAGTAACTAAAAATTTGATTAAAAAAATCAATACACCATATAGAATAAAGTCAATCTGTTATTCTAATCTAACATAATACATGCTCATTAATCAAGCCAATCATAACATATTTTTTTTTATCAAAAGCCCATTTTTTACACAAAAGAAGACCAATGATACACCTAGGATTGTAACAAGCCCAAAGACTCGAGAGCTACTCGTTATCGGATCGGTAAAAAGCTCGAACTAGCCGAGTTTTAACGAGTCCTAGTCCGAGCTCGAGCCTAAAATACAAAGCTCGTTTAGGCTCGCGTGCCTAAACGAGCCCAAACACCATTTTATTTTTTATGTTTAGTATAATAATGATGATGATAACATTGGTGAGCCGACTCTTTCAAGTGATATTGAAGCGAGATCAAGCCGAGCTTTTAGCTTGTTTGAGATTGTTCCCACTTCTCAAAATAGCTCGAGCCGAGCTCGAGCTTTGGGTTTTACTCGCGAGCCGAGCTCCAGCTCAAATATGTAGGCTCGAACCGAACCGAGCTCGAGCTGAATAAAAACATGACAAGCCAAACTCAAGCATAGTGGAGCTCGGGCTCGGCCCGGCGTAAACCCTCAGATACACCAATTGTTTTCCATAAACAACAAACATAAAACGATCAAGAGCTTCTATTTGAAACCATCCTAATCAACTACTGAAACATTTATGGAACCTTTAAAACAAACAACATACCTTGCCTTTTAGACCTTTGAACACACAAGCATCCCCCTATGGAGATTTCTTATGGATTCATCACGCCATCCAATGACAATAAACCTTACTGAATAATACATGAAAATTTAAAAAAAATGTACTAGCAAGACACCACAAGAGTATATACAATATATAATATATAAAATAAATAAAACAAAGGATGAAATTCACATACATTTTTGACCGTCCAGATTTTTTTGTTCGAACATGGGTGAATCAAGAATTTTGTTCCATGTAGAGGTTGTTTCATCTGAAATGATACCACTGGAAGCTTTTGGATTCTGATATTCATGAGGAGATGTAGGTAACGACATTGCCTTTTGCGAACCCCTTCTTTTAGGAATATACATATGTTCCATTATGCTCATGCTCCTAAGCCATCACAACACATTAATAATTACACAGATTTTAATGGTGTACCTACTATAAGAGACACAAATTAAAACAGAAACACATACATCTTTTTTTAGGTATGGAAGCAGCAATCACATTTACTATTTAAATTTACTTACCATATATGCATAGGCACCTCTTCACAAAGTGAATACAATCATACCCACAAAATCGCAATGGCTGCTGATAAGAGTATCTACACATCCGCTTGTGCGCTGTAACAAAGCAACAATAAAAAAGACCATAACTGATTGCTGGTATTTCATCAGTTTTATGCTGTGCATCTACAATAACAAATAATAAATAAATAAACAAATGACGCTTACAACTATAAATCATAATAAACATATGAAGAGAACTATACATGTTAATGTCTTTCACGGTTCAAAGTAATTAAACTGTTTCCAGTCACAAGGTGGAGCAACATAAAATCCCACCTGTGATGCCATAAGATATCCAACCTTTAAATCGGGTAAAAGGAAGCTGCAAATAAACATATATTCATTGAAGGTAACTAAGAATATCACTGATCCTAGTTTTCTAATAAATTTTATGTGTATTAGTTGGATTTTATGTGCTGACCATGAATCGCACAAGCTTCAAGGCACTAGTGTAAACCTATAATTAATAACTCTTTAGGTTAAACAACAGATAAAACAAAAGGTACTATTGAGTAACTTGATCTTAATTCAAGAGATAGCAACTATGTAGATAGACAATTTACTGCAAATTTCAATTGAGATTCAGAAAAGGGGGGATATTCAACAGAATAATTAGGGCTGTGTACCATTGATTTTCTTAGTTTTTTACGTATACCAAGTTAATTATCAACAATCAAGACTTACAATGGCTCTATCGAACTTGCATATGAAAGAGATAGGTTCCAATTACACCTCATCTGTTGCATAAGTCCTGTAACCCCATAATGATACCTGAAGTATAATTTCGTCGGAAGAAAAGCTTGAAAGAACGACCGCTGCGATGGAGGAACTGGATTATAGTTTAGATGAGGAAACAAAGCGACGGTACTTTGAGCCGCACGTCGATGGAGCAGTAAAGCGTTTTCGCCCTAAGATATGAAACAAGAATGTGGTTTTTCATTTCCTGTAAATAGTCACACAGGGGGCAAAGCGAGTGCCCGCTCTTGCTCATTTCATCCGCGGTTGGGATCTTGGCATTTTTTGCTCTCCACAACTTTTCCACTTATAGTATCACATTTCACATTAGATTAAATTTAGTCAGCTCCTGACACTTTATTCCACATTTATTTAAAAGACCCCAACTTATATCACCCGCCACATTCGTCATATTTAGCACACCACAACCATGCACTAAAAATCTTACCATGTAATCAAATTCACTTCACACATCATAAAGCTCATTGTTAATTGATCTTTTTCTCTTTGGTTTGAGTTTCTAAAAATAGTAAAAAAAAAAAGACTTCTCACTGGGTTTGAGTCGCATCATACACACTTGATTTATGTAATTCAAAACAATTTCTTGTGATCCTAAAACAGCAAGATGTGGTATGCATTCAAAATTAACACAGGAGGGTTATTTAATCAACAAAAATAGCTATTGGTACCAATCATTGACCATTGAATCAATTCAAATGATAAACTATCTTAAGTTACAGATTACTGATTGCAAAGAAAATGAAATTACAAGAATTAGGGCACCAAATAAGAACAATAAAAAAATGTACAATCACGAAGTTGCTTTTACCTGTGCATAATTGATGGCCAACATAGAACAATAAACCTTCTTAAACCTAAAAACCATAGGGGCTTTTGAAAGAAAATGATTGGGTTTCTCAACGAGGATTAAGGGGCCTTCTAACTAGGTGGTGTGGTCGTGTAATGGTTGGTTTCTACGGTGGTGCGGGTGATTCAAAGATTTAAGAAGCGATCAAAATTGGGAGAGAAAACCGATTGGTTTGGGGTTGGGATGGGAAAATTATAATTCTGAGACATGTGGAGGGAATTTAATTTTATTAGAGGGTTTTAAGAGGGAAATTTTCAGAACAAGCGTTTGAAATTTTTATTGAACTGCCAATAATGACCTCTAGCTCAACTCGTAGGAGAATTTGAGTTCTTTTGTGAAGACTCAAGTTCGACTCCCACTTGATACAAAATAGAGTGAGACACTGGTGGTCAATGATATGAGACCCATGGAAACCTGAGTTCGATCCTTGAGCCAAACGGGTTTTACCGGTAATTTCACGGTCGTGCCTACGGGCGGGTGGGTTAACGGGTTTTCCCCGGAAGTGATGGTGGACGACTTGGGTTACTCTCGGAGTACTCCGTTTGTCCAGTATGTGCCTCAAGAGTACTTGGGATTGATTTGTTGGCCGTTAAAAAAAAAAATTTAGTGAACTACTATTAAAAAGAGGTATATTAGTGGCATAAAAGCTATATGCCATAAAAGTATGTGCTATTAAAAACCTAACATAGTGACACAAAAGTTTAATGCCATTAAAAGTATGTACCAAGTTAATATGGTAACCCAAAGTGCCACTAACAACTAAAATTAGTGGCATAAAAGTTTAATGTCATTAAAAGTGTGTGCCACTATGTGGCTTCTTATTTGTAGTGCCACCACTCCCACTTGCCACTACCTACTGCCACCACCACCCATTACTATCACCACCACCCACCCCTTACAATCAGGCACCACCACTCGACAACCGCCACCATCAGTTCACCGCCACCAGCCGAATAACACAACACAGCTCACACCCTTTCCCCAATTTAAAAACCCACAAACCCCCAATTTCAAAATCCTAATTCACACCCACCTCAATTATCTCAGCCCAAAATTAGATGTGGCTACTCACAAACGGCCGTGGTATTAAACCCTCAAATAGGATTCATTTCATTAAATTCCGATAAGAGATTGTTCGAATTCAACGACCAAAAGTATTTGTGCATAATTTGTTCTAGATCAATCGTCAATCGAAACATATGTGAGCCGACCAGCTGGGTTTGTTGGATCTTGACACCTACCCGTCGAAACCACCACCACCACCACACATCCACCTCTGCCACATCACCGCCACCACACATCCGATCTCCACCACCAAACAACCGCAACAAGTTGGAGTATGTTGCCGGAACAAATAATGTTCAAACACCTCCAGATCTGTCCGTCGTTCACCCGCCTCCTCGCCACCACCGCTCTCATTTAACCATATTTGAATGAGATGATTGCTAACATGTGATTAGGTGGGCGATTGGTAAGGTTTTGGGTTTGGGCTTGTAATTGCAGGTCTTTTAATGGAGAATTGATATATTGGTGGAGTTTCTTGTGCGAGAGAGAAGAGAAAAAGAGTTTAGTGAGAGAAAGGGCTTGACAGATGGAGAGAGTTTTGGGTTTATTTATATTCTAATTTGTTTTTAATTAACATATATCTTAATTAAATAGGCAAAATTACAAAAGTAACCTCATGTGACAAGCACATGATCTTATTTAACGTTAAAAACTAACTGAGTTAGGCTAAAAGGACATAACGTGCAAAATTCAAAAACATAACGTACAAAACTCTTCATTTTTAAAGATAAAGGACACCACGTGAAAATGGGTTTAAAGATAAAGGACAAAATCAGAAATTCACTCTAAAAAATATATAGTTTAAAAAAACTTCTAAATATATATATATATATAATTTGCTAAATTTTGATTATTATAGAAAACCAGTTGGTTGTTTTTAAGTTTGTTATTAAAAATAATGACTTGTTCTTATAGATCATCTATTATAAATTTTATTTAATTTTATCACGTTTATTTTTTGTCATAAATATCATTGTATTTTTTTAATAGTCTTAAATTTCATTAAAAAGGAAAAATAACAAACAAATGGCACGTAAACGAGTTTATCCATCACCACAAAAAAATTAGCGAGGAAATTACGTGCGAGCTGTTTATACATCTCAAGTTACAGCACCGTCTCCGAAAATCTTCGAAAAATTTTGGGCCCAGTGCGAGTAAAAGAACACAGGCCCCTATAATTTAAAGTCAATAACTCAATTTTGTAAATAAAAAAAAATATATTTGAATTAGTACACATTTTTATAGTAGAAAACATAACAATGAACGAAAAAAAGGGTCGCTAAAATAGATCTTTTTTAATTATATATATATATACATACATACACACTAGTAGGATCAAACCTGCACGTTAGGGATAGTGGAAACCTTGTTTGTTTCAATACAGTCGTTATAGCAAACCAAAGTAAAAATCCAAAAAATATTGTCGTAGCACGCCTAAAATGTGTTTGCTTCACTAGTTTTTGTATCATAAAAGGTAAAAAAAAAACCTTTTGAATATTGATTTGTTAAACTCAATTTAAATAATAAACAAAATTAAAGAAGATGAAAACGTTAAGTTGAAATAATGAAAAAAGTAGAAAAACAAAACAGTAATAAAGGAGGAAATAAAGTTGAGAAAAAAAAAACATAAGGATTAAGAAGGCCGAGAAAGCATGGAACTTGAGACAATTTGATCCAATCAAACACTATTCACGGGGAATAAAACCCACTAGATCACGGCCCCGGAGGAGTTTGGGCCTTGTGCCGTCGCTCACACTACACACCCTCCGGACCCGCCTTGGCAAGTTATTCGCAAAAGGACAATAAGTGAGGAAATTATACGAGGCCAGTTTTAATCTTTAAAGATAAGACTTATATTATAATGTTATCGCTTTGTTCTTTGTGTTTTATATCACCAATAGAATCTTTTTAAAGAAAGTTGTGTTCTCGACCATTTGACACACTTTCATATAGTTGATAAACGAACTTTAGATACATTATTTTGAACTTAATTTGTATTTATCTCAATAAAACGCAAAAGACCATTTTTTGTATTTATCTCAATAAAACGCAAATGACGATTTTATCAATAATCATAATGCATTTATATTTTAATTAAACAGGAAGTTGATCGGATCATTTCTAGACCAACGACCTTAGTTGGTTGACTTACACTTCAAGTTTGATCTCCCAAACAACTCTCGATTAAACCCTCGATGATATATAGGACCAAGTGGTTGATCCAGAAATGTTTTTCTAAGGGGTTCGCTTTTTTAAGTGTTCCAATATCGTATTTCCAATCATAAAAAAAATACGGATCGGTTCGATGGTTCGGATCGGGTAAGGTTCATCACATAATAAAAATACGATACAATAATAAAAAAAACATCGTCATGATAAACATCCTCATAAAAAAACTTGAAATTCCCCTTTGCATACTACCTTAATATCAAATAACAAGTTTCAAAGATTACAAAGTTACTAATCACCGATCATGAACCGAAACATACACAAACAAGCATCATTTTGTTGAAACTCCAAGGCTTAAAAAAGTACAATTAAGCAATTAATTGAATAAAAAAGCACAAATTTTTAATATAAAACAAACATGGATGAATTCAGCAACGAATTCTTTAAATCTAAACCCTAGGTTTCACAACCAATTTCGCATAGAATTAAATATTCATCAGGCAGAACACTTCAACACAAAATCAGACAATTAGTGTATGTAATTTCACATAGAATTAGCAATGAAAAGCAAGTAATTGCCAGTAAATTCGTGTGATGGAAAGGAATTAGGAAAGGAATGGCGAATTGGCGAGGCAGAGAAGTCAAGATGAGAGGTTGTGGCTGGAGACGACTAGATGAGTGATACAGGTGGTTGGAGACGAGTGGTGGCGAGCGGCTTGGCTGGAGACGAGTGGTGGCGAGCGGCTGAGGAGTGAGGATTCTTCACTTCTGTGCGTTTGGGTTTCACTATAATGTCGATACACAGGGGCGAATAAGTATAACTAAACACTAGTTTTGTTTTAAGTTATTAAAAAACGCAAATTAAAAACGGGTCTATACAAGACACGAACACACAATCTGATGTTTAACAAGCGCCAATACTTACCACTGGACCATCTTTAGATTTGTTTATAAGTTCCCTACAAATTTAAAGGTCTCTACAGAAGTCTTTATATAAATTAACACTATAAAATACGAATCGAACGGATTCCTGGGAATCCCCGGCTGGCTATAAATCCGCCCCTATATAGGACTTATGTAACTCTTTGTGTTTAAAATCGACTTTTTCATTTATAAAGATTACAAGTGTGATTCTATCATGAAACGGATTTAAAATAAATTGTATGATAAGATTCAACGAATTTGAAGCAATATAATCAGCCAGTTTCGCTTCAGTTGGAGGAACAAATTTCAGGCATTGAACAAGTGTCGACTTAGTTTGACCTAAAAAGAAGAAAAGCATAATAATACAAATAAATAATTGATTCCCATTAGAAGGTTAAATCATTCAACAAAAAAGCAAGAAGAGAATATACATAAAGAAGAAAACGTCATCTCGAGCCCATTGGATCCAATTGGTTATATTTATTTTATAAGACAATGAAAATTATTATTATTATATAAAATACATATGTATGAGAATAGATACTTTGAATTGATCCTATATATATATATATATATATATTGTGTGTGTGTGTGAGTATAACATGTCCAAAATGATTTTTGTGGTATTTGAGGTTAACCATGATCATGAAAGCTGGTATATCTCTTGTACACAAACAACTCAGTATGATGTTTTAAAAGTAAAAGCAATTTTAATGATATTATTATAATCTTATTTTTTTAATTATTATATAATTTTCGAAATTAAAAAAACAATTAAGTAATTAGTATTTAAATTTTCAATAACCACTAAAGTACGAATAAACTGTTATGATTTTTTCTAAGAAATAATATTCTCTTTTGGTCTTACATCATAGCAATTGACAGCCAAAATTCCAAAGTCCCATACTACCAAAAAGCTCTGGGTGTTGTCTATTCTAATCATTCTTTCTCTTTTTATATTTTATAAATTAAAGAATTAGATATTGATTTCGTAATTATTTTTTGTCCCATTCTTAAACCATTTGATAGTTCAGGATCATGACCCCATGTCTTGTGAGTCTGAGACAGTGGCTAACCGGTATATGGTACAAGGTTGAGACTCGCAGTGACGGATCTAGAAAATCTTCGTAAGGGTAACATTTTATTAAAAAAGGGTAACGAAATCGAAAAAACGTCAAAAAAGGTCAAGTACTCCAAAATTTACACTACTGTCGGAACGTCAAGGAGTAGCGGAGGCTACCCCTTCCTCTAAGGTAGGTCCGCCCCTAGAGACTCGAGACCCTTTTGAGCCCATCATCATCTATGAGGCTCGAAGACGTAAAAGAAATCTTGTATCGATGGATTAAAAGAAAAGTAAAATGTGAGTTGTCAACAAATGTTTGAACGGTTGGTTTTTCTTTTGATTCGTTTTGTTTGGATTTGCTATACTGTTTTCCATCTCAGCGTCTTAGCGCCTTGCTAAAGGGTAGGTTGGGATGTGTTTTCTATTAAAGTTGTGTTTGCCATTCAAAAAAATATGAGGCTCGATATACGGTAACCCATTTAAATCAATTAACACATAGTTAACGATAATAAAGATAGAGAAACGCATGTTTAACAGATTCAAGGTAAAAAAACTAGGTAATAACACTTACGATTCTATAGTCACAATTTGCATGCGCACAAACTCCATCGACATAAGTATATATAATACCATAGTTAATCTCGCTTCACGAGTCAGTTGCCCCATTGTCTTACTGTTTTCATGTATACTTAAACTCGTAACTTAATATTTGACTTAAAACATGTACAAACGTTTATGCTATAAGGATTTTAAGATTCGTAATTTCTCTTAGCTTACCATCGTCGTCTTAGGTTCAAATTCCGACCCTAGATTTTTGTCGTCAAGCGATTATCTCTCTCTTTTTAACTAGTTCTCCTACGACCTCTCTTTTTCTACAACGAATTCATCAATGTAGCCACTATGATAAGTTGTGTCTAATCAATACCTTAAAATGCCGTCGTATTGTATCTCGATCAAAATCCAACATATGTTGTATTTTCCTCCTTATTGTGAGTGAAGGATAAATCATTCATTTATTCTTTATGATATCTTTTTTTTTTTTGTGGTAAAAAGATTATAAGAGTTATACATATGGGACGTGACCAACCTCATTGTCTCATCTATTGTAGCAAATCATGATAATTCACACTTGGTCTCTTCAAGACCCTAAATTATATATTTATATCTTAATATTGTAAGATTAAACATATTATTATGCTATATTTAATCATGTAGTCATTATAATCATTTATTTATATAAGATCAAAATATATTAATCCTATTATGTAATTAGTTGGTAATTGTTGATAAGATAAATATATTAATTCCATATTAACTAATTAGTGTTTTCTCTTGGTGTATATATAATGAGATAACTAAAGAGGTGAAAGGTTACACAACCTAACTAATCATAACATCATCAAAATCATCCACCTCTCTCTCCATAACTCACAACTGAAGTCATCCCTAATTCGGTATTACCATCATAATCTTGCATCTAAGGAGGAACCAGTTCTACACTGACAAAGATGTCGAACTTCATGGTTGCGTCTCTGACTGATTCTCTGTTGGCTTGTCTACTGTAACAGGTATTTCTTTTATGTTTTCCATTACGTTTAAACATAACTAAACAACAAATATCTTATCTCATGTTGAACTTTGGTAAATTTCCATGCTGTTCTAACATTAGGATTGTGCAATAAATGGTGTTGGTAATGAATCATCTATCAAAGTTACCTATATGGGTCACACCCACTTATCTAGCCATCATCATTCCTTCTCCTTACCAATGTTATTATTTAGCACCCTCTTGTTGAGTTGTTGGTGCATGATTCTCCTCAGAATCCATCTCAGGTTGTCAAGTTTCATGCTAGTGATCCATTCTCCAGTGTTGTAAAGACAAAGAAACATAAATTAGAGAGGATGTGATGATATGCACTCAAGCCCATGTTGCGTTCGAACGTCAACATCAACTTAAGTCTTAGATGATGGATGCATGAGTTCAACGATCCAAGAGAGTAAATCATTTAGCTCCTCGAACTAGAAAGAGTTGAGCCCAAGCAAGTTATACTAGGCATATATGAATATGGATGAGTTTAACGCCGAGTAGCTAATGTATTGACAAAGACATTTTGGTTCCAAAATCTACTTCTTGAGCTTCACTGTCAGCTACTTCGCACCACACCATCGTCTACTTTGACAGCATTAGCATTTTGTATCGATAAACAATCCTGATGCAACATCAAGATAGAAAGCTTAAAGAAATCGATATTCAAGTTGACAAGTTGTCTTATAAAAGTCGATGTAGGTTAGCTTTGGATTCTTCATATTCCACCTGGCTCGATCTCAATATTCTAATATCTTCACAAAAGACATGCCATCTACTCTATTGGGCAGGGGCGGACCTACCTTAGGGAAGGGGTAGCCTCCGCTACCCCTTGGCGCTCCGATGGTAATGTAAATTTTGAAAAAATTTGACATTTTTTCGATTTCGTTACCCCTTTAATAAAATTTACCCTTATGAAGACTTTCTAGATCCGCCACTGCTATTGGGAATAGTACATGGTGTTGGTGAGTTAGATAAGGTGTAGAATAGGTGGAAGTCATGGATTCAATCCCCATAATATGCAAGTTTAGCCATTCAAAAAAAATCTACTCTATTTATGGAGACCTCTTGGCATTCCAACAGTAAAGATGCAATAATGTAAATAACAACATAGTTAATTAGGACAATGTGTTAATAGCATGTTAGTCAAACAAACCAAAGAATTACTTTTGAAGGCATATACAAACCTTATGCAATTAATAGGGCTGGCAAATTGTGTCTTATCGTGTTTAACAAGTCTCTGATAACGTGAATAACACAAGTATTAAACATGAATACAACTCGTTGAACTACTTTATATCTCATGTCTATAACACAGTTATACATTTTATGTACAATAAGAAGAAATAATAAATTTTCAGTAGGTAACATATTCAAAACCCTAATTAATCGATACAAAGTTTTCGTGTTTTCTATGGATGCTAATATTTTGACTAAATATGAACCACATGGCTATGTTTTTTGATTGTCTCATTATATAAATAAATTATGGACCAATTATAATGCATCTACAAAAAAGTATTGAACTTGACTTTGAGTGAGACCCATCCTCCATGCTTGGGGTAGCTACGGTACATCAATTCTCCAACATTTAAAATAGTAAAATACAAAAGTGTACTTGAAACATCAAAATGTGGAGAAGGTGAGAAAGTGAAAGACCAAAGAATAGCCAACCATGTGGTGTAGAGCAAAAGGCAAGACATGTGCTTGTAAAAGTTTGGGTGCCTAATATTTTTATAACCACAAACTCACTTATCTAAACTGAGGACTAAAAGGTCCGATCCAGCACGGTTGGGTTGAGTTTTATAAAATAAATAATCAGACGAGTTCCGTTTACCGAGGTTAGCATTTTATTCTTGAACCCACCTAGGTCCTGCCCAGTTTACAGGTACATGAAAATATCAAAACTTTAAGACCATACGGTGTTGGCGTGGAAAAGTGGCGTCGTAGCCTTTCCATGAACATGGCGTGGTGATGAGGGCGGGGAGTTTTCCACCGGCGTGGTGGGTATTTAGGTTGTGAGGTGGAGGCTCTAGATTGGTGGGTGTGTTTTCATTGGTTGATGAACGCCACTAACCACGCCGCTCCCACACTTCTCGTTTTTGCACCACGCTCCAATTCTGACGCATGCTTACGTATTGTCCACATGTCAAATAATGTTAGCCTATTTTCAAGCCCCTCTACATCGTATAGTCTAAGACTGGCCTTAATGTCTCAAAATGTTGTACTAAAATAAAACAAGACAAGGATCAAACAATGAAATTTATGTAATTATAATATTTTTGGTTAAAAAATTTAAAATTTTATTGTCAATTTGTGATAACCTATGATTATTGGTTGCACGCCTCAAAATATCATTCGGTGTAAAGGTTATAACCACTCATTATTTTCATGATGATACTTGGTATCCTTGTTATATAAGAAGGTTGTTAATCGATGTATTACCACTACAAGGATTTGACCCTGGCGGAAGGCATTAATCGGGGTATACCGACGACATATTGATGTTATAGGGTGTTGTTACCTATCTGGCTATCCCCATGACATGTCGTCGCTTTAGGGTTTATGGCCAAAGGTGCGTATAGGTTCTCAATGTCGTCACTATAGAAGTTGTCGTCATAGCTTAGCTTATTCTGATGAAATGTCGTAGCTAAAAGATTGTCGTCATCCTAGATGAAAGGATATATATATATATTTTATATACATATATATATATATATATATATATATATATATAAGATTATTGTTTTGAGTTATATTTAGCCAGGCCCAATTCACGGTTAACCGACCCTTTGTAATCATTAAAACCGAATAAACAAAACCATCATAACCGATTGGTTATGATTATGATTATCCATTAACCGACCTCTTGGTTATGGTAGAAAGTGATTATTTATTGGTATGCATGTTCATGGTTTTGATTAAGAAGTTTAGCATATTTGTATATGTATATGCATATGTGTATGTATATGTATATGTGGACAAACATGCCCCGGTAAAGTAATCAACCTCCTACCACTGGATTGTTGTCAATATATAACAATATTTTTATGTGCATCAATTCTATAGAAACATATTTTTTTATGTGTCAAGTCATGGTACTTTTTGAAAGTATGATAAAGTTTATCAGGATGAAACATAATTACGTAATAAGTTAATAACAGTATTTACTTTTGAAAATGTGTTATTTTAAAAAAAATCTATTTGTTTGAGAAATTTTTTTATAAAAAATTCTATTTGTTTGTGAAAAAAAAAAAAGAAAGAAAAGTGGTCTTGTTTAACCAAGCCGATCCACTGGGCCTTTTGTAACTTCTACAGTCTAGACCATTAGCTTTTGTAAAAATGGGCTTGGTTTTAAAGTGTGAAGCCCATTATATTCAAGTTGAGTTGATGCAGTTTTTACTTGATAATCAAATCAACCATAGAACGTGGTGACGCCAATCACAAGGCTACAAATACCCTAGAATCATGATCTCATCCTTTTATTTTACACATCAGTAAATTTGAATGAGATACTGGTTATTTCTATAATTTTTTAATATTTTTTTAAAGTGATTGTGAGTGAAGGAGAAAGAAAACATAATGATAAAAGTATAAAAAATATTATTTAGTTGAAAAGATAAGAGAAAAGTTAGCGTTTTTTAGTGTAATTATAGAGATGGAGTAAGAGAATTTATTGTGAATGCTCTAAAGAGATGGATCCCACCTCCTCAAACTTTAAACTCTCCAAACAATCACCACAACATGCTGTCATGTAAACCACCCTAAGAGCAACCCTATGGATGGTGGCGGTGTTGCCTAGCAGCAAACTATCCGCATTAATAATAATATCAGTTTTAAGTATATAAGAAAACATCGTGTTATATAAATACATGTACTTTTAGGAAGTTGTAATATAATGAAACAAAATAAAATGACGGTATTATGATAAAAATAATAATAATTTTTTCATTCATATATATTAGAAGAGTAATAATAGTAAAGATAAGGATTAAAAATTAATCTTAAAATAAAGTATAAGAAAAAATGGTGAGATTGAAGAAGAGCATGACACGTGACATTAAATGGAATCGTTTATTATAAGTTAGATTTTTTTAGAATATATAACAATACCATATCATCCCTTAAACAAATTGTTTTTAATCAAACTTGTTTTTATTACTTTTAAATAGGTTTAATATCATAATGATAACAATGCTTATTTTAAGATCCTTTCCTTAAACTAGACCTTATATATATGTTAGATTAGATATGTTAAACTTTCCCACAAAATTATAAGTATAATTTATACTGGTATAATTTTTGAATTAGACCTTACCAACAACACATTTTTAAGGAATTTTATATTAGATTTATAACGATAATGATGTTTTAAATATATTACCAAAAAATGGTCTTTACTTCAAGTATAATTTAGTTTAATTTAAACCTTTAACTATGAAGATTTATTTAATTCAAAACATGATTTTTCTATATAGAGATTAACGACACATTTTTTTCCGATGAGACTTGTAAAACACTTTAGAAGAGGTTTGGGTATTAATTACTATGAGTAAGAGACTGTAAACTTGTGGGATAATTAGCAGGTTCGTTTACTTGTCCTATTGTGCTATGTAAACAAACAGTTTTTTATTATTTTACTCATATAACACACGAGACTATAACTTAATAATATTAATATAAAACCTAAATGAAATCCTTTTGAGCCTTATATATCTTTGTTTTAATAAAAAAATATATCTTTTTCAACTTTCCTTTAAAGAACAATGCTTAGAAATATCTTTAATCTGTTGTGAAATAACGGTCTATTAGCAACTAATATATATGTATATAAACATGAGAGCTAGACTATGAAATCATATAGAGAATAGAATATGGAGAATTCTTATCCATTCATCTAACATCATATAAAAATGCCATTATATGTAGGCACTCACATTAGTACAATAGTAAACAAGAGAAAGGGATTATACATGTGAAAAGTCACTACATAATGGATGCATTAATAGATAGGGGTTATACATATGGAAAGTCACTACATAATGGATATATTCATAACACTCCCCCTTGACTATCCACATGATGGAATACTATTCTTTAATACGCTTAATAATGTTGCCTCATTAAAATCCTTGCTAGGAAAACCCAATGTGACAAAACCTCAGCTAAGGGAAAAAGAGTGCAACGCGTATTGTCTCCCCTCAATATAATATGTATCATTTCAAGTAACAAGTGACAATCTTCTATGAAAGTTGTTGAAAAACTTTTGTAGTGAGTGATTTGTCGCTTGATGTGCAATCTATTAATGAACTTGATGTATGATCTTCATGTAAAACTTTAATTACCCCCTCTTGTAAGTAGATATCATAAGATCCATGAATGTGTTTTGTTATAATCCCTGCATTTACAAAACTAACCTAACTTGTTGATGGGTTACTAAAATATGAACTCATACCTTTCGTACCTTTAGGGTATAGAAAATAAATGTTTTACTCATTTTACTATCTCCTCGTCGTACACGAGTTAAATCTTCCCAATGAATTTAATGGTATATGTTCGTGTATAGCTAGCAAGATATATTAATACAATTTGTATTGAATATGGTACTTCATGACCAGTGATCTTTGATTCTTTGATAGAAGATGATAAAAGTCATTTTTATCTATATCAAATATCTGAACATCATTAAATGTACTTACACCAAAAGCTTTGTCCATATGAAAATGTCTAACACTTTCTAGATGTATTATGACTGATGGATTATAATATAAACGTATGTCCTACGCATCGAGCCATAAATTTGCAATATTGTATTTCATTTGCAAATTCTTGCTTAAATGTTTAAGCTCTTTTTTTTTTCTCTTCGGGAGATTCAATGACATTATCAACATATATTGCAATACTTGTAAACCTCATATCGTTCTTTTAATGAAAACAAATGGACCAACTTCACCATATGTATTTCTCGTTTTCGAGCTCACTGGTGAGTCAATTATATCATATTTGACTCGACTATTTTAGTCCACACATATTTTGTCAACTTCATATAGTATGTTCTTGGGATTTTGACATCAATGCTTCTAGCATTATCAATCCATGAGGGAATTCGTTCCATCTTATCCATATATGCATGTGATTTCACTCTTCATGAGTTTGCTATATAGATTTTCCCATTTAACACATAGATATCTATATCATGTAAAGTGTCTTGAACACTTGCTTTTATCTCCAAAATCCATATTGTACCATGCGTGTACACTATTTATTGAGATACCACAATCACTAGGTATAAGTTTTCAATGTATGTTTATTGGTGCACAAGAATTACATCGTTAAGATGTTTTGATTCACCTTTAAAGAACTCAATTGCTTTAAGAAACTCATCAAGAGTTCAATCGTATTCAAAAATGAATATGTATACAACGATCATATTGTTCTTGTAACATTCGTCGAAAAACGGGTTTTCAAAACCCGCTTCGTTTATTAATCAAATATACAGTTATAAGTTCCGTTACGTATTTATTGTTCATATTAATTTTAAACAATACATAACTAATAAACATTTCTAGAATTTTAAACCATAATTAATAAATAATAAAAAATAGTGAATAAAAAAATAAAATGAGAAAGCCCGGGTTTCGAACCCGGGTCACCCACAAACACAAACACACAACACACCACTCCGCCACACACTTTCTTTGTGTCAATACTGAAATAAATAATACTTAAAGTAAACCCGAATTCAAAACCGGAAATCAACGCGCACTCAGAACGCGAAATCGCCGGAAAAAAACTAAACTCCGCAATCTTGGCTCTTTTTCCTTTGACTGAAACGCATAACTGATCACGACATCAATTATAACCGTTGCCGGCGATCAATTTCAGTCAAAAACCGTCGGAAATCTTAATCGCGGACTTTGACCTCAATTCAAACCCAATTCAGCTGTTCATCCCTATAAATACTCACTCAAACATCTCGTAAACCTTTCGCTCAAAACCGCACTTTCTTTCCGAAGTTGCATTTCCTCAAAAGCTCGTCGCCGGAGATTTCCAATTTCGTCGGAACATCACCAGAATCCCTGATCAGAAAACCGCATTCGTTCATCAGACGGTATAATTGTCTAAACTTTTCCTGCTATCTCTTAATTTATACTTTGATTGTTCAAACCAATAATCAAAACTGTTAAAACAGTTCATACAGCCGGAAATCGCAAAATCAGAACCGACGAATTTTGCCGGAAAATCTGAAGAAAACACTCTGTGTTGGTACATCTTATTCCTTAATTTTCTTCTTCTATTCCAGTTCAATCAATTATAAGTGTTGTTGGTCAATTAAACAAACAGTCGGATTTCGCTTTTCTGTGTTCTTGTAAACGAAGAAGATGAAGTCGAGTATATGTATTAATATAATTAAAACTGGATATTCAAACGGGTTAGACACACAGTCCAGCGGTGGACTGTGTGCAAATATAACACGCACGTCTCGGGTTCGAATCGCACCCGTTACCGACTTTCAGAAATAAAACCAACATTTTTAAAAAACCTAATCAGATCAAGTCACATAATGTTTATAAGAGAAATATAATTCAGTAGTTAAGCAGATTAGACACACAACCCAACTGGTTGGGCTGTGCGCATTCGAACCGAACGTCCCGAGTTCGACTCCGGGTCTCTGAAGCCGGTTCGGCCATATTAAATCATTTTTGATATAAACTAAAAAAGGTTAAAATTAATTAGTATATATATATAATTAAAACAGAGAATATTTCGGGTTAGACACGTAGCTCAGTTGGTAGAGCTGCGTACACGTATACGAGAGGTCCCGAGTTCGAACCTCACTCAGCGCATAGAAAACACAGTCTGACCGGTCAAGACCCGGTCAACGGTCAACGGTCAAAAAAAGTCAACCTTTTTATTTCTTTTTATCTATTTATTTAATTGGAAAATTATTTAAAAATACTTAAAAATAAGATTAATAAAGTTAGAAAATTTCCTTAAACTCACAAAAATAAATCTAAAAATCCCATTAAAGAGCACTAATTAAAAATATTAATCTCAAATAAAATTTATTTATTTATCGAATCATTTTGTTATTATCTAGGCTAGTTTTTTCCTCGTCGATTGAATCCTAAAATTCGTGCAACGTCATCAAAGAACGCACCCAATGTGAGTGAATCTCTACCAATTCCCCGTTTTAATCATGTTTTGGGGTGTATCATGTGTCGTATAATCCTTTTATTTTATTTAAACACTTGTGCATACATCATATCCGTGATCAAATGTGTATCAAATGTGTATCAATTGTTGTGTGAATTATATGTAGATTGGATTTATCATTTTCAGTGCACACATTTCATTAGGCCCATCAGTTCCCCGTGGGAGACGGGTTGAGCATCAGGTGCCTCATTAGATCGGCTCCGTTTGATTGAGCCTTGATCTCACATACATCATCATTCATATCATATACTCATCCAAAGTGGTTTGTGTTTGTTTATCTATATATGTTTGCTCACATGTGATTATTGCACAAATTTTCCTTATTAAGTAAAACAAGAAATTAGTAACAATGTTTTATCAAGGTTCACTCGCCAACTTTTGTTGACCCAAAATATCCCCCGTTTTACACATGATACAGGTGATCCAGCTGAGACAAGAAACACATAGGAAGGCCTAGAAGAATAAACAAGTTTAAGCTTTGGAATAAATATATAGTTACATTTTCTTGTAATTGTATGAATTTTGTTTTGGATATTTAAGTTGTAATTTGAATTTAATAAATATGAAACATTTTAGTAAACATCATGAGCTTTGGTGATAACCTAATTATGCCCCGACTTTTATTCCGTTGCGGGTCGGGGTGTGACAGTTCTCGAGAACTTACTTTACATGAATTACATAATTTAAATCCTTCAAGGACTTGCATGTAAACTTTAGTATCTAGATGATACATAACATTTATAAGGCGCATATCAATTCTCTCTTTATATTACCAGACTAATTAAATACTGGAAAGATATTGCATCCACCACTGGAGAATACATATCCTCATAATTAATCATAGGTCTTTGCGAAATCCTTGTGCCATCAATTGTTGATCCACATAAAAGACCTAATTATATTAAATATATTTTACAACTTTTTTTATGGACTACTGGCCCGTAAGCTTTCCATTTCAATGGAGAATTCAACTTTGCCTCATTTGCGTCGTTCCATTTTGGCCAATCATTTCTTTGTATTTATTCATAGGCAGATTTTAAATCTTGATCCTCATCCTTTCATCTTTTCAAGCGCTATATATACAAAAGTATAACGACGTCGATTTTGTTTCGATTCCATACACTTCTAGACATGATATAATCTACTAAGAGCTATTTATTTTCAGGTACATGAGGTTCTTCTAGATAAATCATGTCTAATGTCTCTTCAAGAAACCTCCTTTTTTACTATAACCTCGACTTGACCATCTTCTTCATTACTTGCTCCAATTTTTCGAGGAATTTTTATTTTCTTGTAATCGACTAGTCTACCACGCTTCAGGCGTGCAATAGACTCATTAATATATGGTTTGCCCTACTAGGACAATTAACTTAATTGGAGCATTAGCAGTTGACTACGTGACTTACTTAGTCACTGTATTTAGGTCAGTTAACAGTCTGGTGATTGATTCTTTAATCTAGGCAACGAATTATCTTTTGAACTTCTTGTTCACACAATTTCGTTTGAGGATCAATGATAATTCATGCATACCCATTCCTTTTTCAACTGCCACTAATCTCCCCCTAGTGTTGAAAATGTTACTTAAAGTAAGATTTAGCGAGCCATAAATAAATCTCTCGTTAATTGCTCTAAGTATGTAATCATAAATAGTATTTTCATCCAACATATACTCCCAACATTATTTGAGTTTCAATCTTTATGCTTTGTGGTGGATCAATTCCAATGTATACCGCACAATAAAAAGTTTGATGGTTCCTGATCAAAACCAACTATAATGGGGAGAAACTATTACAACATGTTGGCTTGATGTGAAATAATGTTACCGCATGTAAAATCACATGTGCTCAAATATGAACTTTTGCTCTCTTGATTATTGACTTTTCAATCAATTTATAGACGGTTGATCATCGTCTTCAACAAAAGCAATATGTGTCTTAAGCATTTAGAAAGTTCAATACTTATTCCAATAATCATTAGTAACATGGATACTAAATTCAATGTTATAACCACCATAAATATGATAATATGGAATAATATGCTTGCTATCTCATTAGCTAAGCTACACACAACTTCAAGTTGTAAATTTGATGACCATTTAGACGATGCATCGATTTAAAAACACTAAATGGTATCATGTTTGGATATATACATCCTTCATTCATTCCATAATATTTTATGGATTTATACCATTAATTGGCAAATAAATAATTTCCCTTAATAGCAAACATAATATGCTATCAACTAAGAAGAATCTTCAAGTTCTTCATTATATTTCACATCATCATTGACTTGGTGTGGTCTAACCGGTATACCAATAAAGTAAATAACCATGATCCATAAACTTATGGTTTATGATATTGTATATGTATTACTTGCACTTATGTAACACAAAACATAAGATATGAAAGAATGTATTATAACTTCAAAGTTCAAACCATCATGTTATGTAATCACTAGTTTACCACTTTTGGTGATCGATCTCATCATGACTATCATTATAATACTGATATTCGATCTCATTATTAGTTTCACTATCTTATGATAGTTTGATCTTTTATTAACATGATGATTGTTGCACTTCTGATGGTCAATCTTATTATTAATATGATCATCATTACAATTTTCTCAATGACGCCAATGATCAATATATATTCCACTTCATGCTCAGAGTAAAACCATACAATTTTTACGGTTTTTCATTATTTTCTCGAACATATAGATATACAGTCATTTCAAACCTTTATACCATTTAAATGATATTGCTACTTCAGGAGTATATTTGAGGTTTGACAAAAAAATTTGTTTTATCCGATTTTCCTTATAAATAAATTCTCTTCGTATAACGTCAATTGAGAAATAATTATATGTCCGAGACATATAATATTTCTTTTATACTTGATAATGAGATATAAGGAGTATGACACTTTTGGTGTCAAATCAAACATATTTCTACTTTTTCATGAGAATGACAATAAACCACAACTTTGTTTAGTTGTTATATTCGGTATTATCGATGCAAAGAAGTGATAGCATATAGAATACAAGGTATAGATAGCAACAAATCATACAATACATGACCTTATAGCATGTCATCATATAAAAACAACTTATGATGGGCCTTTATAAAATAAGAAACCTATTTATCACTAATAAGCAAACACATATAATTTATGTAATAACTTATTATGGTATAACCAAATATAATATCTTATATATTTTGAACACTTACTTTAAAACTTAAACATATATCTCTTTCAAGTTCTTAGATCATTTATTACTTGTATTTGAATATTTTATTTGAAAATTGTAATACTGGTGAATTGCATAACATACTCGTTTTTTTCTTCTCAAATATTGATATCTAAACAACTGATGACATCATATAAACAATCTATCCATTGTACATATGAAACAATAGCAATAGTCACTATTTTATACTAGCAATAGTAATAGTTAATATGCAAATAAATTGTTAAACATTATGACATGGCATAATGAATGCATTAGAGGTACCGACATTGCTAGAAAATGTTTCTCTAAAAACAACTAATGATATCTAGCAATATTAATCTATTATATGAATTTTTACATGCAAAATTTGTTATAGCATTAACCTTAGTATAAGTACTAAACGATATTTGCATAATCATGTTATAACAATAATAATAATAATAATATATTCTTATAAGTTGTATAGTTTATCTAAAACTAAATCAATTGATGTTTACTCACTAACTCATTTATATATAATTATGTAAAAGTCTTTTGACATGCTATATATTAACAATGACTAATGAAAACAATTAATTACAAAATTCATATCTATTTAAATTATAAACTATACAAAATGAAAATCTAGTACATACATCATGTATATATTACCACCAATAAAGCATATATACCTAATACAATTGTATTGTTTAGTCCATAAATATTGAGTTCCATAGTTTTTAATATTGATATTTAATTTAATTGTTTTTCATGGATTCTAAAAGCAATATAATATTCTCTAGATTGCAAATTAACTTCCTCAAATCAAAATAATTCAACAATTTTATTTACAACTTAACAAGGTTAATAAAAAAGCATAAATATATGATTATGGTGGCTCAAAGAATATGTAGATGAGTATCACTAGATTGTAAGAGTCCTAAACAACATATACTAAATTAACTAATTAAATGATAATCCAGCCAATTTAGAATAATAGAAATGATCATTTGTAAAAGAGAAAAATAAAATAAAATTCGTAATATCGTCGTCGTCAACGAAAACTATAGTTATTCAATTAATAATGAGTATTAGAAAAAAGATGAATTAGTCAATTGTAACGTCATAATTTATGATGTAACATCTAAATCCTTATGAATACCAACATGCTAAATATATATATATATATATATATATATATATAATAACTTCTAAAAGCAAATGGAAAATATAGATAAGAGTTCAATCATGAGACTACATTCTAGAATTTATAGTAATGATCAGTTTAAGTTTATATATGTATATTATTAAGTGTCACCAGTAATATTGTTGTTTTTATCAATATATAATATGTTTATCATATCAATATAATATGAATAATCATACGAAGAATCATACCTTTATTAGTAGAGATAGTTGCATAATTATTGGGTTGCTTTCTCAACGTGCGAGATTGAGTTAGATTGAAAAATAATGCACATCAAAGGCAAGGAAAAAAGGGATACCAAGGGTGGCAAAACACATAGAGCACGTTCGTGCTGATAACGTGTTGTGAAACAACGGTCTATTAGCAACTAATATATAAACATAAGAGCTAGACTATGAAATAATTAGAGAATGGAACATGAAGAATTCTTATTCATTCATCTAAATCATATACAAATGCCATTATATATAGGAACTCACATTAGTACAATAGTAAACAAGAGAAATGGGTTATACATGTGGAAAGTCACTACATAATGGATACATTCACAGATAGAGGTTATACATGTGGAAAATCACTACATAATGGATACATTCATAACATAAACATATATGCCAAAGAAAACGTTATTTTTACCTCTTGTAATGTAAAACGGAATTCCTTTACAACAAAGTGGACCATCTTTGATTCTTTTCTTTTATATTTCCCAATTATGATATGAAACCTCTACATTATAAATGTAAGAATAAACATATTATTTATAATATTTAATCATATAGCTATTATAATATTTATATTATATTAGATGAAAATATATTAATCCTATTATATATTAGCTGGTAATTGTTTATAAATATATTACTCTTATTAACTAATTAGGGTTTCTTCTGGGTGTATATATAAGGAGATGATTAGAGAGGTTTATGGTTAGACAATTACAAAACATCATTATCATCAAAGTCGCCACCCACCCCTCTCTCCATAACCCAAACCGAATTCATCCCTAGTTCGGTTCTTACCATCATAATCTTACACCATAAGGAGGAACCAGATCACATTGACAAAGATGTCGAACTCTATGGCTGCATCTTTGACTGGATTCTCTTGTGGCCGTCTGTCGTCACAGGATATTTCTTTATGTTTTCTATTATGTTTAAACAGAACTGATCAACAATAAATTCGTCACAATAAATACACATGTTCAAAATCATTACAAAATGTAGGTGTGTAATTTATAATGGCTATAAGTTGAAAGACTTCAAGTTAAAGCATACCAAGTACGTAGCAACATCATGTGTAGCTAACAAAGATATCTAGATGAAAGAGTTTTGGAGTTTTGAGTGCTTGCTAGTGTATACTATAACTCTATTTCTTTTTAGATATGTTGATTGTTATATATACTTTTATTTGTTTCTTTAGATATGTTGGCTGTATCTCTCCTTTTATTTTTCATATATTTTATTTTTACTTTTTTTAACTACATTCTATTTTATTTCTATCTCTATATATACCTTTGGAATCTTGTGCACTCTTGCATGATGCACTCTTCTACTCTTTCTCTCTTCCTGGGACAAAGGACTCATGGAACATACCGGTAACAGATGAAGCTGCCAGCATGATCTGAATTTTTCTTTAAATCATCACATCGAATTATAAAATCAAAGAAAAAGTTAGATCATACGGTATCTTCACCTGTTGTTATGTTTCACATTCTTTAACATTGCGCAATATTTCCTAAATTTCATATGAATGTGACTATATTGAATGAAAAGGGTTCTTAAGTCGTATCACTTCTTCTTAAAAATGCATCGATATTAGCGTTCTTTCTCCGTCAAGATGCGTTTAACAAGTAATTATCTTTTTTTTTCTCAAGTTAAGAATTGTTTCTTAAGAGACATTAGTTCATTCATTGTTTTTTTATATGCAAATTCTTCCAACATTCTGTTTTATCACTAAATGTCCTTTTTAATTATATAGATGATCATTTTTTACGTAAAATTAACTATTTCATCTCTTGTATTGTACATATCAAAAACAATTCATTAGTAATTTTATTTATTATATCAATGTGTCATATCGATATTGCTTACTTCTTTATTTTTCACTCCTTGAATTTGATATTCATCATTGAAAAGAAGTACTATAATTTGCCGCCTTCAAGCTTATTTATTTTGTTTATTGATATAAATATAATATTTTTTCTTTTGCATTTATATTGTTTATTGATATAAATATAATATTTTTTTTCTTTTACAAATGGATCAGGTCTTTTACGTAAATATATAGTATTGTTGATTGTTTTTCTTTTACAAGATGTATCCAACTATCAATTAATTGATAATTTGAGTGTTTAGAAACGTATTAAATTATATTACACTTAAATGCCATTTTATTTCCTGTTGTTTGAGCCATTTTGCCAATTTAGTGTAAAGTTTTCATTTTTCGTATATGAGTCCAAAAAGGTTTCACCGTTGCCACTATAGTTCACTGGGTTAATTTCATCCATTTTTTCTATTAACGAGAAGGGCAATTCGGTCATTTTATATAGCCGAATTGCCCTTCTAGTTAACAGAATTACATATAAAATGACCGAATTGCCCTTCTCGTTAATAGAAAAAATGGGATGAAGTTAACCCAGTGGACTATAATGGCAACGGTGAAACCTTTTTGGACACACAGACGAAAAATGAAACCTTTGGACTAAACTGATAAAATACGACATTTGAAAATTCAACTCACGTTTTTTAAACCACAATTTTCAGCAATAAATTCTAGTAAATTTCAACGATTAAAGGCTGGATTGACCCTTGACCCTGTCTTGGTGTGTTGTTGCCCTAAAGGAAGATCGATGCGATGGTTAGAATTTAACTTCAATTAATCAATTACCATTCCTGCCTACATTTAGACGGTTAAAGGACATTATGTTATGATGTGTTTGCAAATCCTATGTGTAGGGGCGGACCTAGAGTGATAGAAGGGTAATTTACGTTGCCCTTTGACGCTCCGACGATAGTGTAAATTTTGGAAAAATTTAACGTTTTTCGATTTCGTTACCCATTTTCATTGAAACGTTACCCCTATGCGGATTTTCTATATCTGTCACTGCCTATGTGATAATTGTAACTTGAAGTTCAAGAATTTGTTATGAAACTGTGTTTATTCAAAACAAATACTGATCAAGGATGATTAGTAATTATTACAGGTGATTATCATCATACGTTGGAAAATGCTATAGCTTAAAGATAAAACACAACTTACAAAAATTAGCTTAAGTTGCATAATAAAAGAAAATATTGGGGAAGTTTGTCATCGTTATAGACTATTATTTTTTTTATTTTTTTTTCTCTTTTTTATTTAATTATAGATAGTTATTATTTTATTATTAAATGTTATATAAATAACTTTTAGATAAAATTGGTGAGTGAATGACTAAATTGATTTTATTAGGAATTGAAGAATCTTTGTTATTCAAATGAGATTAATAGCTTGATTTTATTGGATTGCAAGATTTAATTTAGAATATTAGTTATTTTTATATAAATAATTAATACCTAAGTAGTTAAGTCAGAGAAATCTTTAATCACTGTCAATTAAACTTCGTTGGTTGAAAATTAAAAAATATTAAAGTTACAAAATATGTTCATTAAAATTTGTAAATTAATAATTCCTAATAAAACATTCAATCAAGTTTTATGAAAAAAAACAGACGTAAGTGATATGACCCTAGATACTTATTATATTTATTAACAGATAAATTTAATATAAATATACTATATTTTTTAAATAAACTTAGCTTTTACTTAAAAACTTATATTTACGTTTTCAAATATTACTAAATTCAAAATTATGTTTGTTAAAATATTTTTAAAAAAGGAAGAATAATGATAATTACTTTTTTTTCATGAGTGATTCTATTAATTTTCAAATATTTGATGTGATTGGATGATTTTAATGGTAAAAATATATCAAATAAAAAAATAAGTTGTACTAAAAGAATCCAAAATTTTAGTTCTTAATGTTCTATATGCATTCATATTTCTATATATTTATATATATGTAATTTAAGTAAATTTAACTATGTTAGGATGAAATTTAAAGGAGTTAAAAAAGTTAATACATACACGTAGTTTAAAAAAATGTTTTGAAAATTAACTTAACCTAATTATAAATGTAACGTCAAAAATATTTCTTTTTTAAACACATTTTCATGAGCGTATATATTGACAGATGACATATATTTTATTCAATTCGTATGATACATAGTTTTATTCAACATGCGTAATACATAAGTTTTTTAAAAATATAGTTTCTTTTTATTACTAAATATTATATTTATATATAATAACAATTAGCAACTAAGTCATATCTTTTCGTTTAAAAGTCGCGTTAGTTAGAAAATTAAATTATATTATAAACTACACGTGAAAGACGTGCACATACATCCAATTTCCCTCCTACCTATGAAATTATCAAATGTTCTGCATGATATAGTGAAATTACGTACATATTTTGTTAATTTGTTATTGTATTGTTTCATCGTCCAAATGAAAGGTGTTTGGAATCAGATTTTGTTTAACAGTTGTTTGGAATCATAAGTGTTTGATGGAAGATTATAGTGAAATTAGGATCTGCTTTTATCTTATGCGTTTCGTGATGGTTATTCGGAATCATATATGATCTATGAAGAATGGATCAGTAGTTTGAAACGATGATGATAGTCAGTGAAATTACGTTCCGATTTCGTAAAATTATTTATGTCTCCCTTTCATCGTAGAGATAGATTATGGTTGTTCGGAATCATGATTATGTTGATGATCTATTTCTTTAATTTGCCATCGTCGATTGACAGGAATATTCGGTTGCAAAGAGTGATGATTTTTCAACCACATTTGATGTGGATGTAGCCAGCATCCACATCAAATGTGAAATATAATTAACATCCGCAGCAACTCACGGGTTAATGCTAACTTGTAATGATACATTTATTAACCCAAGTATATAAGTATGGAGATAGGCTTGGTTTATTTAACTATTTTTTATCGTAGTCAAAATGTGAAAAACTATCCTAAAGAATTCATGTTTAATTAAACATATTTAAAATTTGAGTCATTTAGGATTTAATTTAACTGTAAATTATAATAGTGACAAAATGTATCAGACTTATGTAATTGTATGTAACAGAGCTTAAAAGTTTATTCTAATGTGTCTACATTATAAAACTTAATTTTAATATTCTATCACATCTAGATATGAGCATATGGTACCGGGTACCGGGTCGAAACCGGTACAGGTATCCAATTTTCTGAACCAATTTGATTTTCGCTACAGATTTGGTACCGACATTTAGCGTTTTTGGTACCGGTCAGGTTCGGTACTGGAATTTACCGGTTTTTACCTTTAAATACGGATACCGGTACGGTACCGAGTATTTTTTGTATCGGTACCCATTTTTTTGGATCCCATCCTGCCCGACGCCCACACCCAGACAGAAGTGATGGAACTTGAACGAAAACTCAGGGGGAGCCGAACACTCAAAATCCAAATCGATAGGGGCCGGACTCTTAAAAATCTAATATTTAACACAAAAAAAGTTATGAAAATTATAAGTAAAACTAACACTATGAACGAAAAATGGGTCAATAGAGCCTTTGCCTGAGACTACACAACCATCTACGACTAGGAGTACGGTAATTGAACCACCTAAGTTACCTGTGACCGTTAGGTTTTTATATTTATTTTCTAATAATAGTACTAATAATATATTTAGTTTGACAATATTATATGAATTTAACTTGACTTAGGTTTTACAATATGATAGCTTATATGGATTAATTTTGGGCCATTTATGAACTTAGTGTTTTCTTATAACATATAGCTAAATGTTACCGACATTTAGCGTAATGATATAAAAATGTTAAATATGAAGTTGGGCGAATAAGTTTCGCGACATAACATTTGTTATGAGCGGTTGAGTCCGACCCACTGGTGCCTTGTGCAAAAGCTCAGCAGTGGGTCGTTCTGTAGCAAGTGCAAGTGCACCCAAAGTATCCGTTATTAAGTTCACCCACAAGAGTTGAACCGCGGTTAATGGGACCTCAACTGAGGTAACCGCGGCAATGAAGTTGATAACAAGAGCCGCCACATTTACCGTGAGTTGAAACTGAATGAACTTTGGATATTATTGTACACGCACCGGCCCCACATTAATACCGTTGAAACCGATGTTATAACTGTAACATTTGTCGAAAAACGGGTTCTAAAACCCGCACCATTTTTTTTATCAAGTTTATATTATGGTCCTTTCGTTACAAATTTACGTTAATCATTTCAGAGATTCGTTATACTAATAATATAAATAAAGATAATAATAATAATAATAATAATAAATATATATATATATATATATATATATATAACAGTTATACAAAAAAAATATAGAAAGGGGTAGACCGCGGGAATCGAACCCGGGTCTCACCCCTAACCAAACACACAACACACTGTTACACCACTCACAGAACATATGAAATAACAAAACCAATAAATCTTTTAAATCATATTATCTCTTTGAATCCGAATTCAAAGAATGCCGCCCTGTAACGGCACGCAAACAATCCGGAAATCATCAAGATTTCCTTTTCTCTGCAATTGACTGAAGAATACGTTCCAAATCGTGAATCTAAACGCAAATCAAGCTAAATCACGTTCAATTAGATTCGCAGACAACTCGCCCATAACCGTTTTGACTGAAAACTTCAAACTCGAAACCGAAATCAACAATTGATTACTGCTCACCCTATAAATACCTATCAAACCCACTCATCCCTGCGCGCACACTCACTCAATCACCTAAAAATTCCTGTGGAGTCTTGCTCTGTGTTGGTCTGTCGGAGTAATTCGCTAAATCGCCGGAAAACTTTCGCCGGAGTTTATCACCTGGGTCTCGATTGCTTTCGGTATGAATTCTTAATCCTTTCTGTCACTTCTATTCGATTCATTTGTTTAATCTAAAACAGTAGATCAGTAAAATCAAAATGTTTAACAAATCTGTTTTTCGGTTCTGAGTTAATGAAGAAGATGAACAGCGAGTCGTTTATAAATATAATTAAAATCAGTAATTTAAATGGGTTAGACACACAGTCCAGCGGTGGACTGTGTGCATTTTACATACATGATGCCGGGTTCGAATCACACACATTACCGACTTCAGAAATAAAACCAATCATTTTTAAAACCTATTCAGATCATCCTTCAACATGTATATAAATATATTATAATTCAGTACATAAACAGGTTAGACACACAGCCCGCACGTGAACTGAAGAACTCGAGTTCGATTCTGGATACTTAACCCGGGTTGGCAAGTTATGAAACCTTTTTAATAAAACTAAAATAAGGTTTAAGCTAACTAGTATATAAATATAATTAAAAACAGAAATATTTCGGGTTAGACACGTAGCTCAGTTGGTAGAGCTGCGTGCACGTATACGAGAGGTCCCGAGTTCGAACCTCACTCAGCGCATATAAAAACACAGTCCGACCGGTCAACGGTCAACGGTCAAAAAAGTCAAATTTTTTATTTCTTTTTATTTATTTATTTAATTAGAAAATTATTTAAAAATACTTAAAAATAAGATTTTTAAAGTTAGAAAATTTCCTTAAACTCACAAAGATAAATCTAAAAATCCCATTAAGAGTATGAATTAAAAGTATAATCTCAAATAAAATCCATTTATTTACCGAATCATTTCGTTATTATTTTAGGTTAGTTTTTTTCCCTCGTCGATTAAATCCTAAAATTCGTGCGCATCCAACGTCATCAAAGAACGCACCCAATGTGAGTGAATCCTTACAAATTCCCCTTTTTATTCATGTTTTGGGGTGTATCATGTGTCGCTTTAATTATTTCGTTTATTCAAACTTGTGCTATTACCATTATATGACCTAAACTTATGATGTAAATATTGTTTGTTGTGATACGTGTTTACATTCTTGTCAAGTTGTGTGCAAATCATTCATTAGACCCATCAGTTCCTCGTGGGAGACGAGTTGAGCATCAGGTGCCTCATTGGATCGGCTCCGTTTGATTGAGCCTTGATCTCATTGTTCATCATTTGGTGTGTGTGCTTGTGCATTAATTGATTTATGTGTTTTGTGATTAAATTTACATTTACGTTTATTCATATTTGGTTATGCACAATTTTATTCAAATAACCAACATAACTAATCCTTTCAAATATTTAAATAAGATTCACTCGCCAACTTTTGTTGACCCAAAACCCTATTTTACACATGATACAGGTGATCCGGTTGAGAAAAGAAACACATAGGATGGCCTAGAAGAATAAACAAGTTAATGCCTTGGAATGAACGTTTAGTTTTGTTTTTCTTTGTAATTGTACTCTAGTTGTAATTTGAATGAAAATGTATTTGAACATGTTGTGTTTGTATGTTTATTTTAACTTCTTCTTTAAAGAGAAATAATAAATATGAAACTTTATAGTAAATGTCATGAGCTTTGATGAAAACCCAATCATGCCCCGACTACCATTTCCGCTGCGGGTCAGGGTGTGACAGATTGGTATCAGAGCTTTTGACTATAGGGATATAGGATAGGTAATTAGACCCTTAGAGCCTATACTATAGTTGATTAGATTTTAATTGTTTATGTGGTTACATGCAAACTCATGATGTTTATTTGTTTCGTATTTATTACACACACAAATGCATGCAAACACTTCCACTATCATATTGTGTGATATTTAATGAGTTATACTTATTGTCAAACATAACATGCTTACATATACATTTATCACGCATATTTCAATATTCACATATTCAAATCATTCTCATATTTCCTTTATTCAAGATTTTGTCGCAATTTTTGTTTTTCAATCTCATCAAAGTGAGTTCTACGACGGGCATGTAGTAACTGTAAGGGTACAAGTACCGGTAGTCGGAACGTCCTGTCTAGGTTGGCATTCGTATAAATCCAATATAACGGACCAGTTTGCCTACCTGGGGACTAATGATGAGAGTACAAAGGACCTATTAGTCCAAAGCATGCCACCCCAAACATCGTTCGAACTAACCCTACTTTGAGTTGTCATTGTGTCCATACCAGGACACCCTCCGACCTTATACTTTGCTGTCATGTTTTACGATTTTCATTCGGGTGGCGCAAGTGTTAATAGGCCAACACCAATATGAATCCTACCAGAGCCCAGTAGTCATGGGGGCCCACATGACTACCAAGGCCAAGTAAGGGGACATATAGGAGCCCAAACATGAGCAAAGCCCAAGACATCCTATGGATGTAGTAGGTTTATTTTATTCATTTGTTTTTATGAATGTTCATTTCTAAATACGACACATGACACCTAAAACGTCAAACTCATACTCTCGATACGTATTCCTTGTAGATGTCTTCTAGTATCTCTCGTAGAAGTATGAGATCAGGAAAATCCCGCGAACGCATGGCTGCCCAAATCGCTCAACAAATGGCTGCCGTAATACCCAACATCGTAATTCAAGTACAACAGGCCCTTACCGCTAATCCCGTCAACCAATCAACCAAGAAGATCAAAACATTGTCAATCCTTCCCCAAAAGCCACTAAATGCACCTTCAAGCATTTCAAATCCTGCGATCCTCCAAAATACGAAGGGACTGAAGGTGTCACCGCTCTCCTCCATTGGTTTGAGGAAATGGAAAACACTTTTCTCAATTACGACTGCCCCGATGATCGCAAGGTGCGATATGCTACCGGTCGTTTGTTTGGAGTAGCACTTACATGGTGGAATACAGAGAAGGCCAAGCGAGGTGCTGAAAATGCTATGACTTTTACTTGGGAAGAGTTGAGGGAAATCATGACAAGACGTTTCTGTCCAAGAAGCGAAATCAAGAAACTAGAAGATGAGTTCTACTCTTTGAAACAAAAGGAGGGCGACCACACCACATACAACAAGAGATTCCTTGAGTTGAATCAGATGATCCCCAACTTGTTCACTCCCCTCTACCGTTTGATCGAACACTACATACGAGGTCTTCCTTCAAAAATTCAAGACCCTGTAATAATTACCACACCTGCAACTTTAAAAGCAGCAATGGAGTTAGCTACAGAGCTCACCGAAAACCACATACGGAATAAAGACTTCAAGCAGGAGAAGAAGAAGGATAAAGCATCAACCGAAACCTCAAACTCCACTCAAACCGAATCCCCTTCTCAAACCACTCCTAAGAGAAAACGAGATGGGCAAAATTTCGCTATCACCCAAGGCAATCAACCAGCTCCGCAAGCCGTACCCCTTCAATCTATCCCAATCACCCAAGTAGCACTCAACTCTACTTACCCAAACAAGAAACCTTACATTGGACCTCACCCTCAATGCAACATCTGTTTTTATCACCATCCATCTACCTTACCTTGTCGACTATGTGCTAATTGTGGGCGCTATGGTCATTTGAGCAAGACTTGTCGCGCCTCTCAAAACCAAGCCTCGCCCCCTACTCAAAACATGATCCAAACCTATCAACAACCCCAATACCCCATGTTTCCATATGTTCGAGCTTGTTTTAATTGTGGCGACCCTACCCATTTTAGAAACACGTGCCCCTGATTGGTTAACATCATAAACGCCCAAGCTCAAGCAAATCCAGTTAACCAAGCAAATCAAGCAAACCCAGCACTACCACCAGCAAGAGGAAGAGCTTACAACATCAACGCCAATCCTGTTGAAGATAATAACGACCCAAACGAATCACCCAACTAGTTTTCCCTCACCAAGAATCAAGACTCAACTCCAATCGTATAGTTTTAATGTTTTCTTTATGTTATCTCAATCTTTCCGTATCCCAGTTATAAATTGGGAAGTTATGTATCCAAGGATTTTAATGCGAATTGATATTTCAGTTTGATTTATACTCATTGATTTAACATTCATACATCTCGACGTACCTCGATCTCATCATTTAAAGAAGTTGGGTTTTGTCTCACTTTTACATAGACTAACCCCTTCATCATAACAAACGAGAGATGTACTGTCATCATTCGATCATGTATCCTTTCAGATTTGAGACTTAAGCTTTGGCTGTTGTGTTTGTTTTGTAAATTTTAGAGTCACATAGAACTAATTATAACTTACTGACAAAGCCAATGAAAACTTGACAAGAATATGGTGGATACGCCGCTGGTACTTCCTATATATAAGTATTCTTGTCAAAGGATCAAAAGCATTGTCAGGCGGTTATGAGAAGTTCCGTGTAGGTTTTAATATCGTCCTGGTTGAAGTTTTGTTTTATGATATAACCTTATCTTTTCAAACATATCAATTCCCTCAAAACTCTTATGCGTAAGATCATACCTGTTTATCCATGTTCCACATTCTTAAACTTTAGGCATCAAAAAGCGATTCCTATAGCAGGGTATTCAACCCTTACTAGGAACGTTACCGCCTCAAATAAAATTTAAACTCTCACCCTCTTCTAATTATGTAATTGTCAAATTAAAACACCATCCCTTCGAGTCAAACATACCACTACTTAAATTTCGGGACGAAATTTTTAAAAGTAGGGGATACTGTAACATTTGTCGAAAAACGGGTTCTAAAACCCGCACCATTTTTTTATCAAGTTTATATTATGGTCCTTTCCTTACAAATTTACGTTAATCATTTCAGAAATTCGTTATACTAATAATATAAATAAAGATAATAATAATAATAATAATAAATAAATATATATATATATAACAATTATACAAAAAAAATATATAGAAAGGGGTAGACCGCGGGAATCGAACCCGGGTCTCACCCCTAACCAAACACACAACACACCGTTACACCACTCACATAACATATGAAATAACAAAACCAATAAATCTTTTAAATCATATTATCTCTTTGAATCCGAATTCAAAGAATGCCGCCCTGTAAAGGCACGCAAACAATCCGGAAATCATCAAGATTTCCTTTTCTCTGCAATTGACTGAAGAATACGTTCCAAATCGTGAATCTAAACGCAAATCAAGCTAAATCACGTTCAATTAGATTCGCAGACAACTCGCCCATAGCCGTTTTGACTGAAAACTTCAAACTCGAAACCGAAATCAACAATTGATTACTGCTCACCCTATAAATACCTATCAAACCCACTCATCCCTGCGCGCACACTCACTCAATCACCTAAAAATTCCTGTGGAGTCTTGCTCTGTGTTGGTCTGTCGGAGTAATTCGCTAAATCGCTGGAAAACTTTCGCCGGAGTTTATCACCTGGGTCTCGATTGCTTTCGGTATGAATTCTCAATCCTTTCTGTCAGTTCTATTCGATTCCTTTGTTTAATCTAAAACAGTAGATCAGTAAAATCAAAATGTTTCACAAATCTGTTTTTCGGTTCTGAGTTAATGAAGAAGATGAACAGCGAGTCGTTTATAAATATAATTAAAATCAGTAATTTAAATGGTTAGACACACAGTCCAGCGGTGGACTGTGTGCATTTTACATACATGATGCCGGGTTCGAATCACACACATTACCGACTTCAGAAATAAAACCAATGATTTTTAAAACCTATTCAGATCATCCTTCAACATGTATATAAATATATTATAATTCAGTACATAAACAGGTTAGACACACAGTCCAACTGGTTGGGCTGTGTGTACGTGAACTGAAGAACTCGAGTTCGATTCTGGATACTTAACCCGGGTTGGCAAGTTATGAAACCTTTTTAATAAAACTAAAATAAGGTTTAAGCTAACTAGTATATAAATATAATTAAAAACAGAAATATTTCGGGTTAGACACGTAGCTCAGTTGGTAGAGCTGCGTGCATGTATACGAGAGGTCCCGAGTTCGAACCTCACTCAGCGCATATAAAAACACAGTTCGACCGGTCAACGGTCAACGGTCAAAAAAGTCAAAATTTTTATTTCTTTTTATTTATTTATTTAATTAGAAAATTATTTAAAAATACTTAAAAATAAAGATTTTTAAAGTTAGAAAATTTCCTTAAACTCACAAAAATAAATCTAAAAATCCCATTAAGAGTATGAATTAAAAGTATTAATCTCAAATAAAATCCATTTATTTACCGAATCATTTCGTTATTATTTTAGGTTAGTTTTTTTCCCTCGTCGATCAAATCCTAAAATTCGTGCGCATCCAACGTCATCAAAGAACGCACCCAATGTGAGTGAATCCTTACAAATTTCCCTTTTTATTCATGTTTTGGGGTGTATCATGTGTCGCTTTAATTATTTCGTTTATTCAAACTTGTGCTATTACCATTATATGACCTAAACTTATGATGTAAATATTGTTTGTTGTGATACGTGTTTACATTCTTGTCAAGTTGTGTGCAAATCATTCATTAGGCCCATCAGTTCCTCGTGGGAGACGAGTTGAGCATCAGGTGACTCATTAGATCGGCTCCGTTTGATTGAGCCTTGATCTCATTGTTCATCATTTGGTGTGTGTGCTTGTGCATTAATTGATTTATGTGTTTTGTGATTAAATTTACATTTACGTTTATTCATATTTGGTTATGCACAATTTTATTCAAATAACCAACATAACTAATCCTTTCAAATATTTAAATAAGATTCACTCGCCAACTTTTGTTGACCCAAAACCCTATTTTACACATGATACAGGTGATCCGGTTGAGAAAAGAAACACATAGGATGGCCTAGAAGAATAAACAAGTTAATGCCTTGGAATGAACCTTTAGTTTTGTTTTTCTTTGTAATTGTACTCTAGTTGTAATTTGAATGAAAATGTATTTGAACATGTTGTGTTTGTATGTTTATTTTAACTTCTTCTTTAAAGAGAAATAATAAATATGAAACTTTATAGTAAATGTCATGAGCTTTGATGAAAACCCAATCATGCCCCGACTACCATTTCCGCTGCGGGTCAGGGTGTGACAATAACGTCGTCTAGAATAACAATATCCGAGCTTTGTTTGGCTACCTCAGTTCCTTGAACACCCATCGAAAGCCCGATGTCGGCTTCTTTAAGTGCGGGCGCATCATTTGTCCCGTCGCCGGTAACCGCGAACACGTGTCCTTTTTGTTTTAAACATCGTACCATCAAAAGTTTTTCAAAAGGTGAAGATCTTGCCATCACATGAATGTTGTCAACCTTTTGTATTCTTTCTTCATTTGTGAAATTACGAAATTGGACACCTTCCACGACTTGTCCTTCACATACTTCTTGACCCGGGTCAAGTACTCCACATTCTGTGGCTATAGCTTTTGCGGTAAAAACATTGTCTCTGGTTATCATTTACTTGCAAGTTTCAATGGCTTTCTTTGCTCCGGGCCGACACGGGTCTTTCAACCCGATAATTGCAAGCAAAGTTAACCCGTCTTCGGATAGTGTTTCACACTCGGTACCTTCAAGAACCAACTTATGCGCGAAAGCGATGCACCTAAGACTGCTTGCGGCCATACCCGCGATTATATTATCAAATCGCGTCCTTTGTTCGCTACGAATAGCGTCTACGCACCCGTCGGGTTTGTAATAACTTGAGCACATTGCTAAGCAGGGGCGGACCTACCTTATTGGTAGGGGTAGCCTCCGCCATCCCTTGGCGCTCCGACGGTAGTGTAAATTTTTGAAAAATTTGACATTTTTTTGATTTCGTTACCCCTTTTCTATAAAACATTACCCCTACGAAGATTTTCTGGATCCGCACTGTTACTAACACCATCTCCGCAGCTCCTTTCCATTGGGCATGAATGTTGTTATTGTCGTTTCGTCTAATCGAAACTGCACTTCGTTTTCTCTTCGAGTTAAACGGCTCGACATGAATAATAGTCGCGTTTTGTTTCAGTTTCTCCGTCCATACCCAAATCCGAAACAACCCATGATAAAATTGGCCTTTCGGTTGGAGTACCTGAGTATTCGGGTCTAGTATTAGATAAGGTTAAGTTACTGTATAAGGTTAAGTTACTGTACAAACTAGTATTCAGTTCCCTCGTAACTTGCGAGGGGCGTAAAACCGTGACAAATAGCATTAATCCACACCACCACTAGCCACTACAAACACCAAAGTTGTAGAGTTTAATGCGAAGAATTAGACCAAAACGTAAAACATAGAAAATACTAATTACGTCGATTTAGGACCCGCGCGTTGCGAAAAACCTGGCAAACGAGAAAAATAGACAATATAAAAACGTTGAATCACACGCACTGTTGCGTCATGTTAACTTGCAAAATTTAGAGCGTAGCGTAGAACTAAACGTAAAAACGTCAAATTCTATACACGTACGTTGCGTCGTGTTAACTCGTAAAATTTAGAATGAAACGTAAAATAAAAATTTTTGAGAAATATATAAAGTATAGGGGATCAAAGCTGAAAGTAAAAAAATTGTGATGTTAAAATGAAAACGATGAAAACTTTTGGGTTGAAAGTAAAAAAATTAAGGAGTTTTGGGTTAAAAGTTTAATATAAATTTAAAAAAAAATCCCTCAAAACATGTGATACAACATCTATATGCACTTATATGTTGTTAATTTATAATATGTTAATAAGTTTTAACATACAAAATATTCTTAATAAAAGGAGTGAAGCGAGATTGTTACGGTTGGCATTGATGATTTCTCCACCACCTTTTAATTTTCCTTTTCAATTTTTTCTTTTTCAGGTTCTATTAAACATATAAATTTTCTTTTAATCTGTAATATTTAATATTTGAAGAAAAAATCTAGTAGCACAGATTTCTCTTTTATTTTTTTTCCCCAATTTGAATGAATATAAATTTAGTAAAAACGGTGTTGTATATTAAATAACACATTTTTTTAGTCTTGCAATATGTAAAAGTAAGCGATTATAGTACAACAATTAGCTTTTAATAAAGTTTATATTGAAACATAGACAAAATAAATAATGTATATAATTGTTTAGATTTTTTTAAATACTACATATTATATGTTATTAGACAAAAACAAAATTAAATATAAAATGAAAATATATATAGAAATGTAAATTAAAAGTGGTGTAGAAGCCACCCATGCTAAAACCATACAGTGTATGCGTTGGGGCTTCTTCAACTCCGAGCATACCGCCCCAAATGGCGTGAAGATGTGGCGTGGAGACATGGACGCATGGGTTTTTTCATGGGTATTGGGGGAAGGATGGTGATGAGGTGGCTGGTGTTGATTGGGTGATGGGGTTATTTATTGATTTTTTTAAACATAAATTAAATAACAAAAGTGATTGCCATGTGACACTTCATGCTCCCTTCCATCCCATGCCTTTTGGGGCTTGAAGGGGAAATTCTTATTTGCGGAGGTAGCGGTCACATGACGCTTCATGCTCTTACACCAAATAGTCTAATGACGACAACCCCGGATTTGTGAAATAGTTCAAGGTGGTAACCCCCATGTAATTTTAGTCTTTCATACCTACTAATTTCTTAAAAAAATTAGTTTTGGTATAGATAATTATAATAAACCTTAACTAATATCTCCTAACATGCTCCTTTTAAGAGAGACGAAACAATAAAAATAAATAACGAAACGATAAAAATAAAATTTAGAAACCTGTAGTGTTAAACCCGACTCCTTGGTGAAGAAGTTCAAGGACTTGCATGGGGATAACATGAGTAGAATGTGGTTCCGGTTCAATACACTCAAGACCGAGCCAAAACTTTGTTACGGTCATTTGGTTCATGGTCAAGGTCCCGGTTTTGTGGGTGCATATAACCGTGGCTGAACCCATGGTCTCGCGGATAGCTTCCGAACCATGGCTTGATCACTCATCATTCTCTTCATTGAGTATGCAAGTGTGAGGGTAACCATCCTAGTTTTTTGTTTTTCACAATATCCATGACTTGTGTCTGGTCAATACCAAATAAATGACCGGACACAACCTCGTTGGTGTTGGTATTGATACCAGCGTTTTGAAGCGCGACTTGTGGGATGGTTTCACTAGCACGATATGATGGAACAACATAGATGATTTCCGAAACATGTAGTGTGCTTGAGACTATGTTTTTGGGGATTGACACCATGGTGTTTGAGAAGTATATGTGAAGTATGCACGACACCATCTTTTCTTGGCTTTGGTGAGGGTGGTTTTGCTAATGTTATAGAGCAATATGTCAATTTTGTGTGGTTGGATTAACTGACGGATCCAGAAACTTTTTTCAGTGAGTTCGTTTTGGTAGATTCTCACTAAATCATACAAGGTTCTCACTATTTTTTTTCATTTTTTTCCAATCCGAGTAGGTTTATGTGAACCCACAAAACAGGGCTGGATCGCCATTGGTTGGATTTTAATAACCATTTTGTTTGCAAAAGTTGGAAATGAAGATGTGTTTAAAGGCTATATTCCTTCCTATATATATATATATATATATATATATATATATATGTAATAGCTCATTGCGCATGAAAACTTCAACGAAATTCAGTAACACTGCTTTTGTAAAAATGCTTTCGTCATAAACCCGTCACCAACGATTATGAAAAAAAAACCCCTCACTATTTACTTTTGCGATTTGTTTACATGTCGATTCTCTCGTTGACCGTCCATTAAAAAATAGTATGTTATTTATTTATTTTAATATGTTGAATTATATGTAGTTAATTAGGGATAACGGATTTAAATAACCTCAAATTTCACCAATTGGTCAATAAGACTTTCAGCTTTCGATTGATATCACACAACTCCCAACTTTCAACTTATTTCCCGATAGCACTTCTAAACTAACTGAACGCTAACCAAATTAGTTTTTTGCTAATGTGACACTTATGTGTTGACATGACATGTGACGTGGAATTTTTCGATGACATGGTTGCTGATGTGGCATCTAACTTGGTTTTTGATGACATGGTTGCTGATGTGGCACTGATTTGGTGACGTGACAGCTGATGGCAGCAAACTGAGTTAGTGTTGGGTTAGTTTTGAAGTGCTATCAACCAATAAGTCGAAAGTTGGGAATAATGTGGTACAAATTGAAAGTTGCAAGTGCTATCGGCTAATTGGTGAAAATCAGGGTTAGTTAAATCTAATATCCGTTATTGTTATTATTATTATTATATAGCTTACCTAAGTAATTATATACTTGTGGTTTAGACGTCTAGTGCCATGGGTGCTTGTCCTCTATAAATGTAATACGGATTGACATTCATACAAGTGTAGGTTGATTAGGTAGTATTTAGAGTAAAAAATGTTAGTTAAAAAGTGTACTAGATAACATCGGTTGATTAGGTAGTATTTAGAGTAAATATTGTTAGTTAAAAAGAGTATTGGAATAAAATTGCTTTATTTCTTGTAAATACAACAATTTTATGGATATTCTGAACGGTTTAAACAAAAAAATCACAATAAACTAACGCATGAATTTTCCAGCAAATGACGCGATATAGCTACAATCTGCTCAACCATTTTGGGGGGCTAAAGCGGAATTCGCCATCTCTCTCTAATATTATATTCAAGGGTATATTAATATCTCACTAGGGGTATCCACATGCATAAAACCAAAAAAAAAACAAAAAATAACAGTTCGTCCAAAAAGTTGAGGGTATCCCGGGCAACCCTGACGCCTACATAGATCTGCCTCTGGTTTTAGCTTAGCTTATTATTTACGATAAACTATTAATGTAGTGATGCAGGTATGAAAATACCATAGCATAAAATATTTTTATTATTGCTTCTAAAAGGATAATAGAAGTTAAGAGGCTTTAAGAACAAGCCAAAGCAATTGTGTGGTTAACATATAGTTGCAATACTATGCAAGTTTAAAAGACCAAAACACGAAAATTCTCCTATCATTCTACGAAATTGCTTAGAACCAACATCATACATTTAAAGTGGCAGGTTAACGTCGTAACACGATGGTTGTCTTAACACGTATCAATACTTTAGAAAACTTCACCGAGGTTTCGGATGAAATAAACCGATCATGTGTTAGAAAAGACACACACAAAACATGGTTTTACTACATGAAATGAAAACGCATCTAAACAGGTAACATGCCTATACACAAATATACCAAGACATAATTAAAGAACACTTTATTAGGTTTATTTATGAGTTTTAGGAATTTTAGAAAGTTTGTTACGTACATGTCGATTTGATGTCTTCCCCTTACGTTTGGGCTTTATGTCAATTTGCATGTTTTTAAGTTTTAACATTCTTAGGCCATTAAGTTAGCCCAGAGCCCCAGCCCAGCCCGATACCGATAGCCCACATTTACATTTGAGTGTGTGTGTGTTTTTTTTAATATTATGTTCGGCACTCGGTAATGATTAACTTGATGTGTGCTTAGTCAGTTTGGGCTTAAATGAATATTTGATCAGAAATAAATTTTGGTTTTTTAGTTGTTTGGTTTTTTAAATTTTACATATAGGTTTGGTTTGTTTATGAGTCGGTTTTTTGCCAGACAAGGATGAGATTAGATTTTAGAGTAATGTGCGGTTTTGGTTCCTGTGGATTACTGGTTATTACGTTATTTTATAAAATCCAAAGGTATTGCAATTTGCATACCAAGGTTTCTATTTTATCGTGGTTTTAGTCCACCACACTAACTCCATCCAACTTATATATAAATTCTGGTCACGTTAGAGGCATGTGCATGGTATATTTTGGTAAATAACCATTTAAATGAAAGAAAACAAATATTATCTAAGTCCAAAGATAATCTCGTAAGGGTATAGATGTAATTTCCACCTCATTATTTTAGATAATTACCTATATTTTAATTGAAATCCTTAATTGGCATACATAAGACATCAATAGCGGCAAACCTTTAACTTTCTTCGTCAACCAACACCAAAAAGAATTTGTCAGACACTAGTATCCAAGGATCTCGATTCACCCACAGGGTCAGGGGAGGACCTACCCTATACGAAGGGGTGCGCTCCGGCGATAATGTAAATTTTGGAAAAATTTGACATTTTTATATAAAACGTTACCCTTACAAATATTTTCTAGATCCGCCACTGCACATGATTGCATGTTTCGAAGGAGCTAGCTAAGAGGGTTAAATATAATGGTACAAGTCGGGAAAAAAAAGGAAACGATGGATCGAAACCAACAAGAAAGGTAGAGAGTTGTGCCGGCCAATGTTGATGTCTCGTTGGAAAAACTATTTTTTGCATTTTTATGGAATGAAGAAAATACCCTTATCTAGACGTCGTGTGGTGGGACTTTCGTTAAAAATTGTTGACCCGTTATAAAGACTAAATGTGTTAGCGAGCACCATATAAACAGTTTTTAAGAAGCTTTGAGAAAAAAAATATAATATGAACACACGTATCAAACTCAAATAAAAACTAACTATCAAAGTTATTTCTAACTAACACGATATATATATTTTATATATATATATATATATATATATATATATATATATATATATATATATATATATATGTATATTGGGGAGTTCAATAAGAAGAAAAATTTTGAAGAATAAAAAGAATAACTTTTAAACCAATAGAAATTCTTCATTTACTTTATTTTATGTGTGTATTTAATGTTATGAAAAATGGCATACAGACAAATCTATAATTTTCATTAATTAGCTAATTAATTAAACTTGTAATTTATTTTTTTAATATACTTTTTCAAGATAAAATAATTTATGGTGAAGGACAATTTTCGACATGTGTAGGATAAATTTTAGTATGTGTAGGATAAATTTTGAAATGTGTAGGGTAAATTTACATGTGTGTAGAGTAAATTCCGATAAGTATAAGATATATGTAGGATAAATTTTGAAATGTTTAGGATATAATGTTTTTTTATTAATGAGAGATAACATAATTAACGAGATGAGTTATAAACTATTTAATGTTTTACCATTATACCCTTCCTTCTTTTTCTTCTCACATAAAATTTCTTGTTAACTGAAACTTCCATATATATATATATATATATATGTAATTAGTTGGAACAATTGTTGTTAATCCTTTTTAAAAAGAAAATTCTATAAAGACGTAGAGAAGCAATCAACTACTACTACTACCAAAATTTGTATATATAAAGCAATTCTTTCCACTTGTATTGATTAGTTGGGCAATAAAACTTCAAGATGGGAAAAAGTTTGTTCGTTTTCATGGTGGTGATAGTTCTCTTTGCTTCTGGTATGCTTTTCTTTTTAATTAAAAACAATACATTTAAAGCGTAAACAAAGGTATTTTTAGGAGGAATTAAAACACGTTGAAGTTTTGTAACATCTTATATAAAACAATCTATTAACAATATCATTTTTCTTCTCTTTTGTTGACCCGTGTGTAAGGTGGATGTAACAAAGGTTTTTTTTGTTTACATATTCACACTTAAAAGTTAAAACCATTTGTGTAACGCCTCGCGTTTTAAATTTTTCTTTAAATAATAATAATAACAATAATAATAATAATAGTACTAATAATAATAATATCTACGTTTCACGATGTTTCGTTAGTAGACGGGTTTCAGAACCGTAACGAGCATCAGATTACAAATGGGCCACTTTCGGGGTTTAGGCCAAATCTATTCAACCCTAAATCTACCCTATATAATCATCCTAATATTCATTTCCTTCAAACCCTAGCCCCCACACCTCTCATCTCTCCATCTCTGAACTCCGACGGCTGGAGATTCCTCCGGTCAGTTTTCAGGCGAGCAACCACCCCCACTCTCCTTCTTCCTCTCCCACACCAACCAAAACACCTCGCAGTTCTCTCTCCCTCTTCCCGTTTCCGCTGCCGGCGAAGTCGGTGGAAACCGGCGAGACCCTCTCCTCCATCTCGCGACGGCAACCCGCATACCACCACCACACTCTCGCTCTCCTCTCTCTCTCTGCAGTGGTGTCGCTGGCCACCAATCGGGTGGCGGCGCAGCAGGGCGGCATAGCAGCGGCGGCAGTGGTGGTTCAGCGAGGGCGGTGTAGCGGCGGCGGCGGTGGCTTAGTGGCAGTGGTTTAACGGTGGTGGTTTAACAGCGCCGGTGGTCTCAGGCCTGGTTCAGGCTCGGTTTCAGCTGGTTCGGGTCTCGAGTTTCCATGCAGTCAACACCGGTCAACTCAATGAGTCAACTCAGCTTGTTGGGCTCAGTTAACTTCAGTCTTGGTTCGGGTCCTGGTTCCGTTCAAGCCGGCTCAGGTTCAACCTCGATTCGGTTCAGGTACGAGTCGCGTTTTAATCGTCTCAGTTTCGCGTTTAATTTTAGTTGGTTTATTGGGCTCGCTTTTGGTTCCATCTCGGTTCAGCAGGCTCGGGTCAAATCTGGTCAAAGCTCGGGTCACGGTCCACCTTTCGGTTTTAGTCAACACAAGTCAACAGCAGTCAACCCGGTCCACGAAAGTCAACCGGTCAACTGCGGGACAACCGCCGATCCGAGCTTGATAAAGAAATCTTAAGCGAGCCAAATTTTTATTATTAGTTTTATTGTTTGTATATAATTTACATATTGTTCAAAACTTCGCCACTTAACAAAAGCATTCGTATATCGTTCATATTATATCATTCAACGTTGTGTTTTGAAAACATTTAATCGACACGTTGGTATTGTCGGGATCGTCCTAAAATAGGGGAAACTCTGCCCGTTTTTCGTCAAAACGTACCAATATTTAATTATTAAATCTTTCGACAAGTGTATATTTATTTATTAAACATTTCGACAAAGTGTATATTTATTTATTAAACCTTTCGACAAAGTGTATATTTATTAATTAATCCTTTCGACAAAGTGTATATTTATTTACTAAACCTTTCGACCAAATATGCTCAATACCTTTTCGCCAAAAATACACAAATATCTATTATACTTTCAACAAATATACATAACTGTTATACTTTTCCGTCAGAATATATATATCTATTGTGTTTTGTGTCAAAATAAATATATATCAATTATACCATTCGACAATATGTATATATCTCCCATACTTTCGTTAGAATATAAAAATATATATCTCATATGCTTTTCATCAAATACATATAAAACCTTATAGTCGAAAACTTAAGATGACCTATCGAATTCAGATAATTTTCATAACGATCAATGTAAAGGTATATATATATTCAATTATTATTTTAAAAACATTTCTATAACACTTTTGACGAATTTAAATTTAGAATCGTTACGCAAACTATGATGAACATATACGTACTTTCAACTCCAATTCGAATCCTCCGTTGTAGCTTCGATTATTCATGCACATTCGTTTGCCATTTTTAAGGTGACCTCGGTGTCCCCTTTCTCCCACTCATCAACTCGTCGTGGAATTTCCAAAGAAGACTTAGCAATTCTGTGAGTACACTCGAGCCACTTTTGTTTATATCACTTTTTGGGTGTAACATGTTTCCATATACAAAAATCACAAACACTTAAACTTTATGAAACGCACAAAGAATCCTATACACATGACTACTTGAATCGTATACTTGCTGCTTGTCTGGGATATTCGTTATGCTATGCTTTAGTCATTAACTATTTTTAGCCTTCGTTTGACATGCTTAGCGCTATAGGAATTCACGCATCCACCTCCATCGTGTTATTCGTGAGGTCATGTTAAAACATCGTGATTGCGTTAAGGGTTTGGTTATTAGTATTGCATGCCTTGATATTGCTCTTGTTTAGATTTGGTTGCCATGAGGATTGTTAAAACTTTATTCGTATACGTATGCTATGCTTAAACTTGTGTACTCGCCTTTGCTTTTGCATTGACTTCATTTTAAAACATGTTACAGGTTGAAGGAGATGATGCTATGAAATCAAAATAGCAAGGACTTAGATACACACATTTTAGACGTTAGATTTATAAATGTTATACCAAATTTTGTTATGTTTTATGAACTTATTGTATTGCTTTATGTTGTATTTGACAATGTTGTGAAATGAAATTTGGATTTAATTAAATATTGTCATTTATTAGCGTTGTGAGCAATGAGCAATCTCGTTTTCGTTTCATCTCGATGTTTCCGCCATCGGTTGGGGTGTGACAATTTGGTGTATTATAACAATGGTTAAATTTATCTATTGATTATAATCGGTAAAAAGGATAACGGAAAAACCTATTTTCAAGTGTATTTTTACGCATGAACTTATGTGGTACAGAAATGTGTAGGTTATTTCAGCTGATGTTCTTGTATAATGAAAAATGCATCACAACATATAAACTTAACCCGCTGTTATCTTTTTTTTTATAATAATTGTTACACATAATTGTCACTTAACTTTTCATTTGCAAAGATTTAAACTTACGGATCATTTTTATAGAGGACAAACAACATATCACATGTACATTTTCCTAATTACATTTCATTTTCCTGTCATACACAGGGGCGGACCTATCTTAGGGGAAGGGGTAACCCCTTGGCGCTCCGACGGTAGTGTAAATTTTGGAGTAATTTGACCTTTTTGATGTTATTTCGATTTTGTTACCCTTTTTTATAAAACGTTACTCTTACGAAGATTTTCTAGATCCGCCACTGGTCATACATCAATTTACTTTTTACCATACATATTTTCAAGTATTCACTTTACCTTCTTAATAATTGAATTTGATTTATTCATGTTATTACATTACTCTTTTATGAAAGACCAACAAAAGCTTAATCATTTGGGTAAATCTAATGGCAATTCTCTTGATCCATAAACATATAATAAACACATAACCATATCATATAAATATAATTATAAAATAACAATTACTTTGGTTTGCACTAAATATCAATGTTGTAAGAACCGCTAGGCGTTAGTTGTCCGATGGGGTACGGTCTAGCAATCAAGCGGGATTAATCAAATTGGGATTTTATCATGTAATCTTCAATTTTATATACATACACACACATTTTTATGTGTAATTTTTTTAGTAAGACAAGTTTTAACCCCTGATCGGTTCATATTTTTAAGTAGACAATATTAATCAACAATGTTTACAAGGTTTGACCGTCTAACGATTAATTGACCGATTAATCAGATGCCAGTCAGGATTTTTACAACCACATTGAATTTACCTTCTTCGCAGGGTTTTCAGAAACCGTAACCCTCTTCGTTTACTAAATCAATTAAATCATCACTCTACATTATTTCATAGAATACACATTAAGTATACATGAGAGGTACTATGTAATTAAGCATGAGCCATTATTTATTATTGTGGTGTTGATGATAAGAAAATAATTGCAGAACATAGGGGAATGAAGGTGATAACACAAATCAGGAGGTGCAAACAAGCTATTCTTTCAACTAATTGTAAGCTTACTAGTGTGGGTGATTCAGGGCGTGCAAGACTATGTAAACAGGTTGGTAGGTCTGACGGAAAATGTGATGCTGAGAAAAAAATTTGTGCATGCTACTGTTTGTGTTAAAACTTGACTTATATATACATATACATATATATGTATATATATTGAATAAAATATCTTATTTAATTTCTTGTATGCAGGCCTTTCCAGGGGCGGACCTAGACTGATAGAAGGGTACGTTGCCCCTTGACGCTCCGACGGTAGTGTAAATTTTGGAAAAATTTAACGTTTTTTCGATTTCGTTACCCTTTTTCATTGAAACGTTACCCCTATGTGGATTTTCTAGATCCGCCACTGTTCTTTAATTTACCCGTTTTGCATAAAATTACATAAACATATATAAAACTGGATAAATCTGTTAGATATTAATTATAAAAGATAATATAAGTTCAAAACTTTACATACGAATTCACCAACTTGGAATAGCTAATGTGAAAAGTGATTAAAAGATAAAATAAAATCATACACATTTCGAATCAGAATGAATTATAATATATATATATATATATATATATATATATATATATATATATATATATATATATATTATATATATATATATATATATATATATAAAAGTATAGATATAAAAGAATATTATTATGGATTATGTGTAATTATTATTTGAATAAGGTAATCCGGTATATTTACTGCAATTGGATGCCATTTTAGAGCGTTTTTTTTAGAGATTAGTGAATACTTTTTAGTGTTTTGGTTAACCAACACATCTAATACCTTAATACTAACGGATGGCGCGAAAGGGCAAAAAAAACTCAACAAAAGGGTCAAAAATTCATTCTTCACCGACGGCTAACAACGATATAACTGCTAGTTACAATCTAACGGTACAAATCGATTTTCAAACAAGTTTCTCAATAAACAGGTCCAAAATATACAAACCAATTTCAAATTAGTGGTTAGGTTCAGTTCCAACCCAGTTTTAGTCTTCCACGCGGGTTTGCAACCTGTTTCAGGTTGCAAACCGTTTTTCTTCTCATCCCTAGTTGTGTGCTCACAGTTTTGAAGTGATCCACTAGTGTTTTGGGCTTTTTGATTGTTCTACATACTTTAACTAGTCTTGGGCCATTCACTAGGCCCAGACCTGAACCGAGAGCCCATATTCACACTACTTGATGGATATGTGTTTTTTTATGTGGCATTATTTGATCTATAAACATCTGATTTAATGTCATATTACCCTTGACCCACTTTTTCGTTTGATTAATCATTATTCAAGTCTAAGAGCACAATGGAGTTCATATCACTTCCCAATACCTTATTTATAATGATAATACGAGATTTTATTCATTTTTATTTTTAAATTGGACCGTATATTCATCCTCATACCCTATACTCAAATTATATGAAAAACAAAAGTAAACCCTCATATAAGAGGTTCACTATTCATCTCCTATCTTATATCTTAATGTGGTTGTGAACGCAAAATGTATAATTTAAATGATTATGAATAATATGGGGAATCAGATGTGGAGTGTTTTTAAAAAGTGAACAAATTTTATGAATAAATATCAATAAAAGTGAAGATTTTCATAACCAAGTATGGAAACAACGGGCTACCAAGTCTACTCTTTTGAAGGCTCGTAGTAGAAGCATCAGTCGCAGCAGGACTAGGTTTCCGGGCCAAGGGTGGCCACATAAATAACATACTGAAGTCATGTTTATGACCGAGGGTGACCTCGCCCCAAAGAACGTCAACCTCCATGTGACTATCTTAATCATCACACAAGCATCTAAAAATGACATCTATGATTCAAAGTGTGTCCAGTCAAGTTAACCCGATGATCCAAAAGGTTTGTTTCTTTTGGGGATATTCATGCCCAGAAACAATAATACTTCTATGCTATCTAGAGATGGGCATAATCGGGTTTTATTATTACCCGGAACCGGTTCTAACCCGGACCCGGTTCTGCTTGGATGTCATTGGAACCGGGTATGGTGTGGAACCGGGTCCAGTTCCTACCCGGGTTCACACACAAGAATATGGAACCGTGTAGAACCGGGTACGGGTATTATGGAACCGGGTATGGTGTGGAACCGGGTATGGTGCGGAACCGGTTTCTGATAGTATTAGGAACCGGTTCCTGAAAGTCAAACCTGCCATTTTACTGTTCAGAACCGGTTCCTGACAGTCAAACCTGCCATTTTACTATTGGGAACCGGTTCCTGACAGTCAAACCTGTCATTTACTGTTCAGAACCGGTTCCTGATAAATGTTACCGTTAGAACCGATTCCTGATTTATGTTACCGTTGAGCTTTTTGCGAGCCGTCACTCATCTCGACCAACTCCCAATTGCTCCAAACTTCCTTATTGAGATTATGAGACAATGTTCCAACCACATATGGAACCGATTAATCTTGAGGAACATTGTTAACGGATTGGGAATTTGCGTTTTTGGAACTCTTTGAGGCCATTTGTTGATTAGAATGTGAAAAAGAACAAGAAAGAAATGTAACAAGAAGAATAGATATGAGAAATTGTGTGCTAAACAATAGATTTCTAAACAATATATATAGAATCGGTTCCAACGGTCAGGAACCGGTTCCAACGGTAACATTATAACGGCTATAACCGGTTCCAACGGTAACATTATAACGCGTATAACCGGTTCCTCTAGAACTGCATTTCCGGGTACTGGTGGAACCGGGTATTAGTGAAACCGGGTACGGGTAGGAACCGGCTACGACCCGATTCAAATGGTAAAATTGTGGAACCGGGTTGGAACCAACGGGTATTTTGAACCCGGAACCGGTTCTACTTAATGTCGGGTAGGAACCGGAACCGGGTCCAGTTTGGTTCTACCGGTTCGGGTTAGGAACCGGTTTTTATGCCCATCTCTAATGCTATCTTAACCATGTTGTCTACATTTTTTTTTTGAAAAATGGTGGTTTTCTCAAAAAAATTCTCTTAACATCATTTTCAATGCGGGATCTGTTTGTCGGACCCCTGGCCATGTGAAAGAGAGAGAGACAGAGAGATCAGGGGCGCAGCTTTGTAGGGGCCGGGGGAGGGGGTGTCTGAACCCTTGAACTTTTCGCTCAGTAGTGCCCCGTATGTAGTTTTTGTATAGAATTTTTCAGATATATACGTTTTCGACCTCCGATTTTATAATTTTTTTTAGGTATATACGTTTACTCAGTCAAAATTCTCAAGCTTCGCCACTGATAGAGACGATCCAAAGAGAACGTCAGGAGAGAGAATAAAATAAAATGAGATAGAAAAGTATTGTTTTATGTTATGTTTTTTTTATTTACCCTATGTCTTTGTAATTTCACTAGGCATATGATTTTTGTTTTATTTTATAGCAACATGAGGATCTGTTTTAACCTTCAATAGTTTATTCAAGAAGCTCAGACTTATATATATCCAGTTAATTTTAATTAGAGTTTTATCAATCTGGTATTCAAACTAAAATTAAGAAATTTTTAAATACGTCTTTTTAATATAATAAGGCACTCCGTAGTGGAGGTTCATATCACGTCAAACCAAACCATCTATGGCGTTTCATAGCGTCTGGTTACATCATTACGACCGGCACTATAGGGTAATTTTTTCCTCCATGTTATGAACATCACGGCATTATCATTCTTTCCCCACTCACGCACATATATATACATACATATATATAAAAAGCCCCATACATATATAACTCCACTACACACTCAATTTATATAAAGCCCCTATCTTACACAATCCGCCACTTAGGCAATTGCAATGGGCCGGGTATTGGTAATCCCAAGCCCGTACTCGGTTGTAATTCTTTGGCCCGTACCCGGCCCGTTAATGTCATTTATATCTTTTTCATTTAATTGAACATCAAACATGAAAAATAGTAGCATTAATGAGAACCCAACTAATATGCCTAACTACTTGAAATGTATTTAGAAAATTCCAAAACTACACATTTTTAATCTACATAGAAACAACATAAAATCTTGTGTTGTATGTTAAAGTCTTGAAGACAAACAACAAAGCAAAATAATATGAATAAGTGTATGAAATAAAGTTCATATAAATGAAAAATTAAATTCAAAATAATATGTTTTTCGGGTATTATTTGAGTAAACGGGCGGGAATCGCTAAATCCCACACCTGTACCCGAATATTTTTAGATTTTTAGTGCCATACCCGACCTATACCCATCGGGCTTTAGATATACACGACCCATATATTTTGAGTTTCGGATATACCCGTGAAGTTTTGGATTTTTTAAAACTTCCCACAAGAGGATTTATGAATCCACGTGGCCTAATAGTAGATTCTTGGTAGAAGGGTGAGAATCTCCATATGGAACCCATGCATGTGACATCAAATCTAATCGAGTCAAACGTTTGGTTTACATTAACCCCCAATTATGACATTTCTCATCTTGTCTTATATATATATTTTTTATTCAACTAGACATAAACTAAAATAACCCATATAAATGAATGGCTGTTGCATCTATTTTTGTAGCGATTTTTAAATTTAGCAATATAATTTATGTTTCATCTTGATTAAAAAAACACTTGCGTAGCCAGAAATGGGACTGATTCGAAATGTTTTTATCTACTTTGTCTTCGATACTTTTGGATCTCTTGCGCTCGAAGTTATTGGTTTCCTAGATAGAGTGTAGAAGGTCGTGCACATCAATTTCTCACGCCGAAGAACCATAACTTTGTTTTTTATAGAATTGGATTTGCTATTCAAAAAATTGAATAAAAATAAAGAAAGAAAGAAAAATCTCCTTCGGTTTGTTAGATTAAGAAACATGATTAATGTTGTGTCATTTTTAAGTGGAAAACATATAGCTGATTACTAATTGAAGGTGATTATTAATTAAATCAACCAATTCTTTGTATAACATTTTATGTTGAAGAATAATGGTAGTTTTTCTAGTAGAATGATCATACGTAACAATTCATTTTTCATATGAAATAATACCACTAGCATAGTTGTACACAACCAAACAAGACCGGGTGTGTGTGGACACATGAACTGAAAATACAGTTTTTTTGTTAAGCGAATGGGGTGTGTTGGCATAGCGAAGAAAATCGTAGTACTTCAAGTTAAAGCATCACACGCAACAATTCCGTTTTCATATGAAATAATACCACTAGTAATAATGTACAACCAAACGAGACATGGTGTGTATAGATGTATGAACTGGAAATAAAATTTTGGCTAAGCGAACGGGTGTCTTACCATTGTTGGAGACAACAAAACAAGTCTGTGAAACTTTGATGGAACGATAGACACCTCTACCGATGGTGATTTTCCAGTTTTAGCAAACGTTATCCCAGTTATGGGCGGGTTTATCAAATCTGTGACATTGTCACTTCACGACTAAGATACACAAGGTGCATATATATAGAAAAAGATGTTAGTACTATGTTGAGAAAATACTCAAAAGCGATCTTGTCTTGCCATGCATACTCAAATTCTAAAAAAAAAAAAAAAGAAAATAACGTTTTGTTTTTTTCAAAGCACATACGGAATAAGTGGTCATGAAGAAAAAAGAAACATATATGTAAATGAATTAGCATCAAACTTTGGCTTATTAAGATCATTTTGTTGGATAAGTGTTTGCTTTTTAACTAGTGAGGGTTAAATACTTGTGCTAAACAAATAGTTGTATGTTGGTAATAGAATCAAATAGTGTGTGAGTTTGTCGGTTTAAATAAAAGTAGTATATATATGATGTTTTAAAACTTTGCTCGTTTCTAGTGAAATAATATTCTTTCATAGCATCTTATATTTTTTTAACGACAAATTTGGATCATTGACGAACCACTAGAGTATCATCATGCATCCAACAGAAGCACCCGATCATATCCAGAGGAAACCAACCCAATAAATCTGGCAAAAACCCCCCTTGTTGGAATCACACACAGGACCTAATCGTCACACGTGACTGTTCGCAACCAAGAACTTAACTCGCTATGACTACTGATTGTTTACATTTATTACATAGACATAATTGTATAACCTGATTAACTGATTGTGATTACCCAAAGACTATTTACTTCGATTGTAAAACAATGGAAGGTTATCATATGAATTACCAATTAATTACTAACCCTAACCCTAACCACGGGGTGTCAGCCCAGTGGCCAGCCTCACCCATTCCAAATGGGAGGACGCGGGTTCGAGTCCAGCTCGGCCCGAATAATCCTGCTGGATAGTAACCGCCAGGCAGCTATGGGGCTAAGCTAGCTTGGGGAGGGGGAGAACCCTCCCGCGGTCAGGGGAACCGTGCATTTACCCTTTTTTACTAACCCTAACCCTAACCCTAACCCTAACCCTTATCAAATGTATCTCATCTCAATTACTAGAAATCTTGGGAATTGAATGAGTTCGAGTTAAGAATAAAGAAAAAACAATTCTTTACAAATCAATCAAATCAAATCAACTGGTAAAAAGCTTTGAATGCTTAGATTACCAGATGTTAACAAAAGTTCAAACACATAAAGCCGTTTACTTGCAAGAATCTTCCACCCGGAGGAAACCATAAAGAGATTAGTCGCCCATCTCGGTTGAATGATCTTCAAATGCTTGATATACGGATGAAATCATCTTCTTGATCTTTGATTTTGTGGAAGGAATGATGTTATGATGTGAAATAATGCCCCAAAGGTATGTTTTCATCCCCCCCCCAAAAAAAAAAAAAAATTGTCCCACATGTGATGTCTATTCAACTAGGGTTTTAAAAACCATTTATACCTTCACCTAACTACTACCACGCGTTTTCCCGGAACCTGACCATAAGCTACGGTTACAGACCGTAAGCTACTGTCAGATGTTTCTGATTGATCTTTGTCCACACCGTTGTATCCTACGGTCCAAACCGTAGGCTGCGGTATCAACTTGTTGAATCCCTTGTTGTTTCATAACATGATCAAAACCTACGATACATGCACCGTAGGCTACGTCGCACTTCTCCAAATCTCCTATCTTTTCACATGTAACTTTCGTTTAATGACCCGAAAACCCCTGGACTTCATTATTTCTCATTTCTTTCGATTCCAAGCCATCATCCGACCCGAACAAATCCTAAATGTTGTGATATATCTCGGTTATCATCCTTAGCAACTTCGCTTCATCACCAAGTACTCCAAACTTCACCGGATTTAGGCGGTTAACCTGTAAAACCACGAAAACTCGTAGTTATCACATTCAAAATACATAACCACCTAAAATGCGCTAAAACACAATAATTAAACACTTTAACATGTGGGTTTCACACTCTCTATCAACAACCAGGCTCGCTGGTTCATACCATCTTATTATTGATAAAGATATTTGTAATACTATAAAAAGTAATAGAAAATTTAAGTTTTTTAATTATTCTTAAAAATATTTAATAGGACACAAATAATTATTTAAATAAAAGTTTTTATAAGGACAAATGGGTGAGCGAGGGAGGCTACTACAAATGCAGCAGGGTCTTTGAAGTGAAGGACGGTGCCAAGTGCCAACACTAAGTTACAAAACACTTGACTCCAACAAGACAAAACCATAATCTCTTGTTGGCTTTGTTTTAATAATCTTAAGGTTTAGTTTAATAGATACTTAAACAAAATAATGAATATAAATTATTTTAAAAGAAATTCTCTAATACTTCCTAATCTATTTTTGATAATTTAATAAAATACTATTATAAAATTAACAACTTGATATTTCCAATGGTTCGAACCTAATATTTTCATTAGTTCGAATAGTGAGTTCTAACTAGTTTTATCTAACAGTGTAAACGAGCGAATCCACTTGTGAGCATCACTGGCTCGCTTTAAAGCTTTGAGACGTATTTAAAAAAAACCCGAACTTAAACTCAAGTTTACATAGTAAACATGCTTGAGCATGTGTAGACTCGCTAACTAGTCACGAGCCTAACGAGTATATCATCATCATCATACTCAGTTAATCTCACCAATAGCAAAGCTAATGTAGAGTCTGAGTAGGGTAAAATGTAGACAACCTTATCCCAACCCCGTAGAAATAGAGAGGTTGCTTCCAGTAAGAACCCCGACTCGATATTAGTTTTGCATCAAGCCTTGAACCTAAGACACATAACATTTAGCAATCGGAACAAAGACAGATTCGTGCATGTACCCCCTTGTCTTTCGGCTATCAGCCGTCACCACATGATGCATGATTAACCGTTCGCCGTTTTTAACGTTATCTAATAACCGTTAATATTAGTGCAATTTTACTTTTGCCCCCTGAGTGCCCACACATATACATTATACGTGCGCACTACAAACGGGCACTCTAACGAGTTATATAATTTATATAAATATTATAGATTTGTTTTATATATATATATATTATGTTGTATAAAATTATATTATAATCATAAATGTATAAAGTAGTTAAAATGTTTTAAATTTGAGTATTCCAGAATTTATAAAAAAGAATCTAATAAATGTAGTGATGTTGGAACGTTTATTTATATCTATATTACTTTTTAAAGCGATTAATTGGCATTGTAAAATTAGTGACAAACAACTCATACGTATCAGAAGGCTACCCCACCTCCGTCTCTCCTCACGACCACTTGGTTCACCCTCTAAAAGTATCACTCGCACCAAATAAAAGCTCATACAGAATACCCTCGAATTATGCTTTAAGAAACACTAACAATTGTGCATGTTGGTGTAACCAACTCTGGACACACGTTGGCGGAGCTCGTCCAAAAATAAAAAAAAATATATAATGGCCGAGCTCGTTCACCGACACAATGAGAAGAAACGAATGGAGAAACAAATCGGTTGCATGTCTAGTTTTCTTCACATCTTTGATCGGCAACAGATTCTGGCCCGAAAACGGATACATTCCGCTAAACGCCTCACACGTTCCACTGTAAGATCTTTTTTTACCCGTTTTAATTACGTTAAATGTGTAAATAAATATACGTTTAACCGTATGCACCAACTTCTCAATTTATTCAAATCGGACAGAGTGTCGGCGGTGACTCACAGGAACTCGAAAAGCTAGAGCCACCAGCAAGACCGGATCATTTTCAATCATCAACAACGGGAAAATGCATCAATGAAATGGATATCATACCGACGGTTAGTGTCGTTGCAAGACTCATGGGACTCGAGTCTCTCACGTCATACAATGAAGAAGATCAACAAAAGGTGAAGGCAACACCGATAGGAAGATCGGGTTCGGAGTCTAGGGTTTCGAGAGACCCGGTTCACTCCAAGTATATAGACATAGACTGCAATAATTTTCAAGTGAAACAGCCGAATCAGTCACATGATTTGAAGCCGGAATGTTCGAGAACATCCCCCCGGAGTTTGCAAAATCAGGTGGCATTGACGATGGATCTCCAGTTGGAGAGAAGATTGAAGATGAGAGGAATGGATGAACAGGTTAATGATTTGAATGCATTGAAACAAATTCTGGAGGTTTTGCAGCTCAAAGGTCTTCTACATTCTACTGATCGTTCAAACCGAGACCGCCAACGGAACTTTGTTAATGATCCGAATGAATCCAGCATTCACTTGACGAAATGGCGATCGTTGGCCGCGAAGGTTGACCAACATAGATCTGTAAATGATCGGAGTTTGAAGATTCCGGCACGAGTAGCAACCACTTCAGCTAATAGAATCAAGAGCAACTTAAAAAGTTGCAACTCGATTGTCAAAAGAAGACCATTAAGTATTGAAATTGAAAGAAGATCTATCGCATCCTCTAATATATCAACAACTTCACCGGTTGATTCTCCCAAACACACACCTAAAAAACCCGGACCCCGGCATCACTCCATCACCTATCAATCTCCAAGACACCATGAATTAACGGAATCATATTCCGTTAATTCTTCGAACCAAAATTTCGTCAAAAACGTTGTTCCCGATGACGAATCATCCCCAATATCAAAAAGCATTGCTAAATCAGCTTCTACAACCAATGAGGTATGCAAATGTACATTATTAACTGTCTATCAGCAGTGGCGGATCTATAAAACTTTCATAGGGATAACGTTTTAAAAAAAAAGGTAACGAAATCGAAAAAACGTCAAATTTTTCCAAAATTTACACTGTCGCCGGAGCGCCAGGGGTAGCGGACTACCCCTAATTATATGGTACATCCGCCCTGTCTCTATGTTTTGCCTAGCAGTACCAAGGTGTTAGATAACGTTGTGGTGTGCAAAATGATGTAAATTAGTAGTAGAATTAGAGAGTGTGTAAGCTGTCGTTTTATAAAAAAGTGTGTAATTTCAAAATGATTACGCCGAATTGCAGAGATCCGAATGGGATGGTTACAAAGATGGGAAACTTTTGTTAGAGAGATGTGATAAGCTGCTGCATAGCATAGCGGAGATGAACAACGCGTTGGCCACCGAGTCACCACCGAATTCAGCCGCAGTTTTACCGAGTCCAGTGTCGGTTCTTGACCCGGGGTTTGACAAGGACGAGTCATCATCTCCTTCATACAGCATTGATTTCAAAGGTAACCTAAAAAAGTAAAAAACAAACTTTCATTGTGTTCACATGATACAGTTGTCAGTTGGTTACAGTGGTTGATCAAAATTAAGACACTGTCAAAAAAAATAAATACAATAATTTTTGTTTTATTTACTATTACATCTGCCATTGAGCCATCAAAACAAATTCTTACAGTAGTGTCTGGATTAATGAGTGCATCTACTTGCATTCAATATTTAGAAAAAGAACCGAAAACAAAGGGTATGTTATACCCACACCCTCGTTTTCTAATCTCACATTGTTCTAAACTTTAGAAGGGGGTCATGATTTGACGTAAAGTTTCTCAAACGGTTGTTTGGTTCAACCTCAAACGGCCGTTAGACGAAGATGTGGGATTAGAAAGCAAGGGGTGTGCGTTTAGTCAACCCCAAAACAAAAGTGAACCGAAAACCAAATTGTACCGATTTATCTCAGTTCATTGGTTCAGCCAGTCGTGTCTTAAAAAACCAATCGTTGGCTGCCAACACTCACAACTACATATGAGAAGTTAATAAGGAGTATTGGATTTTAATAATCTCAACTATTCGTCATTGACCGTCAACAGTCCCAACTTCAAAAATAACCACTGATAGTCACAACTATTAACATATTGGCCTTCAATGGACCCTGACTAACAGAACCCTAACGTCGTTAGTCTTCGGTCACCGGAAAAACGTTTTTGGCCGAAAAAAATATTTCTAAAGTTTGGATCTAATATTACAAAGAGGTTTGAGACGAAAATGTTGAGTTTTTTCCGCTAAAACGGAGTTTTTCCGACGACCTTAATAATTTGGGTTTTTACTAGAAATATTTTCCTCAATCTAAGGTTACAAAAAGATTTAGGACGAAAATGTTGAGTGTTCTGGCAAAAAAGTAGTGTTCCGGCCAAGAAAAACTTTTTTTCGGCGACCGAAGATTAACGACGTTAGGGTTCCGTTAGCCAGGGTTCAATGAAAGCGAATATGTTAATAATTAGGACTGCCAATGGTTATTTAAAGTTGAGAGTGTTGGCGGCGAACGACGAGTAATTAATATTATTAAAATCCAATATTCTAGTTAATAAATATGATTTTATGTTACTAATTATATTTCTAAATATGATAATTTTGCTATATAAATTTCAAAATATAACTATTTTACTAATTATTTTTACATAATGATTATAAGTTTGTAACTCATGTGACAAAAAAATAGTCGTACAACGTGTCCTTCACTCTTCTCAACAATAATCAGTGATGGCAAACCGTGTACGGATTCTGAAAACGCTTCCTTACTGTTTACAAATCAGCAGCCATTGATTTCGATGATGACAATTGGACCACTCAAATCTCACCGACAGAAGAACACGAAGAACAATTCATATCAAATGACTCCGATTTCATTTACATCTCGAAGATACTTCGAGCACCACAACACCTACGAGACGATCCCAACGTCTTCTTATCGATCGAGAAACAATTCTACGATTCCGAAAACGTATCACAAGTCTTAAAAACATCAAAATGCCACCGAAAGCTTGTGTTCGACGTGATAAGCGAAATGCTGGATAGAAATAGACAAATGCCACCATGGAAGGCGTTGATTAGAGACTCTCGAGTTTTGGTTAAACAAATTTGGAACGAGTTCCAAAAGATTCGGGAAATGATTACAAACACGGATGACGATAATCATGATATGGATCTATTGGCGCTAATCACCCGTGTTTTAAAAAAAGAGGTTGAAGTCAAGGATTGGGATGATTATCCGATTGAGACGTCGGGGGTAATACTGGACGTCGAGCGATTAATCTTTAAGGATTTGGTTAGCGACGCGATTGGAGATCTTATTGGATTTTCGGGCGAGTGTGTGTTTTCTAGGACTCGACGGAAATTGGTCTTTTAGAAGTTTACAAGATGAGTGGCAGAAGAGTTTTATTGTAATTTTCATGCTGTTTTTCTCCTCTGATATGGTTTTATTTGTGTTTAGTTTAGTTTTTTTTTTACGCGCTAACTCACATACCCTCTTATTTTACTTATTTTTTATGGTTTGAGACTTGAAAGCTTAATTATTTGGTGAAGGATACATTTTCTAATGTTGTAAATATTAAGTTGTTATAGGATTAATGTTCTTTTATATACTAAAATTTATAACATACTTTAAATACACGTGTCTGTCTAGGTTTATAAGGGTGTACGTCGGTGAAGGGGAAGAGAGGAGTATTCACTTCATGGGAACACCGCCGCCAACCCTCTTCACCACGCGGTAAACCCATTCAAGCAGGGAGGAGTCAGCGTGCAAGAAAAGAGGAGAGAGAGGGGGTTATTGGTGGGCCCCACTCTCTTCCAACCAATCAACACTTTTATCTTTTTTCTTTAAGAAAAAATTGTTTGAGTTGAGTACGTCTTACGTTTGAGTGCAAAATAGGGAGTTGACTCCATGAGTTTACATGGTAGAGTATAATTGGCTATGGTGGAAAGGGGACTACTCCCTTGAGTTGAGCACCTTACACCCTAACGTTGTAATGAAATCGTTCGTATGCTCAAGAGCGCAATGATAGAGATAAATAACTTGTGATGTTTTTTTATCATTAGACAACAATGTCCAGCTAGGTCTATAACGTTATAATGAGATAGAGTAAATTACAACAGTTGTGCTTTACGTTTACATTAAATTACAACTGGTGTCCTTTAACTAAAGAAATTATAGTCTTTGTCCTTTATGTTACCGGTTTAAAACATGTTATGTTCTTTAGACCTAACCTAGTTAAGTTTTTTTTATTAAATCTTACTATGTGCCTCTCACATGAGGGCAACATGGTCTTTTCATCTCAATTTTATATTAAAAAACGAAATAAATAAATCTCTTTAATTCCCTCCATTTTTAAGTCGATCGCTCCTTTTTTAGTTAATCCAAACAAAAATATAATGAATGCTTTGGAATTGGAATTATAAAATGAAAGTAAAATATTATAATAATGAGTAGTCTTATCTCTTCATTACCTCTTGACAAAGTAAAATATTTAAATAATGAGTAGTCTTATCAAAGTAAAATATTTAAACCATATTGCCCTCATGTGAGAGACACATAATAAGACTTAACTAAAAAATTTAACTAGGTTAGAGATAAAAGACATAACATGCTAAAAATTAGTAATATAAAGGACAGAGACTATGGTTTCTTTTATTGAAGAACATTGATTGTAATTTGATACAAACATATAGAAAATTGGTTATAATTTACTCAATGAAACACATCATTGATCTTTAATTGAATATATATGGAAACCATCCTAACTAATGATAGGTTTGTAGTTATCACACTTTGTTAGGTGAAATGGCATCCAAAATTTTCCCCTTTTCATAGCTTCAAAAGGCTAATCTCTAACACTTAAATCTTTTTAAAGGTTATGCACACATCTTTGTATTAAGCAAGTTTAATAATAAAGTTATTCTGGTAGTGCATATGAACTCTCTAGCCTATGAGTTTTATGAATCATTGTTTACATTCATATAGGGTATGGTTGTAGAAATCGCTAATCGCTAGTCGGCCGGTGTGATGAGGACTAGCAATTAATCAGAGATTAATCGAGATTAATTGTGATTAATTGGCGATTAATCGAGCTTAATAGGCGATACTCAGCGTCTAGTCGGGATTTTTACAACCATGCATAGCGGTTAGTATACCCATGATTCGAGCTACTTTCGTCACTAAGATTTTGAGTCATTTGATGAATATATTGTGACTTAAAAAGTATTTAATAAAATTGTTCAGATTGTATATATCGACTTACAAACGGTTAAACTATGAGAAATAACAGGTGTCAGGCAACTTATATCTACATATTTTAAAGATTACAAGGTGAGAAATAAATACTAGTTGACTCGTTATTAATTTCTTCTGCATATTCGTTCTATCACCTATCACTATTGTTGCAAAAATCTCACCTAGCCTCCAATTAGTCGCTAGTCCCAGGTTTACCAAGTAATTTTCATCTAACCGGCCAATTAATCGTTAGGCGGTCAATATTGGTCAAATTCGTTCCTAATCAGCCAAAATCGATGGGCATCTAGTGATTCCGGCCAAAACATGTATATTCTGGCAATTAATTATATATACTTCAAAATATAGGTCGAAGGTGTTAAAAGATGTCTAATTAGAAAAATTACATATACAAATGTGTGTGTGTATATATATATCTAACTGGAAATTACATATAAAATCTCAATTTAATTAATCTCGATTAATAAGGCGTGTTAGGTAATCCAAAGTTTTTAAGATTGTTTAGACGTTAAGAAATTAAAAGGGGTCAAAATGTAAATTTTATGAGAAGATAATAGCGTACAAAAGAATCAATATGAAAGGGTCGTTGTTGAGACTATCTGTAAAGGTGAAAATGATATTTGAGGGGCATAATTACAAAGTGAAAGTTTTTGAGGGGTGTGGGGGTAGGTGTCATAAATCCTGTGTGTATGTGTGGGTGTGTGTGTGTGTGGGGGGGGGGGGGGGGGGGGGGGTTGGGACATGTGAAATGATTTACTATTATGTAATTCCAAAAGTGGCCTGAAATCCACACAAGGATGAGTAAATCCTCATTGTGTTTTCATTTCTTTCTTTAACGTTGAGGTTTAATGTAGAGGTTCATATGAGAAAATTTAAAAGTGTGAGAAGAATAAGAAAGATTATGGAGGTGACATGTGTTCTTTTTTAGTTTGGTAGTTTAAGGATATAAATGTAATTTAACTAATAAAATCTAATTATGAAATGAATATATGCAACTGATTTTTGACAGTTATTGTAAGGATTCTCGAATTTGAAATAACACCCTAACTCATAAAACACCACAGCATGTATGTTGAAGGCATACATCTTATAAAGAACAGAAATATAACTCATAAAAACACCATAACTCATAAAAACACCACAGCATGTATATTGGGAGGGGGGGTTGGGACATGTGAAATGATTTACTATTATGTAATTCCAAAAGTGGCCTGAAATCCACACAAGGATGAGTAAATCCTCATTGTGTTTTCATTTCTTTCTTTAACGTTGAGGTTTAATGTAGAGGTTCATATGAGAAAATTTAAAAGTGTGAGAAGAATAAGAAAGATTATGGAGGTGACATGTGTTCTTTTTTAGTTTGGTAGTTTAAGGATATAAATGTAATTTAACTAATAAAATCTAATTATGAAATGAATATATGCAACTGATTTTTGACAGTTATTGTAAGGATTCTCGAATTTGAAATAACACCCTAACTCATAAAACACCACAGCATGTATGTTGAAGGCATACATCTTATAAAGAACAGAAATATAACTCATAAAAACACCATAACTCATAAAAACACCACAGCATGTATATTGGGAGGGGGGGTTGGGACATGTGAAATGATTTACTATTATGTAATTCCAAAAGTGGCCTGAAATCCACACAAGGATGAGTAAATCCTCATTGTGTTTTCATTTCTTTCTTTAACGTTGAGGTTTAATGTAGAGGTTCATGTGAGAAAATTTAAAAGTGTGAGAAGAATAAGAAAGATTATGGAGGTGACATGTGTTCTTTTTAGTTTGGTAGTTTAAGGATATAAATGTAATTTAACTAATAAAATCTAATTATGAAATGAATATATGCAACTGATTTTTGGCAGTTATTGTAAGGATTCTCGAATTTGAAATAACACCCTAACTCATAAAACACCACAGCATGTATGTTGAAGGCATACATCTTATAAAGAACAGAAATATAACTCATAAAAACACCATAACTCATAAAAACACCACAACATGTATATTGAAGGCATACATCTTATAAAGAACAGAAATATAACAAAAATAACACTATAACTCATAAAAACACCACATCAGATATATTGAAAACACATCTTATAAAAAACACCCTAACATTGAATATAACAGAAATGACACCCTAATATAACACCAGTCAACACTTTAATCAGAATCAAAACAGAATTAACATCCTAAATATATAAAAACAGAAATAACACCCTAACTCTTTGAAGACAACAAAAACCAGAAACCACAGCAATGCAAGGACCTTTGTCCTCACATTAAATATAACATGAATAACACCATAACTTATAAAAACACCACAGCATGTGTATTGAAGGCATACATTTCGTAAAAACAAAAATATAACAGAAATAACATACTACAATTAAAACACCATTGTATGAACATAGAAAAAAATACAATGGACTAAAACATCCAAACGAGACGTAATTTTTTTCTCTACATAAGTATATAAATATGGTACTCATATTAAAGATAAAAAAACACTCGTTATTATAGTGTAATTAAAAAAAAGAGTTACGTATAAAAAGTTATTGATGTTTAAAAAAGAAGGGGGGAACTTTGCATGTGTATTAATGTTAGTTTCTTAATTTAAAAATATTAAATTTACCATTATACCTTTAATCTAGAAAATTAGTTAGCTTAATAGTCGATATTATTTACAGTGCCACTATGATCTCAACCATTAGATTAAATATCTAATGGTTTATATTCTTTCTTATCATTACAACACTTTTAAATTTTCTCACAATAACCTTACCCTCTTCTTTAATCCATTATATCATAACTATTATTGCCATTATTACCATATTTGATTAGTAAGTTTTAATAACAGATAACATAGAAAGTAGATAATTATATTAAAAAATATTAGTTAATAATTATATTAAAAAGTATTAAAATGTAAACCCTTATCTAAATATATGAAGAAGATGGACACTAAAGACATTTTTGGAATGTCTAAGTAATATGATTATGTCTTAAGTTAACTAAACATGATTTATCATATGATGCTTATAGTAGACTTCTTATGTCTTAAATTTTTTATTTATCATATACCATTTGTATTTAACTACTTGTGTCAGATGTTTAAGGTTAATGGTGTTTTTCTTTAATTTCAAGTCTAACGTTCGTTTATATTCATTTGTGTTCATTTTGCGTATGTTTGTATCCGTGACCAGTGTTTCACAAACTGTTCGTGAACAGCTGAAATTCCTTAACAAACAAACATGAAAATAAACTTTTGTTCGACATGTGTTCGTAAACAATTAATGAACACCGCATTAACTTAACGAACGAACACGAACATTCGCTCACATCCCTACAAATAACAAAAATTATATATTATCCAACATTATCCCGTGAATTTATTAATATCTTAATTTTTCTTTCTCGATCTCAAAAAACAATGGTTTATGAGTTAGGTACGAGTGTACGACACCATTGAAGGTGATGCATGTCAACGTCGTCATTAACTACATTTAAGACTAATAGTCAAAGTCCCACGAAAAAGGAAATATCACGAAAATACTCAAAATAATAGTTTAACAGCTAATTTAAATTAAAAAAAAAACTTTTTTCACTTATATATCGTGATTTTCACCTTTATTTTAAATAAAAAGACTTTTTTTCACTTATAAATCGTGATTTTCACCTTTATAAATTAGGATAATCAATGGGTTGACGACACGGTCCTTTACGCCGATATATATATACACATATCTTTAGATATACATAGATATATAGAGAGATAGGGTGAAAAAGATGTGAGAATAAGATTTGAGAGATGTATAAATAGACTGAACCTTTGTTATACACCTTCAAAGTTCAAAGCATGCATGCCATCATATTCTAATGTGATTTTGATTGGTTTATGCTCTATGAAAAAAAAATACATCTTGATGAAAATAAAAGTAAAATTACATGTTTTGACGTAAAATAAGAAAGGTCAGCGTCTATAAGCGGATAGTGCATCTTTAGGACAAGGGACGGTTGTCGTGGAGGCGGCGGTGACCAAGACCGAGATGTAGGCGGTGGTAGTTGTCTTAGTAGCGGCAGCCGACGGGAATACTCATAGATTAGAGAGGAGGAGGAAAGGAAGGGTTGTCGTGGGAGGATGAAGAATTAAGTTTTTATTTATTTATTTTGCATATACTAGTATAAGACGCGGTTTAGTGATAACACCATCTAAAGGTTTCTTAAATTCGTATAAGACGCTTATGTAGTTATTGATTTTAAGATGGAGTTATTACTTAAACCTCCTCTAAAACAAATATTGAACCCCATCTAATGCTTGGTTCGTTTTTATCATTTATTGTGAACAAACATAAAATACATAAAATAAATTGTTAACTATTTGATTTTAAATGGTTGAAAACTAAGTTATTCTTGTGATTTTGAAAAAAAAAAACAATTCCAAATACATATGACAGATTTAAATACGTTAGGTATTGTTTTCCTAGACAGTAAAAACTGATATGTGAATCAAAGTATGTAGTTTTCACATAAAAAAACACTTTTTGAGTATAATATAAATTTAAATTCTCAAAGGATAAGTGGACTAAAATGTAACATGTGGCAGAGATTATGTAATTACCACTCATTTTGTGTTATTAAACTTGATAGAATACAAAAACAAAAAGATGTGTAATATTGTATTTTATTAATAATCTACACTACATATAAAAAGTACGGTCTTCTCTTTAAAAGGAATTAATAATCATTGTAATAGCAATAGGGGTGTTTATTAAACGAATTTCGTTTTCTTCAAATTAATAGAATCGAGTTTCTCGAATTTATTATTTTTAAAAGTAAATTGGTATACAACCCGAATTCAAATTAAATTTAGAAAATTCAAATCAAGTGTTGGTTAATATAATTCGAGGACAGATAGCCTACAATGATTTAGAGTTCAAGACTTCGAGGGACATAAATGAGTTGTGAGTTGTGAAATGCGATGACCGCAAATTAGCTAGAGACTTAGGGTTTATGGTAAGTGATGAGTCAATTCGCCTAGCATCGTTGTTAACGGTTCACATCCAAATTTAAAGCTAAAATTCAAGTCGTAGTCATTAGGAACCCAATATTTCTAATATACAAAGCCAATAACTTTTTAGAGTTATATATGTGTGTTGAATTTGGATATTTGGATATTCAAATTTTCCATTAAAAAATTACAAACTCAAATTCGATTCAAAATAAAATAAATTTGTAATCAAACTGATTTGTTTTTTAATGTGTTAGGATACGAACTTAGGTTTTTTCAAGTACAATCCAAAACAGCCCCTTTAGCTAAAGGTGTGTGTGGATTTGATCTAAAATTAACCTGAACCAGTTTAGACTTAACAAAAACCTATAATTTTGTATTAGTAATTCATAATTTAATATCGTGTAAGATACATCCACGTCTATTAACGTCAAGTTATTGAGCCGAACTTAGAGTCTTTGAACGGGGGGCTCGAGCTTAAACTTGACTCAACCCTTCTAAGTTATAACCACCACCACAACCCTCACCCACCCCACCACCACCACACTAACTTGTACTTTACCTAATTTGCAAACTACATGTTCATAAAATATTGGTGGAATATAAAGTTATATAAAGTTACAAAATACAAAAGCATGGGTAGGGTTCCGTGGTGGAAGCCTATGACCATTCACCATATAAACCATTTGAGATATGGATGGTGCTCTAGCATACTCACATGACATTGTCATTTAATGACCCTTGTACCTTTCAATCTTCAAAGTATGATTTTAACTAAAGATCTCACTAGATTTGGTTGTTTATATATATATATATATATATATATATTATAGGTAGAGATTTATGTGAGAAAATTTAAAAGCGTGAGAAGGATAAGAAAGATTATGGAGGTGACATGTGTCCCTTTTTATTTTGGTAGTTTAAGAGTATAAGTGTAATTTAACTAATAAAATCTAATTATGGAATGAATATATGCAACTGATTTTTGACAGTGATTGTCGGGATTCTCGAATTGGAAATAACACCCTAACTCATAAAAACACCACAGCATGTATGTTGAAGGCATACATCTTAAAAAGAACAGAAATATAACTCATAAAAACACCTTAACTCATAAAAACACCACAACATGTATACTGAAAGCATACATCTTATAAAGAACAGAAATTTAACAAAAATAAAACCATAACTCATAATAACACCACAGCAGTTATATTGAAGGCACGCATCTTATAAAGAACACCCTAACATTGAATATAACAGAAATAACACCCTAATATAACACCAGTCAACATTTTAATCAGAATCAAAATAGAAATAACACCCTAAATATATAAAAATAGAAATAACTCTACATAAGTATATCAATATGGTAGTCATATTAAAGATAAAAAAACACTCGTTATTATGGTGTAATTTTTTTTAAAAAAAGAATTACGTATAAAAAGTTATTGATGTTTAAAAAAGAAGGGGGAACTTTGCATGTGTATTAATGTTAGTTTCTTAATTTAAAAATATTAAATTTACCATTATACCTTTAATCCCGAAAATTAGTTAGTTTAATAGTCGACATTATTTACAGAATTGTCACTAAGATCTTAACTATTATATTAAATATTTAATGGTTTAGATTCTTTCTAATACTTCTCACACTTTTAAATTTTGTTTACAATAACCTCATCCTCTCTCTCTATATATATATATATATATATATATATATTAAATGAAAATTTGTTGTTTAATGCTAGATATGGTAAATTTTAAAGCTAGATATGGTACATATTAATAGCTATATACGCTAGACATCACATTAAAATGAGATTTTGTGATAAAAGAAAATCACAAAATAAATTATCAATCAATGACATAAGACCCAACTCAACGAGTACTATGAAACCTTTAACTCAAATAAATCTAACTTTGAAAGTTTAATCCATCATCTCTTTGCAATAACCGGGTTTCTGTATTTAGATCGTACAAACTCGGAATGCATATCGGGCTAATAATATTGCACAAATTTAAAACTCAAGATAATAAAGATTAAGCATTCATATTCATAAAGAATGGCCATGACTTATAAAAAGTGTAAAATTAGACTTAAGTTAAGAATGATACCTAGAGTTTTCAATTAAGTTATGTACATGAGTGTGGGTTGGCATGTTTAATCTTTAATTAAATAGGGTGATTTACTAACCCATGTGACCAATTAACCCAAATTTTTTACAAAATTTGATTATATATTTTAACACGAAAAGATAAATAAGTTAAATTGGTCATATTTAAATTACACATTAGTTATTTATTTGTACATCCAAAGGAAAAATTAAGACAATAGAAACTAGCAACATGTATGACCTTTTTGCATTGGCTTTGTTTTCCTTTTTGATATCTATCTTAAATTTAACTAAACAATTTTAGAATGTTTTTCCCTTGTATTATCTAACTAAAATTCACTTAGAAAAAATCAAATGAACACAGTGTTATTCTCTTTTAGCCATACGACTGTATACTTTGGGTTTTCTTTTTCATTTGCTATAGCGAGTGTATCGACATAATACCAACCGAGTCTCCGTTGTGAGACCTGCCACAACGCACAAGCAACAATAACTAGTTTATTTTAAATTATTTTTATTTGTTTTAAATTAGTTATAACAATGTCAATCTAATATGGAAACATTTATGTAATTCATAATAATTAAAAAGATGGTAGTAGTAGTAGTACTTCAATGATACTTCACTTGGGCTTTTTGTTTCCATTAATGAAGTATACTTGAACAAGCCCAATGGGTTGAAACATCAAATGAAGTGCTTAGAGCAGATTAGCCCAATATCCAAAACGAAATTTTCACGGGATCATTGAACACTAGTTCTTAATCCTATATATATATATATATATATTTACTTTTTGCTTTTGTGCAAATATATTGGTTGTTTAGGTTTAAAAATTATAAAGACACAAAGTGGCAATTCTAATGGTTGGAAATTATGAGTGAGAAATATTGTTGACCATCTCTGCTTACCAGGCTTAGTATAAGCCCTACAACTGTTCTGCATTGAGCAGCCATTTTTTTTCTTTTGTTAATCATACAAACAGTTGAATCTCAACAACATCTTCTAATTGCTTAATCTTTAATTATTGGCTCTCAAGTTTTCCCACTCTTTCAATGGACATGAAGGAAAGTCAGTGCCTCCGTTGACCATTCCCCTACAAAGTACAAAAGTCGTGCGAACGCTACGAAATCACAGTTTCATGACGGTTGTACTTGAAGCAAGGGGTATAATTGTCCATGTAATCACGTAATAGTGTGGAGAGTAACATAGCTATAAAACTCTTAATTTTCTTTTTTATTACATTCTTGTGATTCTCAATATAAAATATAATAAATAGTTTTTAGTTGAACATTTCTCTCTCTATATATGTATATTGTATGTGTGTGTATGTATATCACTTTAGCACCCAAAAGTGGGAGACACTTTAGGTCCACCCATTATGAACTGTTACAAGATCTCATATAAAACACTTATGCATTCAAGGGCTAATTTGACTTGATAGTGATTGGGTAGGTGTGACCATAGTGCAAGCATCATCAAAGTTGGTGACAAACCCTTATAAAATCATATTATAAACACTATTTACTTAAGCATTTATTAGTGATTATATTATTACATTGTAACAGCCCAGCGTAACCGCACTATGATATTGTCCGCTTTAGTAGCCAGCACGCTTTCAGCGTCTGCCCCTCACGGTTTTAAAACGCGTCATAATGGTGAAGGTATCCAGCCCCTTATAATGAAGTCTTTGTTCCCCTTCACAACCGATGTGGGATATCACATACATCCCATTATTAGTTGTGCACAACATATTATTCCTCTTGCAAGGTAACAAAATGGCACACTGATTAACTATTTATCCATCATGATTGAAGTTTTGAAAACCAAGAATTATTAACTATTTTTCTAATTGCAATGCAACAAGTAAAGAACCTTTTGGCTATTTGTATTTTGTCTAACCATGGATTAAGTAAAAATTAGGCGATTTGGCTCGTCGTATAGTGGATCAGAACATGTCATCTTTTACCTAATATCGTGATTTTTTTTTCAGTTTTTATATTTATTAATGTATATAGTTATTTGACACTTACACTAATAAACAATATTCGTTTTTTTTCTAATAATGCAAAGAAGGCTTTAAACATGTGAAAACACTCCGGATGACTTTAGCCGATATGACCCGTTTCATTTTTTCTCCAAGTTTAAAGTTTTGGCCCGTTGGAAACAAATTACAACCCAAATCAGCGCACTTTTAGGCAGATTAGTCAAAATTGTCACCTCTAGATTAACTACGTTATACAGTATGCAACAAAACATAAACTCGAAAGTAGCTTTGATTTATTCTTACATAGTTACCATAGTTAACGATCGCACACTTTTCATTTACAAAAGATTTCTCTGCATATGACATATTTCTCATTTACATAATCACATATAAAAATGCCTTGGAATTCTTTTGATTAATTCACTTATATGACATATTTATTATGTATTAGTGTGTATAAGAGCTCTAGAGGGGCCCCACATCTACTGTACACCTATTCTCTTTGAATTTCCTATATTACCATTCTTCTTGAGGGTCTAGTTAATGCAGCTTGCACTATGCCTCTGTTTTAAATTACCTGCATGAAATATATAGAGAAATAAGAAAATGAGCGTTTTGATAATTAGAGGTGGTAGTTTCGACCCGTTTGTATAGAACGGGTAAATCTGGAAGAGTTTTATTGATAGTGGATCAAACAGGTAAAATAAATAAACAAATATTGGCTATAAATCTAACAGGTCAAACGGGTTGAAAGTGTAACTAAAGTGTATTCAAACAAGTACAAACTCTTAACTTGTTTTATATAACGTTAAAGTCCACCACCTAGTTAATTATTATTAACGAAAAGTCATATTCTTCATGATTAAATCCCTAGACTTTCCAAAATTTAGTGAAAATGTCCTTTTTCATGATTAAGTCACTACAAAGTATTTTAAAAAAATTTCTCTAAGCTTTAAAAGTCTAGGGATTTAATCATACAAAAATAAAGTCCACGAGCGAAGCCTATAGGGTTTTAACCAGTGGTCTTAATTATTTATAAATAGTTTAAATTACGGACAAGATGTGTCTGTGGCCCAACCCAACCCATTTTTGCCCGCATTTAAAAATGACCCGTTTGACACATAATCATTTTGATCCCTCTATACTTCATCAAAACACTCTTCGGGGGGGGGGGGGGGGGGGGGGTTAAAAATATGAATAAAATTAAGTTATAGGAGTGTTTACATTGTTTGTAGCATGGTTCCTTAAACGCCGGATCATCTTCTTGTAGCGGAGGATCCTGACCGAATATAATCTCACAGCTCATATCATCAAAGTCTTCATATCAAAATATGCATAATGAGTACACTTCATGTGATTGTGATTCAATAGTTGTAGCACTTGTAAATTCATTTTGACTATCATGTAAAACTATTGTCTGCTCTCAAATGTAACTGGCACACTGATTTGAAGCATACAAGTTGATGCATTATTCCTAAATCATGATATAAATTGGAGCTAACACTTGTAAAACTCTACTTGCAGTGGTGCACCCGAGTGGAGGACACGCGGGCCCGCCATACATGTTTTTGGGCCACTCTATGTTAGTGCAGGAACTGTACTTCACCTTAAGTTTGTATATTCATGTCTCTATATGAGTTCTTGAATTGATTTGAGAGCACTAAGTTTGTTATTTAGGGGTAAATCTTGGTGCACTTTTCCTGTTTTCAAATCTTTCTTAGTCTATATTTAGTTGTATCAAATCATTCTTAGTCAATATTTAGTTGTGTGCTGTATTTGCTTGCTTCAAGTGTTTATTCGGCCCGTTTATAACTAAATGGGTCGATTCGGGCTTTTTTTTATCCCTGACGAGTCAGATCAGAAAAATGTCAAAAAGGTAAAATACTAAATGTGTGAAAGAAGATTATGTTTTAAGTCATAGAATATCCTAAATCATTTGTAATCACGTTTGACACATTAATTATATATAAAAAAATTAGGAATATTTTTTTCGTTACTCATGGGTCAATTCAGATTAGGTTTTTATCTTTAACATGTCTAGCGTTTATAAATAATAATAATATAAATTAAAAAAAACATAGTAAAACTGTAAAATGAACGCGGAAAGGGCTAGCCTGACCAACTGTTTTTTTAATAAATAAAGCCACTAGAGTCGACTTGTAATCATATTTGACACACTAGCTAATTATAAAAGGTTTAAAAATAGTTTTTGGGTCGACCCTGTCAAAGGCGTTTTTACATGTATACTTTTTAGCCGGTTATCCAACGCACTCATTTTTTCCACGTCTAGTTTACTTACTAGGAACCATGTTGACCGGAATCCCGAAACTTTTCTTAATGAACTCTTGTGTCGGCATCTTGCAGAGGTTTGTGCACATGCCGACGCAGTTCCCTTCTTCCAAAAACCTACAATTTTCCCAAAGATAGAGACTATAATTCAATTTTCGCTAGCTAGTGTCCAGAAATATCATAAAAACCTGAATTTTTTATAAGAAAATATGCAAGAAGACAAAAAATATACCTGCATTTTGTTATGTGCACAACATTCCTCTCTTTTTTGCCTTCAAACTCCAACTCTTTTACCTTCAAATTACTATTAGTTAATTAATAATTATAATTAATAATTACTGAATTTACATAAATCCACATTTTAATTTTTAGGTGTCATACTATTTTATTTTTCAAATGAGTTTTGATTGTGCCATCAAAACATGTATCCGGTTTGATGCAAATATAACCGGATACATACTTGGGTGGCCTATATAGTAGTTTCGGTATATATATAAATGCAGCTTTTAATGAAAGGGTTAAATACTAAGATTGGATTTAATTAGAAATGAACTTGATTATAAGCCATATATCACTATGGTAGTTATTTTCAGTTAGTATGCCCGAAAAGCTACCTCACTGGGACCCACGAGCCGACGAAAGGCAACCGTTGTAAAGATGGCAAAAAACTCCCTTGTAAATTTTGAATTGGGCATCAATCTCATCTTCTTAATCTAAAATACAGTATCAAATGCGTACACAATGAATAGAGTAAAAAGTAATACCGTTTGTATGAAACAAGAAACTAGTCAATTTGGGTTGTGTTTTAGCGAATACGGGTCTATAACTTGTATTCACATACAAAGCGTTGAGTGGTCTAGTATTTTGTAAACCATTTATATGGAAATCATATTAAAAAAAAAAAAAAACCAACAACAAAGTGAGTCAATTTGGATTGTATTTTAAGTCTGAAGCTTGTATAACTTGTATTCACATAATTACAACATAAACCATATAATTTTAACAGGGTTTAATTATTACTTTAACAAAAATGTTTTTAAAATCATATGTAACATATTGAATATGTAAAGAAAACAAAAAAAACAGACAAAGTGTTGATGGGTCCAGTATTTTTAAATCATTTATATGGAAATCATAAACAAGTCAATATGGGTTGTATTCACATACTTACAACATAAACCATATTATTTTAAAAGAATTTATCTTATTAATTTAATAATAATAGAGTTTTTAAATCATAATAATATATATTTAAGGCTTACAAAGTACAAAAAAAAAACATAATAACAAATTGTTCATGGGCCAGCAGCCCGATTCAGGCGGTTTTGAACCATATAAAAAATTACCCGTTTTGACCCGAACCCATTTTATTCTGAAGATTGAAAAACTTGCCATGGTGAGTGAAAAACTAGGAACAGCTTTCTCAAGAATCTTAAGAACAAATGCGCGTTGTTCGTTCGTGTTAAGTTGCCGAAACATGGCTGCTGAGGTCGACACGATCCCCTTATACCCGGGCGTGTCGTCTTTTATCCCTGCAGTAACATTAATTCACATCAAAACTTTATTCCAACATGTAAGAAAATGTATTTAAACCAAAGGTAAACAAAACAACTAAAAAAGTAAACAAACCCGCGGTTTCTTGGATGGTTTTCAAGAGGTAAGCAATGGGAATACTTTCAAGCCAGTTATCGCGATAAATCGTTTTTGCTGATGTGGCGGTTGTGTAGTTGTTTTTAGTGTAGTTTTTAAGACTTTGATGATCATTGGTATGTTTTGTAGTAATAGAAGTTGGTGGGTTCAAGAGTGACAAAGTGGAAGGACCATGTTTGGGGCTATGTGTGGCGGTTTCCGGTGAGATCTTGCCGGAAATGAGAATACTCTCGCCGGAGATAAGGGAATGGTTGTTCCCATACTACTGGAGAGATTTTAGATATATATATATATAGAGAGAGAGAGAGAGAGGTGAAAGTTGGCACTTAGAAGCTAGCTTTGCATATTTTTTGTTTAACATGATATTATATATAGCTTTTTAGTTCTAAAAGATTATTCAACCTTCAAAAAACTTTATGAAAAAAATTTTGGGTTCTTAAAAAAATCTTTAATACACCACTTAAAGGCTAGGTTGACTTTTTATGTGAAGTCAACTTTGGCCTGGTTGACTTTTTATGTGACATGTGAAAAACTATGGGGGTTAACGAGTTAAGAAGCTCATGAATTCTGGTATTGACTTGCTAAAAAACTTAAACTTGAACTGAGCCGACTTTAACGAGCTCGATTCAGAGCTTCGTATACTGAGTTTGAATAGGCTGGCTCACAAGCTTAAGCGAGGTTAGAGTTCATAAATATACTTGCATAAAAAGATTATATGTAAAATTATGATAAAACATAACTAATATATATCATCGTATATATAAAGGCATGGTTATAAATATATTATATTAAATATATTAAGAAATAGCTATAACTATACATGTATGTACATTAAAAGATAAATATTTAATAAGTAACAAATAAGCTAAACTCGAGCTTAAAAATCGATTAAGTAGTAACTTGTCAAGCTCAAACTCGAACTCTCTTAATCTAAATGAGACGAACTCGGCTGGAGTTGGATTTTATTTCGTTTAGTGGAAACCCATTCATCGACAAGATATATAAATCAAAGTTATCATTTTTTTAGAGTAAGAAATATTATTAATATGGAAAAGGTAACCAAAACGACGCTAACTTGTTGCATAATACATAAGGCTTGTTAAAAATGATCTAACAAAAGGTTCATACGTTAGGAACTCAAATTCAATATAAAAAAAAACATATCACACGATACACATGAGTTAACAACCTTATTTTGATAAAAATGGATACGTTATCATCTAAGATTTCTCCGTGGTTCAACGGAATTTCTAACTAAAGATTTGAAAAAACAACAAATCAAATACGTTGAGTTTAGCGTGTTCAAGCAATTTCAACTTACAAATTATATTACACCACTCCCAACTTTTAACTTGTTTTCCTCTAATACTCTCAAATTAATTAAAACATAACTTGGCTTTTTGCTGATTTGACATCTTACGTGACATTTTTGCTGAAGTGGCATCTGACATGGCGTTTTTGCTGACGTGGCATCTGACGTACATTTTTTATTTTAAGATTAATTACTCAAGTCTCCATTCAATTTCCCTTTATTGATTTTGGGTCTGATGGTATCAAACAAAATGATTTGTGAAACTTAAAATTCTAAAGAAAAAAAAAAACAAAAGTATTCATGATTATGTAACCCATTACTGTAGGAGCAGGTCCGAAAAGACTAGAAATTAAATTATGATTTATGATGGAATTGAAGTAAAAAACTTGAAACGGGTTCGGGTCAAAACGGGTTTCGGGTTGGGTCGGGTCGGGTCGGTTAAATAATGCCTTTTTTTTTAAAGAGAGATCGTATCCAAAATACTCACTACTTTTCGACGATCCGATACAGCATCCAACACAGAACTTAATTCAAGAGCTAGAACTGATAAAAACGAAACAAAAGATTAAAACGAAACTGACTAAACCGAAACGGAAAAAAAAACTGAAAGGATTGAAACCGATCCGAAACGAAACTGAAAAACCCGATCAAAACGAAACAAAAATCAAAACCGAAACGAAACCGAAAAAAACGAACAAACAAAAAAACCAAAACCGAACCGAAACGCAAAAAAAACTGAAAAGATCAAAAGCGATCCAAAACGAAACAAAATTACTGACAAAGTTGAAACCAGTCCGAAACGAAACCAAAAAAATAGATTAAAAAGATATAAAAAAACAAAACCGACCAAAACGAGACAAAAAAACCCGAACTGAAACGACACAAAAAAACTGAAGAGATCAAACCGATCCGAAACGAAACAAAAAAAAAACCGATTAAAACGAAACAAAAAATCAAAACTGAACCGAAACAACCGACCAAACGGAAACAAAAAACCGAAACCGAAACTAAACAAAAAAAACTGAAAATATTGAAAGCGATTCGAAACGAAACCGAAAAAAACCGACCAAACCAAAACAAAAAAGCAAAAATGAACCGAAACCCGTCTCGACCTGAAACTCGTTCCGTGCGGAAACTCGTGTCGGCCTAAATCCATTGCGATCCGAAACTCGTCCTGTACGGAAACCCGATCTGAACCGACCTGTTCCGATCCAAAACCAGCCCCGTGCCGAAACCCGTCTCGGTTCGAAACTCAATTCGAGCTGAAACCGTTCTAATCCAAAACCCGTTTCGTGCTGTAACCCGTCTTGTGCGGACACTTGTGCCGGCCCAAAACCCATTCCGATCCGAAACTTGTCTCGTTTCTTTAAGGCGCTAACCCACATCGACCCATTTCTTAAAAGTTGTTGACCCGCTTTGACCCGAAAATAACAAGATGAAATTTCAATTGACCCATTGTGACCCGTTTAGTTAAAATATGTTTCCCAAACTTACCTATATAATTTTAAAGGCAACCCAAACTAGAGATGGGCATAATCGGGTTTTATTATTACCGGAACCGGTTCTGCTTGGATGCCATTGGAACCGCGTATGGTGTGGAACCGGGTCCGGTTCCTACCCGGGTTCACACCCAAGAATATGGAACCGTGTAGAACCGGGTACGGGTATTATGGAACCGGGTATGGTGCGGAACCGGTTCTTGATAGTGTTCAGAACCGGTTCCTGACAGTAAAAAGCTGACTTTTACTGTTCAGAACCGGTTCTGAACAGTAAAAACCTGACTTTTACTGTTCAGAACCGGTTCCTGACAGTAAAAAACCTGACTTTTACTGTTCAGAACCGGTTCCTGATAAAATGTTACCGGTGGAACCGGTTCCTGATTAAAAAATCGTTTTTTTTTGGTATATAAACCCCTTCCTACTTACCGGTTCCTGATAAATGTTATCGTTGGTGTTTTAATAAAGTTTGTGTAATGTTTCTTTCTATTGTGTTTGTTATGTTTGATTTTTATTATTAGTTACATTGATAAATAAAAATAGTAACAATAATCGATTAAAATTAAAAAACAAATTAATCGGTTACAATATATAAAAAAAATTAACCGGTTACAAAAAAAATAAAAAATTACTCAGAACCGGTTCTAGTAAGATTTTATTTCTTTGATCGTTTACTAGCGGCAGGTGCAACACTTTCCGACGAGTTTCTCTTAGGTGCGGGTACCTCGGTACAATCGTCGTCCGAATCGTTAGTCTCCACTTCTTCGTCCTCCTCTTCGTCAACAATTTTATGCTCTAACTCAACTTCATCTTCTAGACTAGTTTTATGTTGAACACGATCAACGGCATACAAATGGTCCTTTAAGCATATTGCCATCTCTAGCGATTCCGGAGTTAGTCTTGTTCTTCTAATTGACAAAACCCTGCCACTAAGAGAAAACACACTTTCCGAAGCTACCGTGGAAGCTTGGACCGTTAGTATATCACGACCCAAGGTGGCTAGAATCGGGTATTCGGATTCTTTCGATTTCCACCGTGCCAAAACATCAAATTTTTTATACTCCTCGGTTGTCATAGTAAGCGAATACTGATTTTTTTTATATCTCCCAAGTTCACTTGTTGGTTCACTACCCCTTTGTTGTCTAGCGGTCTCGTCTCTAACGACATTCAACATGGTTATAAGTGGATCCCCGCTTGTTTCATCGTTAGAGGCCGTGGACCGAGACTCAAACAAATTTGTATGATTTTTTTCACCATATTTTTTTAAATAATGATCATAAAGTTTGACCATACACTCATTGAATATTTTTTTTTTGTTTTTGCTTTTAAAGTTGGATCCTCCTCATGCATATCCAACTTGTCATAAATTTCATCAATTAAAGCTTCAACACCCGGTACGTTTAAAGCTGGATTTAAAGCAGCGCCACATAGAAAAACGGGTGGTAGTTCTAAAAAATATTTTTAAAATTTTTGAATCATTGGTCTCGTCATATTCCTTAACATGTCACTAGAATTTTCAAACTTTTTAAAATTAGTTGTTATCAAATACAATTGGTCCACAACTTTAGAACTAGTAGGATAATAAACACCGGAAATCAAAGTCGTTGTAGTTTTAAAAACTTGTAAAAAAGTACTTAGGTTATTAATATTTTCCCAAGCCGTGTCGGGAAAGGGGACGACAAGGTACTCATCACTTAAAGTTGTATGAAAAGAATTTAAATTGCCCATTTGCTTTATAGCCATTTCAAACATATAACAAGTTGAATTCCAACGAGTCGGTATATCCCAATTCGGTCCAATAATTTTTTGGTTGACATCTTTACAAAGTTTTTTATATTCTTGATATCTTTCTTTTCCACTTTTGAAAACATCTTGGAGCATAGCTCTAAATGCTATAATAAAATCCGATACAAATTGATCTTTTAAACCGGTTTGCACTACTAAGTTAATAATATGTGCAACACATCGTGTGTGAAAAAAAACACCATCAAGTATTGGTTTGTACTTCAACTTTAATTTTTCAATCGCCGTTGTGTTGTTTGAAGCGTTATCAAAGGATATTGAAAAATTTTATCTTCTAAACCATATTTAATTATTGTGCCATTTATAATTTTTTAAATATTTTCTCCCGTATGAGGAGAAGGAAACTCGTCAAACGCAATCGTACGCTTCATCATTTGCCATGTATCGGGATCAACCCAATGAGCGGTGACACATATGTACGATTCCGGTAAACCATGTGGAGCCGACCACACATCACTAGTTAGGTTTACACTAGTTTTTAAAATTCTTAAAAAAAACAATTAAATCTTTTTTTGCATTTTCCCATAAACTTAAACAAAGACGTTTTAAAGTGCGACGACTTACATGTTTATAGCGAGGTTGTAGAGTCTCCCGAATAAGATTTGTAAGATCGGGGTCGTCGAAGTGTCCAAATGGCAACGCTTTTTTAATCACCAACTTCGCCATCCGATCGCGAGCTAATTTTTGCTCATAACGAAAAATGGTACCATCTTTGGATAGTGGAACTTGACCGGATGTCATTTCCTTTAAAACTTTGCAATACTTATTAATATGCTTCGTTAACGTTGAGTTTGATTCCTTGGCTAATAACGATCCACAATGTTTACATTGAGCTTTTTGCGAGCCGTCACTCATCTCGACCAACTCCCAATTGCTCCAAACTTCCTTACTGCGATTATGAGACAATGTTCCAACCACATATGGAACCGATTGATCTTGAGGAACATTGTTAACGGATTGAGAATTTGCGTTTTTGGAACTCTTTGAGGCCATTTGTTGATTAGAATGTGAAAAAGAACAACAAAGAAATGTAACAAGAAGAATAGATATGAGAAATTGTGTGCTAAACAATAGATTTCAAAAAAAATATATATAGAATCGGTTCTAACGGTCAGGAACCGGTTCCAACGGTCAGGAATTCCAACGGTTAGGAACCGGTTCCAACGGTAACATTTTTAACGGCTATAACCGGTTCCAACGGTAACATTTTTAACGGCTATAACCGGTTCCAACGGTAATATTATAACGGTCAGGAACCGGTTCCACGTAGGAACCGGTTCCACGTAGGAACCGGGTACGGGTAGGAACCGGGTACGGTTAGGAACCGGTTCCTACCCGATTCAAATGGTAAAATTGTGGAACCGGGTTGGAACCAACGGGTATTTTGAACCCGGAACCGGTTCTACTTATTGTCGGGTAGGAACTGGAACCGGTTCCAGTTCGGTTCTACCGGTTCGGGTTCGGAAACCGGTTTTTATGCCCATCTCTAACCCAAACTGACTTACTTGGAAGCCTTTGGGCCAAGATTGCCCCCTCTACTTACAATCAGGTAATCCGAGGGAGAATTGAAGGCAAGGATTGACATTTCGGGTTTGGCCTAGCGGTACCCACAATAGCAAAGCTTTAGCGAAAACTCGGTGGGAGTTAATGCTTTCAAAAACCGAATCTGTGGGGTTGAACTTCTTAAAAATAAAATATTTTATACTACGAAAATAATATTCGGAAACTTTCGGGAAAATTAACAATACTAACAAAAAATCAGCCGAGACAAACAAAGATTAAGACGATATATGTTTATTTTTTCTTTATGTGGTTTCTTTTTCGATACATGTTTCGATACTTATCCAAAAGACATTTAACAAAAATCAAGGAAACAATATGCAAGCAGAAATGTCTTAACAGACTCAAATCACAATCTAGGATTATGTCATATCATCAATCCTACAATCTATCAAAGATGCAAACTACAATACGACAAGATTCTTTGCTACAATCCAATTCAAGTCAACATAAAAAAAAGTCAAACACAATGTTTAAACAGCTAAAAACAAGTCACTCTTTAGTGGTTTTGTTGATAAGTGACTTGTGAATGTGAGGAATGACACCGCCTCCAGCAATGGTCCCTTTGATGAGCGTGTCAAGTTCCTCATCACCACGAATAGCAAGCTGCAAATGCCTTGGTGTGATCCTTTTCACTTTCAAATCTTTGCTTGCGTTTCCAGCCAATTCGAGTACCTCAGCTGTTAAGTACTCGAGAATTGCAGCAGAGTAAACCGCAGCTGTAGCCCCCACTCGCCCATGAGCCGAAGTTCTTGATTTCAGATGTCGGTGAATCCTCCCTACTGGGAACTGAATTCCCATATCAAAAACAGATTGAATTAATTTTTTTGTTTATCAATATACGCTACTCAAATTATCACAATAGTAACATTAACAATAATAAGACTAGTATAATAAAAATCCATAAAAAAAACTCAGTTATCACACTGTACACATTCACAAACAATATCACATGTGACAAAATGAGCAAGTTTTGTAATATCTCAAAACAGGTCACTTTAATACAAACAACGATCACAAGTTTACATTAGGTTGACGCATAACACTTTTTGTCTAAATTCTATAGTGCACACAATTAATGCATTAATCGTTATCAGAAATATATCAGCTCATGAAGGCTGAAATGCACACCTACACACAAACTCAAAGATCTGTAAAATCAGCACTTAACAGACTACTTAAATGCTGTTAGAAACAAGTAAAAACATACTTATCAGTCACAATTGGCAATAAGAAATCAACAACAGAGTTGCCCCATAATACCATTTATCGAAACTAAATTATTAAAGAAACAGAATGCTTAATCATTCAACAAGTGCTTGCAAATTGGTGTAATAAAAAAAATAACACATAATTAGTTCAATTAACCCTCTAAACATCCAATCAGTTCATCTAAATCTAAGAAATAAATCAGGTGATGCAACAAAATAGCTAGAGTTTATGTGCAAACCTGTAGACCAGCTCTAGCAGACCGAGACATTGGTCTCTTCTTATCCTTTTCCTTGTTAGCTGCAGCTGCAGGTGTTTTTCCAGCCAACAGACCCTTACCACCTTTTCCAGCCATTTTTCCTACATAACAAAAAAAATAAACAAGCAAACTCTTCATAAATCATTACATATGATAAATAAAGTTGCATTTGTTAGAGCTGAATACACATAACGAGATAGCCGCAGAAGAATTGTGTTGGTTAAACATGTCTGGTTCATATGAAAGCCTAATTAAAAAATCTAAGTGTGTATAACATGAACTGCGAGTTCAAATCAAATTTTGAAAACAAATAACTCAAATTATGAAGTTTATCAATTTCCAATGAACATAAAAAATAATCAGAATGTAACTGTTTCTAATTAATAATCTAAAAACAAACAACTGAAAGTACGCAAATAACAGAACGACAAACCCTAGGAACTTCAAATTAAAACGACAAAATCATCAGAACGTAACTGTTTAAATTAGATTCCAAATCAAGATCTGAAAAAATAACAACTAACGTTGTGAAAATAACAAGAAAAACTCCAGCAATTTCCTATTATATAGGAAACAAATAATCAGAACGTAACCATTTCTAATCGAGATCTGTAAACAAACTACTGAAAAGATGATGATAACAACAACGAAAACCCTAGCAATTTCCAATTAACACGACAAAATGATCAGAATGCAATTGTTTCCAAGATCTAAGTGCATAACAACGTGATAACTTGAATGCGATTTTGAATCAAGATCTGAACACATACAGCTAAAATTATGAAGATAATAACAAAAAACCCTATCGATAACGTAGATATGAGTGTATAATGAGTGTGTATAACATAACAAGCTACATCAATCCAGATCTGATAACAAACAAAAAACTTATGAACATAACAACAAGAAAAACTCTATCGATTTGATTTCAAAAATAATTTAATTGTAGATGTTTTAAATCGAAGATCTGAGTGTAAAATAAGCGTGCAAAGCATGAATTATGATTTCAAATCCAGATCCGAAAACAAACACCTAAAATTATGGTGATAATAACGATAAAAACTCTATCGATAACGTAGATCTGATTGTGTACTAAGTGACAACAAGTAAAACACAAACGATTTCCGATTAGCATGACAAAATGATCAGAATATAATTGTTTTCCGTTCGTAAAATAAGTCGGATCGTTACCTAAGAAGATTGAAAGATCGGAAGATGAAGAACAGCTGTGCGAGAAGAAGATGAAGATAAAATGGAGCTATGAAGGTTGGATGAATGTATTTATGAGCGTGAAAATTAAGCGGAATTGTTTTTTGAATTCAAAGTTTTTGAAATTTACGCAATTTGGCGGCTAAATTTTCGAAATTTTTGCTTTGAGATGAAGAAGACTTGCAGAAGACGAAAACTTAGCCTACTGGGTTCAGCCCACGAACCAAAATAGTCCATTTTATAATAGCCCAAAACCTTAATGGGCCTACTATTTGTTTTTTTAAAATTTTCATCACATTGTAAATAGAGCTGCAGAAACCTGGTATTTTTAATAACTGGTCCGGTTATAACATCCGTTCCGATTTCTCGTTTTAAGGGTTGAACCGGTTATTGCTATAACGGTTAGGTCTTGATTTCGGTTCTTAGGAAACCGGGTATTAAAATAACTTAGTTACGGTTTTTCTATTCCCTGTTTCCGAGTTTTTTAGTACCCTATTTTAAGGTTTTTTAATACTCTATGCTTTTTTGTCACCCTATTTTCTCGTCTTTTTGTTTATTATTAATTAAATACGCATTAGTATAATTTAAAAAATTAAATAAATGCACAAACATAAATTTAAAAGATATATTATAGAATATGTATCGGGTATAGCCGGATATAATCGGTTCCGGTTTTGGGTATGATTGGTTTCGGTTCCAGGCATTTAGATCAAAATGTATACCATATTCATATCCTACGGATAAGATCGATTTCGAATATAGAATACCCGAGTATTAAAAAACCGACTCTGAGTTTTTTACCGGGTACGGTTTGTGCACCTCTAATTGTAGATTTGCAAATTGCAATAACAAATAACAAATAGGAGCTGACGTCATGTGTGACTACTCTATAATTTTTATCAGATTAGTTGTCTCTTTAAAATATTAATCTTAATTTAATGTACGAAAATCACTCTTGTTTAGTGGATGATCATGTTTGGCAACTACTAAATCAAATAAGACATTTATCCTTTGAATTTATTGCAAGAAATTTTATTATGGAGACTAGTGTATACTATTTCCTTGTAAAAAAGTGAAAGTTGCAATAGGCAAGTAGACAAGTAGTAGCCTTAATTGTTGGTTCAGTGGTCAAAAGGTTTATTCTTTCTAGTGGAGAGGAAGGTTTGATTTTCGTTTGGGCATTTTCGAGGGACATCTGGGTAAAGGGACAAATCAGGGATTTAATCATGGGTTCGAACCTGACATGGGGTGAGGGTTTACGGATTCCATCCGGTTCCCGCGCATTAGAGAGCACGGTCTTGTGGCGATCGAGGAGTCGACCTTGGACATAGCCCCAAGCAAGGTGAACGTGAGTTGTATATCTTGTTGGTAATTTGAGTGTTATCAACGAATTTTGGTGATATTAAATTAATTTGTCGATTTAGTTGATCTTGTTAAAAACTAAACAAGTTAGGAGATGCAGGGAGTGCAGAGTCGTTTTAATTTAACAAGATCAGGTGTTTTATCGGTTTGTATTTATAATTTAAATATGTATATAAGGGCTCTTTGCATTATTTAATTTCTGGGCCTAACTGCTAATTAATTTTCAATTATATGATTCAGCTTATTTGCTAATTAACTTTGGACCTAGCAAAACTTACATGATTGAGCCTTTTTGCTAATTAATGATTTGGGCCCATAATCTATCACTCTATCACTATTACGGATACTTTTCAAAACCTTAAAAAACCGATTAATAAGACATGAAAAAAACTGGACGATATATACACGGTTTTGTCAAACAGAACAAAGCGATGAAAACGGTACGGCATCTTCAAAGAAATAACAAATTCGTTCTTGATGACTCTTAGTCTAATCGTGTTAGATCTTTGATTGTACTATCAATAGGTTTAATCTGATAATGGTTCACGATTCTAAGAGCAATCCAAGTTGTCGATTTCTTTTTGTACAGTGCTCACGAAATCCAGTAGGAGATACGATTCGAACAAATCAAATAAGTACAACATATCTTTTGTTTAGAATAAAGTTAAAACCATGGTGAAGCCCACCACCCAAAACAGCCCAGATTGTAATTGCCTAAAACTTTAATGGGCCTCCCATTTGTTTTATGTATTTTTACATTATCTATTACATACTATACTAGAGTCTAGAGGTGTGCAAACAAAATTTTCGAGATCCAAAACCGGTTTATAAACTGATCTAAAATCGGTTTCATCTTAACCGGTCCAATCCGCCAGTTTGAAATGAGTTTGAGGGTATATATGCTGAAACCGATTTTGCAGGAATTATTTTCTTGATACAATGAAAATTATAAAATATGCGTTAAAAATTGTTTCAAACCAATCTAAATGGTTCCATTCAATTCAAACTATTTGTCTTAGAAGCCATATTGGGCTAGAACCGGTTTTGACTTTAAGTTGACCGAAATTGAATCAGACTGACCAAAATTCGGCATGTGCAACTCTTTAAATCCAACACGTGGTAGTTAGGGTGTATAGATTGTCAGTCTCGACAGCCAAACAAAAACTAAACTTTTCAGTAAGTGGTTGTGCCTTCACATATCGGGCAAGTCTTCTTTATCTACGCACTTGTGGGCATATATACTTAGTTCTAGTGATGCATTTTACCCAAACAAAACTCATTACATGAGTAAACCTGGCTACATGGCCAAACAAATATGCAATAGAACATGATATCAATCAATGGAAAATTAGAACAAATAATATTGGCTCATATCACATGTATGCTAGTTCAAGTATAAGCATTCCACTAGAGATTTTTTTATAATTTTTTCAACATATCCGGTAAATGTTATTCGAAATCTAATGGTGTGTCGTGCTACTTGACAACAATTAGAGTTAACAATAATCTTAATTTGATGTGCCCAAATCACTCTTGTTTAGTCGGTAAACATGTGTAAATGACTCATATTATCAGTTTCATATACGTAATATTCATTTTGGGGATTAGTATGTACTATCTGGCAATGATCATTTGTTCCATTATATATTTAACTTCAAACTATGATTTTTGTATATAAATATCACTCACACCCTTTTTTTGCAATGAAAATTGCTAAACACTTTAAATATTGATTATTAAAAGCAAGAGATTGCAAGATCATTAGCAGTACACATACATATAAGAATGATACATACATAATTAAAATGTGTACTTCTTAGTGCTTTTTATGATATGTATTAAATAATTAGCTAAATGAGGTTATACATGTTCTCAAAACACATGTTACCTCAAGGTTATTTATACCAACATCCTTGAAGATACATTTTCCTATGACAAGGGCACTAAAGATGGATGGATAGATTATGAACATAAGAGGCAGGGGCGGACCTACCTTATTTGGCGTTCCGACAGTAGTGTAATTTTTTAAAAAATTTAATATTTTTTTTTTTGTTACTTCTTATTTATAAATTCTACGAAGATTTTCTGAATCTACCATTCATAAGTGGGTTTTTAAGACTGGTTGATTATATGCAATAATCTTATGTGGCAAGTGACACTACAATATTTTGTAATAATTTATTAATTTATAACTTTGGTCTTTGACGTCTTTTGTAATGATTACTATACTTTTCTTGTGATTTTATTCTTTTAAATAGTAATATATATTTATATAAAAAAATAAGTTAAAAGTAATTAATATTTAATTGAAAATGTTATTCTATGCTCTAGGTTTTATTCTCTTTTACCTTTGTCCAAAGCCCAAATAATTAATATTTAATTGACAATGTTATTCTATGTACGGCGTCAAAAACTTGACGTGGTCGAGTATGATTACAAATTTTGTTATATTTTAAACACTTTTTACTTGTGGATCAAGATTTAAATTTATAAAACACGATATAATACTATCACTCACACACGTTAGGGCAAGTGCACCCATCATAGACGTAGTATAGTGATGGTAAGATACCGAGGTCGTCTAAAGACAGAAGAACTTTTAATACCGGCTTATCGTTAACGTCTAATCTAACCAAATTTTAATAAAAGTTTTGAAAGCTTTAAAATATATAAAATGAAAGTAAAAACGTAAATAAAAAGGAGAATAAAATAGACATAAAATAATCACTTGGTTACGACTTCTCTTTTATGTACCCTTTGATGATTTTCGCACTTTAGGTTTTTTTAGAGATTATCTTAGTTACGACTTCTTGTAAAGGCGACATTACCCTCAACCTATTGGTCTGAGTCAGCAAGGATACAGTCCCGTAATGTCGGAATATTGAAATATAATTAAATAAGTTATTAATGCGAAAAGTGTAGGCTTCTCTTGTGAAGGCAACGTTACCCTCGACCATATTGTTCTGAGTCAGCAAGGATACAGTCCCGCAAGGCCGGATAAAGTTTTAATAGTAGTTTATTTATAAGGGTTCAAGTCGTTCTTACTTCCCCCGATTTGATGCTATCTGTCTCAAGGGAAATCCTAATAGGCTTGAACCAAGTACTCGCATGATATATACACTGAACGAGGCAAGAACTTTACCCAAACACCATTCTAACCCCCTTCTAGGTAGTTAACGCACTTTATTTAGATCGTAAAGACACGAGTGAGTGAATCAACAAAACATGAACAAATGTTTAACCAAAGTTCACTTTCAATATAAAAAACTAGCTATTAAAGTCATTAATACATACCAAAATAAAAGGTTGTAAAATATTGAAAATCAAAAGTAATACATAAAAGATTTGTCTTCACCAGGTGATGTAAGAGATTTAGCCAAGCATGGCCTTTGTTTAACAAGAACACTTATAATCAATCTTGGATCCCTAGACTACTACACACTCTAAAGGATGAAATATGGATGATGGTGGTGGGTGTTGGTGTTGTAGTGCTGGTGGACTGATGGCAAGTGTGATAGAAATGGTTTGCTAAGTGATGTTTTTCTCATAAACCAAACACCTCTATTTATAACTGGAAATAAAGGGCGACCATGGCCCCGTGCCCACTTGGCAGGACCCCGTGGGCTTCACTTTCTCTCTTTTCATTAACTACAGATGTCAGGTCTTGTACTAACACGCCATGTGGTGTCATAGCACGACCCCGTGGTTAGTGTACTTGTTGTACTATCGCAGATTCTGCGAATATTATAGTTGGCCACGGCCCGTGTTGGTTTGTATGTTGTTGTTGTCTTTAGCTGCAGAGAATCTTGACTTGGCATGGCCCCGTGCCTAAGATTTTGTCTTCGTTATTTTGTTATTTTTTGGAAGTGGATGGGGTTCCGCAGGTCGTGTCAATCCTTCTTCTTTAAATCTGTGTTGGTTTCTGCTGTTAATTTGTTCCTTTTATTCGTTTAAGCTCTTTGAATCCTGTAATTTAAAACTAAACAAAAAAACATGTTTTTTTCAACATTAGTATCGAAAAATGGTTGATTTTATGTCTTGTTTGATGTAATTTATATGTTACATTTTGCGCACATCAATGTTTTAGCCATTTAAAATTGACTTCAAAAAATGTGGTAGATAAAATTAAGAGTGAAATTGCAAGTTTGTCCTTTAAAATCGATGAGTTTTGTACTTTATGTTTGAAAATTTTACACAATATACCCTTTAGGCCTAACACATTTAATTTTTCAGTTAAATCTACTTATTTGCCTTGCATATGAGGGTATTTTTGTAAATTCATGTGATTAATTGTGTAAATAACATAAATATCCAACCATAAAAAAAGTACTTAAAATAAGGTTTAAAAAATATAAAATGCTTCTGCTTTATCTTCACCAACTCGAAACATTCCAACGATGAGCAATCGATCGATTGTATCTTCATCATCAACGCATAAGAATAACTTCTCCGATTAACAACACCGGTGACGTCGTTTCACTAACTCTACCAACACAAAAAACACTCCAAATCAACATATTATTTTAACTTACATACACATTTTGTAACTTTAAATCTTAATCACGCGTTTTTTGTTGAATGAAGAAGCACCGGTTGAACCTAGGGATATCCGGAGATATATAAGTTACAACCAAGGTATTTTTGTATAAAGGGGTTGTCCTTTCACTTCACTCCTCGGGGTGAACTCACTTAAGTTGATCTGCAAAACTAGCAACGCCGTTAGTCTCGTCACGGGGGAAATGGTGGTTTTCTCCGTAACCACACTCCAGCGTGAGAATAAGTACCTGAGGATTGCAGGCAAGGTAGTAAGTAAGTTGTATGTGATTGTGTATGTGTGCGTATGTTTTACCTGGAGATCCAATACTTATTTATAGCCGAAAAGATGTGTTCAGGAGATGGGCTGGTCAGTCTTAGGCCCGGTCCATACAACTAGAGGCGTCCATTTTGTCCCTCTGCGTCGGACATTAAATGTTCCCTGCAGGAGAATTAATGTCCTTTGTCAGGAGGTGTGTTTGTCGGATGTTAAGTGGTGCCACGTGTAAAGGCAGTCGTCTCTGGTGTCAGGCCTGCTACCAGCCGAAAGTGGAAAAGGTGGAGCAGTCACTGGTAGAGATATGGTTGGTGTGCAGTCTGACGTCTGCATTACTGCTCATGCGACACTGTCACACGCAACCTGCCGAGCAACCTTTGGTCACAGTTATGCCACTTTTTACCCTTGGGTATGGTGAACACCTCTTAGTGCTTACCCCTTCTGCGAGGCTGTCAATGTTTTTCCCGCTAGCTCAGGGTGTCAGGGGTATATCCTTTTGTCCTAAGACTATGAGGTGCTCTCATGTGTGTCTTGTCCTTGCAAGGTTTTAGGATTCATGGCTTGGAGGGATGTTGTTCTGCGCAGGATCTAGTAACCTGCGCATGAGTCTAACTTGACGTTGTGCCAAGTACAGAAGGCTCGTTGTGTGACTTGTATTATTTAATCTAACCTGTCGTTGCGCTGAGTGCGCAAGACTCGTTGTTTGACTTGATTGCATTGGTCTAATTTACCGTTGCGCTGAGTGCGCAAGGTTCGTTGTGTGACCCACCAGTGTTGGTCTAATTCACCGCTGCGCTGAGTGCGCAAGGCTCATTGTATGACCTATTGGTGTTGGTCTACTTCACCGCTGCTCTGAGTGCGCAAGGCTCATTGTATGACCTATTGGTGTTGGTCTAATTCACCGTTTCTCTGAGTGCGCAAGGCTCATTGTATGACCTTTTGTTGTTGAAGAACACGCACCATTGCATGTTGCATGCAAGGTTATCTTTGTAAAAAGTAATTAACGGTATGGTTTGTTACGCAGGCGTAGGGTTTTTGGGACCATACCCCTCACCACTCACATAACATCCACCGTATCAATGTATTATCGGTCGAATTGCTCTTACACTGTTCCGGAGACTTTACCTTCGGTTTCGAGATGCGATATGTTCTCATCGTAACTCCGGTGAGGTTATCAGCCTTCGATGCCAGCAAACACGACTCAACCTTTCCTTTCACGTTCTTCTCTGAAAAGCTTCCTTATCAGTTGTACATATACTTCATCCGGATATGAATTAGCATTTGATTTATTGATTTAGGGTTTATACACCTAACAACGAACTCGAATTCCTAATCTTCGTCTTGTTCCTCTTCATTTTTATTCAAATTGTTCGTATGATTACGATTAGATTCCTCCATATTTATGAGGGGGAAACGACGACGGGTGTTTGGGATTCTGATCATTTAGATCTGGTTAAAGGTGTTATATATTGGTGGTTGCTTATGGTGGCTGTGATGGTTTTGACGGTGGTGGAAATTGATAAAAGATGGGGGTGGCTGGTTGTGGAAGTGGTGGATGGTGGTGTGGGGTGGTAGATGGTGGTGGTGTGGTAAGTGGGATTGATAGATGGAGAGAGAGAGGTGCGAAAAATAGGTATTGATTTTTTAAGGTAATATATATATATATATAAAATTAATTTTTAATTACCTTTTGTGTATTTATTAAAATATTCTAAAATAAATACCTAAAAACACTAAACTACCCTTATGTAATCTGCTTTACAGGAAACTTTTTTCTTTGATACGGTCAAAGGATGTATTGCGTAAAATCTTTAAATATAAAATACAAAACTTATTAAAGGACACCGTCTAAAATGTACTATATAAATAAAGGAAAAAACTTTTAAGTCACTCTAAAGTTAATATAACCAATAAATATTTGTAGTGGATGATTGGATTTTTATATAGTTACTAAATACATTAATAAATATCACATGTACTTAAAATTTTTCAAATAAAAATTTAATAGGTATAACAACAATAATAGTAATTAATCATAATAAAAGAAAATGATTAAATAGCTAAAAAGTTAGACTAAAGGGTGTGAGGGACGCCCTCGGCCGTCTAGCCCCGTCCAGACACGTCTACACCTCGTCTCTTGTGGATCGTCCTGTCCTCTCCGTACCCTCTTCAACGATCTCAACGAGCCCCTTTTTATTTCTTTTTCATTTTTTTCTTTTTTACCCTCTCATTCTACGAATTTAGGGATGGCTGGAGGTGGTTGACCACTTGCAGGTTGGAGATGGAGGTTTGGTTTTTGAAGGTTTAAGAAAGGAGGGAGAAGGTAGATGATTTGGGGTTTTACAATTTGGTCCTTTAAATATGTGATGTTTCATGTTTGACCATTTGTTTCAATTAAATTTTTCTAAACTAATATAAATTTTAATTATCTTAGCTATCAAATAATTTAAATTACTTTTAAGTTATGTATTGTTTTAATTTTTAAGTCATGTAGTGTTTTATTTAAGTTATGTTGTTTTTAAGTTATGTATTGTTGAATTAAAAAAAAGAGGGGAAGGCTAATCTTCAACATGCTTGGCCTATTTCTCCCAATTCATCCTTCACACCTGATGACGTAACTGTCTACGTAACGGATGATTCTTAAATGACTATCCTTTTTCACACATTATAGTCTTATTAGATTGGATATGACCGGCCAACGAAAAATATACCATTTGAATAAAATAAAAGTTAGTTTTTCATGAACGGCAAAGGAATCATTTTACTAATTAAAGTAAAATAGCTTATATCAAGAAAGTAGATTTCTGAAGTAAAACATGACAATTGTATTTATAAGGGAGCTAAAGTATTTTACAAAATTTTCTAAAAATTAAAAGTGTGCAAAGACATAATAAATCACAAAACATAACACAAATTCGAAGGAAATATATCACAATGCCTAAAAATATAACACAGTGTCGAGAAAAAAACACAATAAGTCGCAAAAAAACTACAATGACGCAAATATAGAAAAGACACATTGATCTAAACAAAAAATCTAAAATCTACAAATTAAACATCAAAAACTTAAAATCTCATATCATAGAGTTCGGTTTGATGAGACGGTTTCAATACCGTTTGAATGAGGTCAATTAGAGTCCGTTTGATACCCTTCTTACGACTTCTTAATTTTAAGAGACTTTGTATTTGATTCTAACCTGTAGAAAAGCTTAAAAATTGAAATTACACCAAATTAATCATTCTAAAAATGATAGTTTCGTCATATTTTTCACTCTAAAAACGATCATATATTCACATTTTAGCTCCTTCCTAAGCAATTTGACTGAGAATTCACATGTGGGAGATCCATCTCATAGCCACTTGTCTTTATTATCCGATAATGAGAAAGTTTATGTTGGGAATAATTCGAAAGTGCTTGGATAAATCTGAAATCGTGTAATCACTATCAGATCAAACAATTGGAGTGGCTACCAATCTTTGATCGGATAAAATCAGAAAAATTTTAGATTTTTGTATGGAAATTTTTGATTGTGAGATTTTGGGGATTCGTCTCGAATCAAAATTCGTCCAGTGTTTTACCTATAAAATTTGGGAGCGTATTTTCAGTTTTTCACAACTACTTGCAGTTTCAATTTTCAACAAAAACACCTTTAGTCTCTTAAGTTTCTAAAAGTGCATATTTAGCCCGAAATTAAATTTCTGATGCATTTTTGATAAAGGACTTTTGTCCAGCCAGGGGCTCTGCCCCTTGGACCCTGCCAGGGGCTGCCGCCCCTTGAACCCTGCTCCAGGAGCGCTGCCCCCGGACCCCCGCCAAGGGGGCGCTGCCCCCTTGGATCCCCCGGTAGTCCCGATGACATTCAAATAAGCGTGCACTCTTATTTAAACGTCACACGCAATCTCAAATTACACTAAAATATCCAACAGTTTACACACTATGCAAAAAGATTATTACACACATACTTCGTTCTAAATGATTAGTAAATTTCTTTAATATTATTTTTCCAAAGCATGTATTAATCAAGATTCGTAGCCCTAAGCAAGAAGTTAAAGACTAAAATATTGCGATACATCCACACAACACAAAACCAGGACATACTGCAACATACACGCACTAGACGCACACCAATTTTCCTAGGTTACGTTGTAAATCCTTGACTATTTTTGACCTACAAAAACGATAAAGTTTTTATATCCTCTATGACGCTTTAGATTTGCACCTCCTTTTGATTGAAAGTTTATCGTTTCTCTTCGTTCACAAGACCCAAACCATGGTTCTAGCAAGGTTTTTATATCCTTTATGACGCTTTGTATTAAATTTCTTTAGTACTTATTCTGGATGTATATAATCTAAAAGCGTAGACCTGCAATGATGTATTGACCAGGGACGGACCTAGCATGTTACTAGGGGTTGCCCCCGTTATCTCTTAACGCTCCGGTGGTAGTGTAAATTTTGAAGAAAAAAATTTCGTTTTTCGATTTCGTTACCCTTTTTATATGAAACGTGGCCTTTATACAAAATTTCTATATTCGCCACTGAAACTGAACATGAATGTTGTTATTGTTTCAGTATACTTTCAAATTTAATTTAATTTCACTTTAATTTTAGGCTTTGAGTAAATATTAAATTTAAATCTAAATAAAACATTAAACAGAAGCATTAAATATTATCAAAGTTGGTAGAAAAAAGACGCTTTCAACTTTTATTTTAATCTTTGTCAAGAAGCAAACGATACCACCACTTTATTTTACAAGTGGGGCCCGCAAGCAACTCACAACAAACTATCAATATTTTAATTTATTAAAGTAAGTGCTAAATAACTAAATAAATAAAGAATGTGATTTTTTTTAATTGTCAGTATTCATTATACATCACTGCGATTATTAAATTCTGCATCATAGGTCATGACGTAATTTTAATTGAATATATATTATCATTACAAATTTAAATTTAAAAGCAAGTAGAGAACTAGAATGATTAAAAGCAATGTTTTAAAACTAGTTCAAACCAGCAGGTATTACTGGTCAAATCAATTATCATCGATACGATGAAGTTCGGTCTAATTAAGGTAATAATTTAGTTTTTGAACCGCGGTTAAATTCGGTTTTACTGGTGAATACTAGTAAACCGTTTTATATTCATGTTCAATTTTGATTTTAACAAAGACGAACATGCTTCTCAAATACAGTGATACTTATTATATATGTTACTTATCTTATGTAACTTACGTAAAATATGATTATCGTTAACTAAAACTTCTTAGATTATATTGTATGAAGCAAAAATAGTTATGTTCTTCTTGACGAGGATGGTGATGATATTGAATTTCGTCTTTTAAGCGATTGTAAATTTGATACATACAACACTTAAATACCATAATCTTATTGTAGGCTTTTATTTAAAAAAAAATATTGTAAATTTGATTTTCGATTATGACATTATGTAATTTGGACTACTTTTTGAGTTAGATGTATCTTTATAGAACTAAAGTGTTGACTAGTTATATGGTTGAACCGCACGCTATAACTGGTTGAATATTTCTGAGTCCAATCAAGTACGATGTAAAATTGTATTTAAAAAATGATGAAAAGGTCGAAGAAAACAAATGCATCAACTGATGGTTCATTATAGAGAAGTAAAATGACGACAATAACCTTATTTATAAAATCCTAGGTTAGAATTATGTTTACTACATAGGTTGAATGTTATATCTTAATCTATAGAATCGTCAAGATGTGTATCTTTTAAAAATTGAACTTTGATGTGACGTTTATAAAGTCTATTAAGTTAATTTACAAAGGATTTTTTTACTGTGCATTAATTTTTTATGTTAATTCAACTTAAATTTACATACTCCGTTAAATGTCATTTTAACTACCTTAAATTACATTTATAAATACACATAAATATTAATAAATATAAAAGATTAAAGACTAAAATTTTGATTTTTTTAATATCACCTATTTTTATTGTTATTTTACATATTTATAATATTCAAACCTTTCAATCACCTCAACTATTCGAAAAATTTAAAATTCATTCATTAAAATCAAACATTATTATCATTATTTTTCCTTTTTGATAATATTTTAACAAATATAACTGTAAATGTGGTAATATTCGTAGACATAAATACAAGTTTTTAAGTGAAAAATATGTTTATTTAGAAAATTCATAATTAATCTCACATCAGTTTCACTTGTTAATACTATCAATAATTAAATAATAGTTATTAGTAATTAATAATTAAGTAGGAGTGACCTAAAAGGCTAGAACGTCCTCAAAAAAATTCTTATAAATTATTTTAAACAACCTATATTATGTTAAAAAAAACTATTGTTATTTTAATAAATAAAGTATTTTACAATTGTTTATTTTTTTATAATTAAAAAATAAAAAGAATAACAATTTTCTTTAAACCAGTATATGATTGAATTGATCCATTTTAGTTAACTTGAATCCACTTACGCTAAAAGCCAACCACCGAAGGCCTGACGCATAACGGGATCAACCTAAACTTATAGATAGTATTCAAAAATTAAATCCAAAATCTCGTAATTCACTATATTAATTACTAGGTTATAGTATTGTAAAGTACACGGGTATATAAATTTAGTGTTATATAATTAGTAATAAAAAAGTTATTTAAAAAAACATATATATACATTGTGTGTATATTATATGGTTGAATAAACTCGTGTATTATACTAACAGAATAAAATATAACGTAATTTGTTATCACATATAGCTGTCAAAATATGTATTTAAAAAATAAACATTAACGTGACAATTATAAATTTTGTTAAGTTAATTTTAAAACTTTGTTTTTCAGATGGATTTTAACTTTGATTATTTAATACGGCTCATTTTTTATTATTATTTAATATAATGTATTTTTACAATTCTTACTATACAATCGCATTAAATATATGATTTTTTTTATAAATCACTCACAAAAACAATTATTGTCATTACTTTTTGTTTTTTACATTTTAACTATTATAATTTTAAATTTAGTGAAATTTTTAAATAAAAATATAAGTTTATTAATAATTAGTTCTTATTAAATTCATTTGGTTGAAAATAAAAACTATCTTTAACTAAAAAATAAATAAATATTCATCATTACGTAGGGAGAGATGATGAAAATAGAAAAATATATATACACCTCTAACAGATAAAATGTGTCCTCATTATTTTCTTTTATAATTATTATTATTTCTAATATATAAAAAATACAGATACCTCTAACAGATGAAATGTGTTCCCCTGTTTTCTTTTCTTATATTTAGTGTTGGAGCTTAATCAAAAGTTTTATGGGCAAAAAGTCATGAGATCCAAAAAAATTCTATTGCTATGTTTCGGTTTATATGTTGAGGTTAGATATTCGATTCGGATTAGGTCAAACAATAATAACTTCAAATAAAACCAAACAATCTCTATTTATACAAAGAACTCTTATTTTTTGTTAAAGTCGGGCACAAATGGCGCTCAAATCCCTCACATAATGATCTTTAAGATGAAAATGGACACTCAAGTTTCATTTATATAAAAATAACTTTTAAACTTTCTTTAAACTCGTCTCAAGTTTAAAAAACATTTATAAAAAATTAGTAATAGTCCCGTTTTCACGTTTTCTTTAACTCAATAAAAAAAATGTATGGGAAGAAACTAATTCCAAGTTAATGGGTATGGTTACAAACTTACTATAGTTAGTAATGACCCACATGGGTATCAATCGCGACGCACATTTAAGGACACGTGGAGCAATCTTCGCCGTACACCTATCACACGTCTTTCTTAACGTTTGCCGCGTGTCGTACGCAATCAACGTCACTCACCGCTTCGGCTCCAACGAAATTCCCAAAGTAGCCACCACACTTTGGGCCCACAAACAGAATCACAGAAATACTGTGATGGTCCATGAATTATTTCGTGATTTACAGAATTTGCCTTTGAACTTTATACTTTACAAGATTGGTCCTTCTGAACTATGAAGTTGTTAACAATCGTAAGCAACATGTCTCCTTTGCACAAGCACGGTTATTGTTCTAATTGGCAGGTGTGTAAATGAACCAAACGTTCATAAATTGTTTATCAACTTGTTTGAAAGAAAAGTTTATTTATTTTTGTTTATTTAATAAACGAACGAACATGAGCACATGTTTTATCATTCTTTCATGTCCATAAATGCCCATTAATGTTCGTTTATTTATTTACATTCGTTTATGTTTGTTGGTTAATTTGTTCATTTATATTCATTTAAATTATGTAATTATATTTATATAGGTATAAACATAAAAAGGGATTTCTAAGTATGATTGTTTAATTATGTTCAATTATTTGTGTTGTCTCATGTTTGTAAATTATGTTTATTTAGGTTTGTTTATGTTCATGAACTGTTCATTTAGTTATTAAACGGACGAACATGAAATGCCCGTTTTCCAACAAACATAAACAAAAAAAAAGTTGTTCGGTATGTTTGTGAGTACGTCTATGGTCGTAGTTAAATGAACGAACACAAACATGCATGTGTTTATGTTTATTTGTTCGTTTACAAACCTAATAATTGGTCTTTATACCATTTTATGGTTGTAAGTTGCCATTACATTATTATTCTCAAATGTAAAGCAAAGTCTATTAACATTTAACTAAAAGCTAGTGTCTGGAGCTTGAATAGCTCAAGTATATTAGGTTTTGGGTTACTCCTTTGTTTAGATCGTATGAAATGTGAAACACAAGAACAAATGTGATGATTACATGGCATCTTCACAAGGATGTATCATTGTATTAGTAGTGATCTCAATGACAAATGAGAAACTCTTGTCCCTCAAGACTGATGGCTAGAATGGTTAAGGCTGTTCTTACAAATTACTGGTAGACGTGACGAGGCAATGCTAGTAGCGGATCCATGAAATTTTTTTCTTCGTGTTTCTTTGGGTAAATTCGCACTATTTTTTTTTTTCAAATCATACAATGCTTTCATGATTCTTTTTCCATTTTTCTTCAAACCGACAGTTCCCGGAAACCCCAAAAGGGCCCCGGGCAATGCAAGCACCAAATCTAAGAACTAGCATTATGTATGTTTTTATATTAAGAACAACGTCTTACAAGATTTTTTTTTTACAAATCTCAATTCTTCCTCTCTCACACGTAGTATACATTACTCATTCTTTCCAAAGCGATACTTATTGAGAATTGGCAAGAATCATGTATAACATTTATACGTAGTGCATTGATAATCTATTGAAAAGTATATTACAGTTAAAAAATAATATACAATTTTTTATGCAATTGTTGTAGTTCTCAACATAATTTCTATAAAAAAAAATTGTACCTTTGTACATGCACATATTACCATTACCAAAACACAATATACTGCCTTTTACGGCAATGATAACGGGTTATCCTTTTACGAGTCTGTCACGTTATAACATGATGTGAATTCGATACTTAGAATGCTTTTAACTCGACAACTAGGCATTAGTGCATTGCTCAACAAATTAATTTCGAACATACTTTCGACGAAATGACAAAAACAATAATAGTCCAGGGGTAATTCTTGTAATTTAACAAAAGTTGTATCCGATATTCGATAACTCCCAAAAGAGAAAATTCCCTCCAAAAGGCTATTAGAGTGACGTTTGAGACCCACATCACTGAAATGACATTACTACCCATCTATTTTTGAAACCGAACGACACCGTTTGAAATCAAAATTCAAAGTTCAAACCCACAGACTTTTAAAACAGCTTTAGCAATGTGAATTCCATAATTACCCTCGCTTCGAACGAACCGGCACAACCATTCAACGAACCCAACACCAACGACTCGTTTTTTAGTGCAATGACAAAATTATCCTTTGACAACCTTCCAACTTTTGCTGTTACTAGTGTGTCAAAACTGTAATATTGCTAGTTTATTGAGAGTAGTTTGGTAAACAAAGAAAGGGTCACGCATTTGTGGTATTGGTTCAAGGGAGCGTGATCCCTTGTGTTCAAATGGTCATTTTCTCGTATCACGAGTTGTGATGAACTCACGGGTTAATATTATTTATTTTTTATTTAATTTAAATGGAAAAACAAATTTGTTTTCCTAGAAACTTCTACGATACGTTAAATATAATTTCTTTACATATGAGTACGTGTAACCTTGTTTACTAAGTTAAAATTCTATAAAAAAATTATATACTTGTATAAAATTGAGTTTCATAAAACTTTCTAAACATTAAACATTTTAACATATTATCGTTGATTAGTTTCGTAACGGCAAAACAAAGTATGAAAGCTTGAGTTTTGATTGTTTTCAGTTCCTCATTGAGCTCAATCGCCATTCGGTGCCTTAAACTATTACCTATATTTTATAAATTATGAAATAAGTTAGTTATGATAGGTTTATAATGTATCTAATTATGTCCGAAAGCCAAAAATAACAAAATCAACAAACTTTTAAAATTGCCCGCCGTAAGCTACGGCTCACTGCCGTAGCTTACAGCAGGTTACTTCTGTTTGAACTAGCAGAGCCTGCCGTAAGTTATGGCAGGCTGTTGCAGCATTTCCAAGTTTGCCTTTTTATTATAAAAACCTCCGTAACTTGTTCGATTTTCATCCGTTTCACTTGAAATTTGTTTCTAAATGTCCGTAAAATGTTTGCCTACTTATTTAGCCTGAAATTCTTAACCCGGATTCACAACTTTTACAAATTACGAAATCATTACCCGGTTGCGTATATTCATTTTGACCCGTTAACGGATTTAAGCATTTAAGCTTAAATCTCACTCCTTCTTTCCTTAACTCTTGTTTTCACACTAAGACTTTTATTTATCTTTCACCACAACTATATTTATGGTAAATTTGTTATATTAAAATCATACATTCCGAACTCTACTCTTCGATTTGATAATTTACGAAAAAGACCCGTTAAGAAGCACTAAATCAAAAATGGTTTATGCCGTTCACTTTTACCCTACCGAAAAGATTTGTCCAAAGTATAAACCTCATATTTAAACTACCCTTAAGGTCGTATGCCCGGTTTATCAATCGAGTGCATTTTGGTCAACTTTAGCCCTCTTAACTACGAAGAACATTCAAAAGCTTGTTTTGACCAAGTGGATACTTTGAACCCATATTCAAATTAAATCACTGTGTTCTTAATAACATGACACCTATAGTTTAAATTATTAGATATACCTCACTATAGGTAATCCAATGTCCACCTATGACTCGATTAACTCTCATCAGACATTAAGTCCTCATTGAGAGTTTGACCTATTACACATACCTAACTCAGGTCATAGCAGTGACCCGTTTTAATACATTGCAGTATTAATTTCTAACTAAAATCAGTGCAAGCCATACGCTATTCTCCCTGTGAGCACAAAACTCGACAAGCGACCATTAGTCGTTATTGTCAAATAGTGATAACATCACCCTTTAACCCGTTTGACATAAATGACCATTTTATCTTTATGAGATGGTATTTATTTGCCATCTCATCCATGTAGCCCGTTTCTGCTTACATCATACAATCATATTACTTACAAATCATTTCTTTATTCGTTTGACCTATCATGGCTTACACCATAGGGTGTTTTTTTTCAAAACTTATTATTGATCGGTTAACTCGCGACTAAATTGCCATTTTTCCTTTTTTACTCGTTAAGTTTATACTATAAGATAACTTTCAAAACTCCTTGTTTATTCGTCATCACATGACCGAATTACCGTTTTACCCATTTTTACCATCAAATATGGTTTCTCACAATTTTCACTTGTTCCGACCGATATCATTACACGTCGGAACGTAATATTTAAGATACTAAATTACCTTATTCTTAACAAATACAAAAATTAGGTGTTATACTTAAAGGATGTAAGTTTTACTTATCTTGAAATCCGATTATGCTTTTCCCGCGTATTTGTTCCGTTTGACCCGCTTCTTCCCAAGCTTCCACCTAGCTTGTCAAGCGTCAAACTATCATTAATCATTCGCAAGATGGTTATATTAGTCATCATCTATCATGACTATCCCACCTTACGCATTTATCAAAATTACCATTTGATCTTATTATATGTCAGTTTGACTTTTAAAAGTCAGCTACCTATTAATACATGCAAATGCACAATTAAGTATAACAAACTCATTTAGATATTCCATCAATTACCAGGTAGGCGTTATTTACAGGCCACCTTTTTAACTAAATTTCTCAACTAAGTTTATACAATTGTTAACATGAATATAACATAATTTTAATCATTGTATGGTAATCTATCAATCTCATAAAAGAACTTGGGATTGTTTCGTCATTATAAAACAACCCATTGCATCATATATATGAAATTTACCCAATCATCAAACTTAGCCTAATACTTTAAACATTCATAAACGCATGATGATTTCAACATCATTTAACACGAATATTCATCTATTTCATCATATTATCAAAACTCACTTCGTAATTTACTTGTTAATCACTTACAAGTAATCTTATATCAATATTTCATAATTTATTTATGTCTAACGAAATCAAGCATACATATACATTTAATTGCATATTTGGATCATAATCCCAACAACCTATTTGCAAGTATTATACTTGTCTCAAATCATGACGTTCACCAATTTAGGTTTTTAAACATACCTTATGATCCTCTAATTTAGGTGATCGATAATTCATGTTCATGCATGAATTTGAGCTCCAATTTTTCTTCAATTTTGATGATTTTGTATGAACTAGAGTTGCTTCCTTTTTCTTTTCTCTTGAAGAGCGACATACACACACACTACGTGTTTGTTATGTCTAATTTTTTTGTTTTAAAACTTAAGTTTCCTTTTTAGGTCCTTCAAGTTTAGTTTTTGTTTAAACCCCCATATAACACTTACTGGCAATTAACCATTATTATAACTAGGTTTAGATATTCATAGTAAGTTTACTTAAATTTGTGGTGTTACAACCCAATTCAATTTAAGTCCCACTCACCCAAGCCTTTTATAACTTTTACTTACTACAAAGTATTTTTTTTTTAACTAGCATTAGCTTTGATTATTTAAAATCCTAATGAGTATCCGGGTAATCTTTTACCATTAATGGTATTTTACCCTTTCTTTAATACTAACGGGGTGTAACTACCAAACCCGTTTTTGGGGTGTTACACTGCCTGTAGTAGCAGACACGGCCTAACGTTTTTTAGGATTCTAAAAACATTACAAAGGCAAGACCCCTTTGAACTAATATAAATGCACCGTCAGTTTTGCTTTAAAGTATAAATTAGAGATATACGACAAACTATGATTGAGTGAATCGGAATATAAAGAGATTATTATAAAAAAATAGTTATTAACCAACTTGTATTATCCTTGTGGCACCACTTATTTCTACTCATTTCGCCTCTAATTTCTTCCCAGTCTATGGCTCCATTGAGCGGGATGAGCATGTGTGACGTTACAGTTCGACGATGTCGGCCAAAATTAGATATGAATTGAATATTTGCTTGGAGTTAGAATTGTGTCTCTTTTATTTTAAAATCGGTTCTTTAGTTGGACCTTGCAATAAATATTGTTTTTGTTTTGTTCATTTAAGCGTAATACACATATGTTATTTGAAGATTTAAAAAAAATTGAGGCCCTAGATCATTGCATAGATTTGAAAGCCTCTAAGTCCGCGTAGTAGACGTTAAGCCCATACCAAGTCACATTATCCTCTTCGTTAAGCTATTACACCCCAAATGGAAAGGGCGTGAAAGGGGATCGGGCCTCCCTTCATCGTTATGTCCCTAACTGCCTTGAATGTCGAAGTTGGGATAGGGTTCACCATTACAGTCAATTTCTTTGTTTTCTTTTATATTATTTAATATACATTAGTTAAATTACTACACTATTGTAAATGTGTAGTTTAGTACGTAATAATGATATGATAGTAAATTTTACATTTTTTAATTAACCCACCACACATTGTCTAATTGTATATTAATAAGAAAACCTAGATATACAAATATGTGAAAAGTTTAAATTGATAACAATAAATATGTTTTATTTATAATAGTTTTACCAAATACATTTTATAAAACAAAAAAAAAATATTGTTTTATACCATTTAAGGTTATAGAAAAACATATTAAAAACATTTTATCGTACTCCAATAATTGTTATTAAATTCATACAAATGTTATTTAGAACTTTTTAAAGAGTAAACTTCTGTTTTTCTCTATATGGTTTGGTCGTTTTAACAGTTTTGCTTCAATCGTTTAAAACTAGCCATTTTCCTTCAATCGTTTACTATGCTTTTTTTCCAATTTGCTACATGACCTTAACTTCATCCATAATGTCTGTTAACTAGAAGGACATTTTGGTAATTTTAAGATAAAAGTAAGAACATTTTGGTAATTTACTTGTAAAAATATTTCAGTAATATATACACACGCACCTCACAAAAAACCATATCATACAACTACCACCCCTCCCTTTTCCCTTGCCACCACAGCCACCTGCTACGACCATAACCGCCTCCTACGACCACCGAAACCACCCAACCCCCACCACTACAACATTAATCCGAATCGTCACGAAAGGAACCCTAACGTCGTCGTCATCTAAACGAGGCCTGAAGCCTTCGTCGTCATCCAGCACCAACCAAGAGCGTCGTGCTGACCACCGAGACTCTACCATGGACAGTGGGCGCCCATGGAAGAACACATTTTTTCTCTTCAGCTGCATTAATGACTTATACACCTCATGTTTTAACGACTTGTATGTCACATTTACTTTTTTTTAAATAATTGTAAATGTTGTAATTGTGTAAAATTACAAGATAAATAATGTTTTAGTTTTCTAAAATAATAATTATATATCTTTTTTACACCATTGTTTTTCTTTCATACAAACACATTAATTTAAATAAAGTATACACTTATTATTTCCAACAAAGCATTACAAATACTTTTTTTTTAATAATCGAACCCAGAAACTAATGGTTCTCAACTTTATCTCACCTCTAAAATACTACTTGGCTATAAAATTAGATAATGAAAATAGAATTGATAATAATTTAGAAATTAAAAGATTTATAAAGATGTTTTCATGATTTGAAAGATTTATAAAATCTAATGTGTAAAATTTCCTAACAAGCTTTGTAAATTATTTGTATCCATTTGGATTAGAGATAGACTTAGCCATTTCCGGATTTTGTACTCTTGATGAGTACGGAATTTAACCAAGCTTGGTTCAAATATTAAAAGGTAAAGGGCAAACCCGTCTTTTCCATTGAATGCGACGTGCAACATGGCAACATCTATGATTTGTAACGGACGTTTATCTGCAGAGCATAATCAGGAAACGACTGTCAAAATAATATCCACGTCAGCAAACCAATATCCACGTAGGCAAAATAATATCCACGTCAGCAAAACAGATAAACACCTTATATATACAAACTCTCAGTTTTCTCCCCAAACAGCACTCCAAAAAACTCAACAACCAGAAAACTTTTCCGATCACCATCGCACGCCGTTGCCGGCGACATCTGACTCTAAAAAAATTGTGTAATGATTTCGCCGGAGATGAATTTTCCGTCCGCCGTTCCTCGCCGTGATGTGTTAATCTTCGTTCTTACCTAACCTAAAACCCTAGCGAAATCGAACGAAAATTTGCAGAAATCAGAAGTTATTTCGTCATTTGTCACACAAATCGATGTTAAATGAACACAGAGTATTAACATACTGCTAACTTGAAGATACACACATAATTTTTCATTTTTTTTTAATTTTTTGGAGTTTTAGCCTTTTAGGGTTTTGAGCAGATTGATTTCGCGTGATTATGGCCATCTGTTGATGATATACTAGTTCGTGTGCTGTGTTTTTACTATAACAGCCGTTTAGATTCAGTAATTTGATTTGTAGTAGTGTTGTTGGTTTTGAAAATTACGGGTTTTAGGTTTTCTAGGGTTTGGTTTGTTCAAAACTTCAAATTAAGTGATAATCGGAGAAGTTATGCCGTTGACGATGAAGATACAACCGGTCGATTGTTCATCGCCTGAATGTTTCGAGTCGGTGAAGACGGTGCAGAAGTCTCGGTTGAGACGTTTGTTCGATTTCTCGAGCTTTTTGAAGTCATCGGCGGTTGCGGACAGGTCCGGCGCCGGCGAAACGCAATGCGGCAAGGATGTTGTAGATGAATTCGAGCCGAGCTCTGTTTGTTTGGACAAAATGGTTCAGAATTTCATAGAGGAAAGCAGCGAGAAAGAGAAACAGTCTGTTTGTTTGAACAAGTTTGGCCGGTGTAATCATCGCCGGTGTAATTCCGGCACCGGCGAATGCAGTTCCGATGGTTCTGAAGATGAACTTGACTCGTTTAATTGTTTTGGAAACTCTATTAGCTCATCCACAGATGCATGTGACCCTCTCAAGGTGAAAAAAATAATAATATTCTATTCTTCAAAATATTATCAAGTTGTATGGTTTGGAAGATGGAACCCTAAAATGTTGATTTTGAACATTTTATACAGAGTTTGGTGGTTGGTGAGACGGTGTTTGAGAGGAATTTATTGGCGGATGTTGCGAAAATTGTCGATAAGAACAAGATCTGCAAGAAGAAAGATGAAATTAGCAGAAAGATTGTTACCGATGGGCTCTTGGCTGCTGGATACTCTGTTTCTATCTGTAAATCCCGGTGGGAGAAAACTTCTACTTATCCTGCTGGTAAGACAGATTTTCCCCAAATTTTATTGTTTCTTTGTATGAAATTTGTAAAATGTTAGTTTGAATGTTTGATTAAGTTATAGTTTTGAGGAAATTACTTTACTTTATAACATTTATGGCTTCAGTTACTCACTGTTCACAATTAGTGTAGTTGATTTCATCAAATTTTGTAACAATATTTTTCCCCAAAATTCTGTTGTTTCTTTGTATGGTATTCATAAATGTTCTTTTGGTTGCCCTTATTGTTCACTATTAGGTCAATTGATTTCATCAAATTATTATTGTGTCTTTGTATGAATCCATGGTTTAATAAACATTTCCTGCTTTCATTACTGATTCATCAATTTATGTAATTTGTGTAATAATATTTTGGGGATTGTATATGAACAGGGGAGTATGAGTATATTGATGCTATGCTAGAAGGGGATCGGGTGATTGTGGACATAGATTTCAGATCAGAGTTTGAAATCGCAAGATCCACCAAAAGCTACAGAGCAGTTCTTCAAACACTTCCTCATATATTCGTGGGTCGACCCGATCGTCTCCAGAACATCATCAACATAGTTTCTGATGCTGCAAAACAGAGCTTAAAGAAGAAAGGAATGCCTCTTCCCCCATGGCGTAGAGCCGATTATGTTAAAGCTAAATGGCTCTCTCCTTGCAATCGAATGGTCAACAATCCGACTGATGATATGAATAACCAATCTTTCACTGAAACTGTAACCAAATCTAACCTGATACCGACGTGAAAGACCCGGTTTTGAATGAGGAGTTTGAAGCCATGGGAGCTACAGAGGAAGCTGTGAAACAATTTGAGCCATTAGAGATCAAACCAAAGGTACCAAAGATCGGAAGTAAAGTGGTTAGCGGTCTAGCTTCTGTGATTGAAGGCAAATGATAATGGTGGTAGGGTTCAGTTGGTCTAATTCAATCCAAATCCGTTTCCAGTTTGTGGTTCTTGATTTTCTTGGCTAAAATCTTGAAAATGGAACCCAAATCACTAAAATGATATGGATAAATTGGGATTTAGATTGACTGGACCCCTAAGGTTTTGGTATTTTGACTATTTTCCTTTTTTTTGATGTTTTTTTTTTAATTTTTTTTTGGGTCATCTTAGCACCATGAAAAAGTACAAAAAGAAAGAAAGAAAAAAAAAGAGAGAAAAATATATAGTCTGAAGAAGATAAGATGGGTAGACTGAAGTCCCCTTGGTGTTTTTTGCTGTAAGGGTCCATCTTTACTAACTGCTTTTTATAATAATTGAAAGTACAAATAAACATATAATTGAATATTCTGTGGTTTGTTGTATATACTTCATCCACCTGATTCCCCTGGTTTCTTTTCTTAATTTTCTACTTTGTACTGTCTTTTGAGATGTTTTCTTTGTTTATCTTAGTTTCTATAACAAATTTGATGCTAGATCACGGTTGTAGCTATGATGAGTGTCGAAAATCTTGTGACTTTATGTTCCGGGTGATGGGTTTTAATCTTGCGTATGGGTGACGGTTTTTTTTTTGTTTTGTTTTTTTGCATAGGGGTGATGGGTTTTTAGAGTTGTATCGAAGAAGGGTAGGTGACTAAAGTTTGGATCTTTCGTTATCTAATGATCCGGGTGACGGATTTTTAGAGTTGTATCAAAGGGTATGTGATTATAGGTGTTTAGAGTTGTATCGAAGGGTAGGTGTTCAAAGTTTTGATCTTTCGTTATTTTAATGTCCGGCTGCCGGGTTTTAGAGTTGTATCAAGACACTCGAAAGAAATGACCACCTTCACAATTATGTGATTGATCTTGTGTTCATCTTTATCTCATGTTCAGGTTATCTTTGTTTAGAGTTGTATGGATTGTTTGGTGATTGAAAGTCTTGTGATCTTGTGTCCGGTGAATGTAGAGTTGTACCATTGTGTGGTAATTTAAAAGTCATGATCTCGTGTCTTTCCACGAGTTTTTTAGGGTTGTATTAATGATAGATGTAGGGGTGTAAACGAGACGAACCACTTGCGATCGACATGCTAAAAACTTGAATAGAGCAATGCTTAAACAAACATGAGCTTCACTTATTTAGCTTAAGCTGGCTCACAACCCAAACATCGTCATCATACTCGCAACCCCAAACTGATCCGACTAATATAAGCAATTTTTATAGAAGTATATTAAATATATTTATATAGTAATTATTATTATTAGATGTAAAATTATGATAAAAAAATTGATTAATCCATTCTATTTTATGTTATATATAAAAATTATAATTAAAATGTATAAATAAACAGTTATAAATGTATATATTTTAACTAATAAACAAGCCAAATCTCAACTGAGCTCAAGCTTGAAAAACTAATTACGAACAAATCTTGAGCTCAGACTCTTGTATGTTAAATTTGTCGAGCTCAAGTGTAGTCGAGCTCGTGGCTAAGCAAAGCTTGTTTACACCACTAGTTCCTGTAACGGAGGTTCTAACAGTGTGTTTTTAACCCTGAGGAGAAATTTTTTACATCCAAGGGTATATATGACTAAAGTTTGTATGATGTGTTTTCTTTTAAGACACTAACTTGTATTTCAAGGTAGGTGACATTGGTTAGTCTTTTGGGGATAGTTCTTTTTTGATCTTGAAGGAATATATAAAGGACAATGGGTCCCAATATATTGAATTTTAATGATCTTGAATAGGTCCACAATGCCCTTTACCTAATTTGGTGGATTGTGCATATATCCATCAACCTAAATGCACCTTACCCTACAAGATTTTCATTGTTTGCAATGTTCAAGACCATTGACATGATGTTTTTCCTAGTCCCACACAAACCACTCTGAGATTGCGTTGGTACATAAACATCTGTATGATTTATTACCTACTGTGTTCTTGATTATTCGTTATATTGTCGTGTAGCAGTGACTGTTTTCGAGTATACGTATGTGATCATTTGATTTAAAGCCAATGCACTCGTATTTATGTCAAAAAGTTGTATTTGTTTTTACAGTTTTCGATCGAAGTAAAATATGACTTTATCTTTTGGGTTATGTTGACATATCAACTTTTATGTAATAAAACTATTGTAAACAATTTTTCTATTGATCCTGGTAACGTAATGAATCGAACCGATACTGCTCCCACAATATCAATAACAGTACCAATATTCATTCTTATAATCTTTTTGGTTTCGATATGAGCAGATTTCAATATTTTTCGAGTTTTTTTACCACCCATATAGAGGCATGTAATTCATAACAGATGCGTGCACTTCATAACTTTAATTATTTTACTATGTTTCGCGTGATAACAAACCGAATAGGTGAGCATTTTGTTCAAACTATCATGGACGCGATCATACATGTGATGGCCGCCACAATAATCTCTTGCATAGACAGTAGACTAGAGAGCATTGTTGCTATCCGGTTCGGTAAATTCGGTATCAGTTCTGGTACCCGATACTATTTGCTCATCCCTAATTAAAACACATATATTATATATTCTTATCGCTTTTGTTTATTCAGTTTGTCCAATTATGGAACCAAGGAAAAGAGATTACATGTGTTCTCTTTGACGATACTGCAAATCTTCTTCTCGGACTTACGGCTGAACAATTGATTATAAAGACCTTATTGGAGATATACTTTTATATATTATCATGCACTGATCACAACATATATGCCCATGTGTATAATAACTCTAGGTGATTGTTGATATGGAAGATGAGGTTGATTATGACATTTCTAAGTCTACCACAACAAACGATGCCAAAAATACACCAGACTTGTGAGATGTGGACCAGACAACAAGTCAGCAAGAAGAAAATACGTCAACGGAAATTGTTTTTACATTTAAACAAACTTCGTGTATATACTTCATATTCCTTACACTCACACTTGTATAACAACTTTAGGTGGTTGTTAATGTGGAACATGAGGTCGACACTGACATATCTAAATGTCCCCCAGTAGATGATGCTAGATTTACACCAAATTCATTATATGGGCATATTGCAGCAAGTCAGCAAGAATCGGTAAATTGTTTTTACATGTAAAGAAACTTTATATCTATACTTTATATTACTTATTCTCATACTTGTATAACAACTTTCAGGTGGTTGTTGATGTGAAACATGAGGTTGCCTCAGTAGTCGATGCCAAAAATACACCAAGTTTGATAAATGGGCACCATGCATCAAGTCAACAAGTCGAAAAGAGGCCACCTTTGAGGTTAAAGAGAATGATCTAAAAGCCAAAAAAATTGAGACAATAAACCATGTCTGAATGTTATTACACTTTCCCCCGGTGTTGCCTACCGTTTACTTTTGCATTAAAATGACACCATTTCATATTTTACCACTCTATTACTTTTATTTTATATTGTTTTGTGGTGTACACTGTTCACATTCGTTTTCCTTTTATAAATTAAAAATGGTGCTTTTGTTTATAATGTTGTTTAGACTTGTGTTCACTTAATGTGGGTGTTTGGGATTGCTTATTTTGAGCTCCTTTTAACTTTTTGACTTCTTAAAAGTTAATAAGTCATTTTTGTAGTGTTTGAATAATGTGTTGAGAATGAGTTTTTATGGTTTAAAAGGAAGAAAATGAAAAGTTAGATGTTTGTAACTTTTTCAGAAAGGAGATGAAAAAGAAGAAAAGAATAAAAGGAGAAACAATCCCAAACATCCTCAATATAGATTATCTTTATTTGTTATGTTGTTAGCGTAACCCGTCCACTAGACATGTATTAATCTAGTTTATGATGGATTAATGTAAGTATGAAACCAAAATAAAAAATCAAATAAAAGAAGGTTAAATGGCACAATATCCCTGACCCTGATACCCTCACGTGCCACATGAATCCGAGGGTTACAACTTACTTTAATCGGTTCTTAAAAGACTAGTCACGTGCTTATCATCGTACTTTCTTGTAAAAAAATTAGATTTCTATATTTTATAACTTATGAAATAATTTAGAGTCTGGTAAAAATTATATCTTACAAACTCACTTTATGTCTTGTAAAGTGACTTGCAAGTCATACTTAATGTTATGTTTTCATTTATATTATATATTCTATAATATTATGGTTAGGTGTATGAGACATGTCTTAATAATTATCATTTTGGATTTCTTTAGAAAACATATTTTTAGAAAATTACCAATAGTTTATAAGATGGTTCATAGTTGTATATATATGATCTTGACTAAATAATAATAAGGATATTTTCGTGTAAAAATTATGAAGTAATTTGTAAAAACATTTTTTATTTGATTATAAATATTTAGATGGTAACATTAGTAGTAGATCTCACTATTCCAAAGGTTGGTTAAAGTCGAGGTGGTAAAAGTTTGTAACTAGTAGTTAATCACAAATGACTTAAAAGTAAAAAAAAAGAAGAAGCAATTCAACCTTTATTATTATTTAAGCTAAAATAATTTTTATATACTTTATTATTATTATTAAAAATTACTATAAAATCTATAACCTTATTATCTTGATATACTATTAATATAATAGTGTATCTAAGACTAGCCGTATTTCAAACTTGTACAATAACAATGATATGACTAAATCAATTGCAATGATTCATTTAAACCATCTACGACAATGAGTACAAAGTGAAATAATTCGTTCAAGTTGCCTATGTCCGACACATGAATAAACACAGTGCGATTATCATCATCGTCACCCTAAATACACGTGTCATGTTCTAAAGTTTTTTTGCTTGATGGAAAAAAAAACTTATTTTTACAAGAAGTAGCATCTATATGTGTGTTCGTTTCTTTTAAAAAAAAAATGATGGGATGAATATATAAAGATGTGATTTTTGTTTAAGTAAAAAGAAAGAAACGAGACAAAAAGACAGTCGTAAGCGGAGAATATGAGGTAAAGATCAATACTTAATATTAAAATGATTCTTGATGTTAGATTATGGTCAAAGTGGGCATGTGTTGATTATCGAAGTCGCCATTTTCCTCTTTTTAACTGGTCCAACTTTTTATTTTGGTAAAATATAAAACTATTAAAAAAAAATTTGGTACAATATAAAATTATATTAGCGTGTTTTTTTTATTTCAAAGTATATTAGTTCTCTTTGTATAGAGCTTAACCAGGGCGGATGTACCATATAATTAGAGGTAATCTCTTCTACCCTTGCCGCTTAGTGTAAATTTTGAAAAAAATTTAATTTTTTTTATTTCGTTACCCTTTTATTTTAAAACGTTACCCCAAGTTTTCTAGACCTCCATTGAGCTTAACAAATATCCGACAATGTTATTGTAAGAGGTGTATTAAAAACTATAGAGAAGATGCATCTTCTAGACTAACATTTGAGCAAAAGGAAAAGAAAAAACAATAGCTTTTCAAATTATCTTTTTTCTTAATAAAAAAATACAAGACACTATATATGTGTTCACTTCATACCATGATAATTATCTGATTTTAAAGAAAAATAAAGATTCAAAACAAAAGCGAAAATAATATGGTCATGAGAGTGCCTTTGAATGCTTTGATGCCATAAAATGATTATACAGTGGCGTATCCAAAAATTATCTTATATGGATGCGAATAAAATGTTTAATCAAAATTTCAAAGAGTACAATAAGGATTTTACCTAAAAAATAAACTAAAAATGTCTTTCAAAGGGGGGCATCCGCTCATGACATTATAGCTTAGTGACATCTTGTGGTGAGATAAAGCTTAGGACTATTAGGTCCGGTTCGATTCTCACAAGGGGGTTTTCCTAAATTTATTGGGTTTCCTTCTGAATGGATGTATAGGCATTATTGCTTGGTGAAGAAGGATATGATCGAATGGTTCCGCTGGTGGCACATAATACTCAAAAATACATCAGTGATCCAGATTTACCGTTAAAAAAAAAAAAAAACACCCACCACCCAGACTCTCAAGTAAATCCTCCCCTGCATACTTTATAACTTATACTAATGCTTGTATACAGGAAAAAACACGCAACTCCTTGTTAGTATCCCCTACAAATTAATTAGCTACTTATTACATGTAATAATAAACTACATCTTTCTATTTTTCTTTTTAAACATGTGTCATTCTCTAGTAATTTCTTACCCTTATTTTTCTATTTATCCCTTTTATTAAATAATATTAATATTAATATTACTAAATCTATTTATCTTTTTTATTTTCATAATTGAAATTGATTTCTTTTTTAACTCTAAAGTCTCAATCTTTGACAATTTAAGTCTAACATTTCAATCTTTGGTATTCTAACCCCTTGATTATTTTGATTTTTCACTTCTAATTCAAAAGTTTTAATCTTTTGCAATTTAACCCTTTAATTTTTTTTTAATTTCAAGTCAAAGCTTTTCATCTTTTGTAATTTAGTTCAACACTATTTTTACTTCCAACGTTGTTCCCTTATACTTTTCATCTTTCACAGTTCCCGTTTACGTGTCGTTTTAAGTTTTTCGAGTTAACACGCCGCAACTGCGTGTGTGGTTTAAAGTTTTTTCATCTATTTTTTTTCCCGTTTGACAGGTCCGTCACAGCGCTATTTTTCTCCGTTTAATAGGTCTGTCGCAACGCACGAGTCAGAGATCGATTTAGTTATTTTTTCTCGGTTTTACACAGGCTCGTGGTCATGTGAGAAACATCTGCCTTTAATCTAACATGATATATAACTAACGAATCCCCCGCCGCATTGCGGCAGTGGTAATTCTAGTAATATATATATATATATATATTGTATATAGTTGATATTCTTAACAAAATGCAAAAGATAACGATTCATGTTTCAATCATTGTTTAAAGTAATATTAAGTTCATAGAAGAACAATGTGGTTTCACTTTTTAATGAATATGATTAATAAACAATATCAATTTTAATAAACCAAAAAAACTAGTGTTACAACTTACAAGTTTACTATTGCATAGATCAATTCACTTCCTTTCGAATTAACAACAGAATAGCAAAATAAAAATAAACTAAACGGATATATTCAACATCACAACTAATACTACCAAAAAGGGATTCCAATCAATAATCATCATAAATTTCATTATCAAATGATGAAAAGTAAAGGCATCAAATTATAACATAGATGTCTCAACAACAAAAGTTGTCGAAAACTTAAACCATTTATGACTTTAAAGACGAAAATAAAAGGAAAAAAGGGAAAAATTTATTAAAGAAGTTATGCTTTCTTTATTAGTTGGGTAAGGAATCATGTTTCACAATTGTCCTTTTATTAAGCTCACATACTTAATGTAATTGGAATTATTGTTTTTCAGTCAATCATAAAATTGTAATAAAAAAAATACTAAGTATTAGACATGTAAAATAATATAACATATCTTAACTTTGTCTATGAGTTACCTTCCTTTTGGTTTCTAAATAATTGAATTGGATCCGTTCAGTTGGATTGAGAACTGCTTAGGTAAGTAGGCCACGTAGGTACTTTTGAACCACCTTTATTAGGGTCGATCAGTTATGGCATTGACTGGTTGACCCAGCAAACCAAATAGTTGGTCGGTTTGAATATATCAAATTATTTATTTTTCTTCTTGTTCAATAGTAGTTGATTTATTTCATTATACTTCAAGCTCCTACTCGATTTGAACGTTGCAAATCTTAAAAAAAAGTGGTCTCTATTTTGTTTCAAGTTAGTTATGGATATATTAATTTTTAAAATATTTATGACGTGATCTAACCGATGGACCACTATACCGACTGATTCAATGACTTCCTATTCCTAGATTTTTATACACGATAAATTAGATAAACAATTCTGTGTAAATATATAAACAAGAAGGTAGCGGTGCACAGTGGCGGATCTAGAAAATCTTCATAGGGGTAACGTTTTATAAAAAAAGGGTAACGAAATCGAAAAAACGTCAAAAAGGTGAAACTTTTTCTAAAATTTATCCTAAGGTAGGTCCGCCCCTGGCGGTGCAACTTGTTTCCAGTTTCTCATATATTTTGATGTGAAATAAAATATATCTCTTACCTATAAAATATATTAGATTTAAGATTGGGCTTAGCCTTGTATGGTTGTTTCATTATGTTAGACTAGCTTGGTATAAATGAGAAAGTCCATAATACATGCTATGGGGGGCCAGCTTTATATAGAAGAGAAGTCCATAAATTGCCATGTTGGGCCAGCTGTGTATAGAAGAGAAGTTAATATAACATGTTATGTTGGGCCAGCATTGGTGTACTTTGACTGGCATAGCCCAATAGCCCATTATGAGTTGTTTAAAGGGAGTTTTTCAGTATTTCATGTTTTTTTTAATTCTTTTTTTTTTTTAAATATGGTTGCCCAAAAAGGTGTTATAGCATTTGTAGTGATTCAAATTCGACCTTTAGATAGATAATAGGTTGTCAAATAAATGGTGTTGATAGTCTTGAATGCACCACATGGAAGCTTTTACTTGAAGAGTTCATGAGTGTACTACTATTAACCTTAATTAGATAACGACGTTCATATATAGTTCATGAATCGGGATACACCCTCATGACCAACAACACCAAATTGCAGTTCAAAATTATATCATGTGCATGACGTCTCTATCTCTGTCTTGCACAACCTTGTCTCACATAAATACGCCGTCTCAACTTGATATATACCTTTTTAAATTAAGTTATGTATATAACGCGTATGCAAACTCATCTTGGTCATAACTGATATAAAAACACATGTTTGATCTTTCATCTTTTGGGTGATAAAAGACATGCAAGTGATCAAAAAGGCCTTGCACACAAGCCATGCAACATTCTTGGAGATCCTCATTATGTATAATTTTGATCATTTCTTACATTTTACCATAATAAAAGAAGTTAAAGAACTAAAAGAAAGCTTCTATAATCAATCAGTATTGTCACTTTAGATACCAATCATTAACTAAACATAAACATTTAGGTATAATATAATCCTAAGTCTCATATCCCGAACATGTTTCAAATTTCGCAAATCCCCAAATCAAATTAGGGGTGTGCAATAACCCGTCTTACCAACCCAATAGTACTCTAGGAGGTTCGGTCCTTGGTCTTTATAACATGTGTATTTCGGGATTAAGACCAACCCAACATATGACCCGACAAAACTAAGGATACCCTATAATCTTTTAAAATTAGATTAAAACCTAAATTTATTAGGAAGTTGCGGTGTAGGCATCGCATGCACACGAGAAATGAGACCCAAAGAGACGAGTGACAATCAATCAGCGTTATCAAGATTCAAGAATTCTTCCGTTACAGTAATTCAATAATCACTCATCGATCTTTAAGTTTGACAAAGATGTTTGTATCAAAATCTTTGTTATAATCATTTGTGTGTAACCATTTGTTCATCTAAATATTGGCAATTGGTAAGTAATCATTTATGTGTACATGTTTTGCCGTTTTGGCAATTTGTAAGCTAACCCTTGTGTACATAAAATAGTTGCTCATCATTCATTCATCAAAATTCTTTGTTTTTTATAATCCAACCACAAGCCCAACAGAATAGTAGTAGCCCAACAAAATCGGTCAGGCCCGTCCAAATGCACACTAAAAACCCATTTAATTAGAGTTTTTATATTTAATTAAGTAACTGATGTACAATTTAGTTTTTGTTTTCTATTTATCTATTTTTTGTTAAAAATGATTTCAAAAAGTTAAAAATGTAATAATGTATGAAAATTATAACAATTGTATATATTTACAATAGTTTTTTTTTAATTTGCAAACTTTTAAAAAGTTGTAAACTTTCCTATATTTACATAAGTTATTTAAAAAGTTACAAAAGTTGTAAAAAAATAAACATCTTATTATAAAATTTGTAGATTATTACCGGGTTAGAATCAAATACATAGTCTGCTAAAAATAGGAAGTCATGTATCAAACGGACTTCGATTGAACTCATTCAAGCGGTATTGGAACCGTCTTATCGAACTCTACGATATAAGATTTTAGCACAGATCATTCCGTCTTTTTATTTACTATTGTGTCTTTTTATATATATGCGTCATTGTGTCTTTTCATTTAGTATTGCGTCCTTTTTATATATGCGTCATTGTGGCTTTTTTCTTCGACATTGTGTTATATTTCTCGTCATTGTATTATATTGTGTGATTCATTATGTTTTTGTACCATTCTCATTTTTTGAAGATTTTATTTGATAACTTTACCTGATTTTTTATTTACGTATCTCTACAATGAGGCTAGGCTCTATAGAGCCTGATCTTTTCTAGCTTGCCAATACATACAACTCTCCTTTCACAAACCTTTTGTTTTATTTTATATTTCAGGCAATTAATGAGAAAATAATAAAGCTTCCAAGTTGTCACACTGTGTACCTTGGTATTGATTTTTTAAAAAGAATGTTCAGGGAGTCATGGTTGATTAATTAATTAACGTTCGATTTGGGTTGTGTTACGTATCATCCAAATTAAAAAAAAGTTAACTAAAAGGGGAAATGGTTAAATTGGTTTTAAAAGTCTTTTTTTAACAGTAAATTTAGATTACTGACGAATCACTGAATTATTATCATGTCAGTAGCGTAACCACCCAATCATATCTATCTACACTAGGCAATAAATTATTTTCTCTATATACATATATATTCGTGTGATGAATTATATATAATAATAAGAGACCAAAATTTAGCCTACTCCCATTTCTACCCATACTTAAATGACCCACTTTGGGTAGTAAAACATGTGTACCTAAGGGGTGCTTATTGAATCAAATAATCAATTTTGAATTATTTGATTTTTTTAACTGAATTTATATTCTATTAAGATTTGATTTATTCGATTCGTATTTGAAACTTGAATTCGAATCGAATTTTAAATTTAAATTCACTCTAAATAATAAATTATTTTACTTTCATTTTTAAAACTACTACAAACTAATTATTTTTAACATAAAAAATAATAATCCGCATTATTAATAAACTATGAGTATGTCAAAAGACCAAAGTTTATAAGTTAGGCTGGTTACTAGTAGCAATATAAGTTATGTAAGAATTTAAAAATAATTAGTATGGCTATTTGTTATTAGGTTTGGCAATATTATGGATAATAGACTTATCACTTATGGATGTAATTTAAACTTTGACTCAAAATCGTGTGTATGTATATTAAAAAAACATGTATAAATTGAATTCGAATTTCAAATCGAAAATCTTAAATTCGTATTCGATTAGTAGACTCGAATACAAATCAAATTGAATTCAAACCAAGTCGAATTTCAAATTTATCGAATCCAAATCGAATTTAGAATACCCCTAACACTCATTTAATCCAATAAAAATTTGGTCATTAATTAATGTAATCAGAAGGAACCAAAAGGAATTTCGGGTCTAGGTTTGACTTCAGTTAGGGTTTTTTTAGCCCCATAATTAGAACCCTCTGTTAAACATTTAAATTTGACTAACATCTTCAACTTTCGACACTAATTATTACTCCTAAGTGAAAAATGCCTTTTTATAAGCGGGTTTGTTTTTGGTTGCGTTTAGTAGAGAATTTTCAAAAGATCACCCATCCTGTTACTCCTACTATCTTAGCACGCTTAGATGTGGAGTTCTCTTCTCATCCACTAACATTAAACCTAAAATGCGTTGGTGATCTAAGAGGCAATGAATTACTTATGAATCAGGGATCTCTCCTGGCCACGGTAGATGTGGGATTTGCCTAGGTTGTCACAATGGTCCATGTTAATCTTTTGGTAGTCAGTATCGGTATCATTACAATCACCCCCTTACGGACTCATCGTCCTCAATAACCAATCGGGAGTAAAGTGGACAATATTTGTTGTGAGAGGGGCCGGATGTTACAAACGCTATCAGACCCACTCCTGAATCGTTCGGGATGGTGGGGCAAACCTCATCGAGGACGATGAGTCCCTAACGCAGGGGGGGATGTTATAAATGGTATCAGACCCACTCCGATACCGACTACCGACAGATTAACATGGATCATTGTGACACCTTAGGCAAATCCCACATCGATCGCGGCCAGGAGAGATCCCTGGTTCATAAGTAATCTAATGCCTCTTAAATCACCAATGTGTTTTGGGCTTAGTTGGCTGCGGAGCACATGCAAATTCCACACTTAAGCGTGCTCAAGTGGGAGTAGTACTAGGATAGATGATCTTATGGGAAGTCTCCACCGAGGGCAACAAAAAACAAAGCAATCGAGGGTAAAGCGGACAACATTAGTGGTGAGAAGGGCCAGATGTTACAATTTCTAACTTTTTTTGTGTAAAAGATTGAATTTCCCCTCTGATATTAAGTTCAAAATCCGTCAATGTTAATGGACCAATAATCATTGAATGTTCGACATTCATAAATATATAAGTGATTGAAGATCTTAAAACCATGTCAAGACGAGTGGAACCAAAACATTGTTACGTAACACCTGAGATGTTTATTGCTGATGCAAGGAGGATGTTTGCCAGTGCTAGTAGAAGTGAGTGGTGACAATTACTTATGAATGAGTTGATTCATGTTGTGTTTGATCTCTAGCAAGTCTCACAGGTTAAACGAGTCAAATGAGTTATAAGTGTATAACAGTCAAATAAGTATTTGATCTCTAGCAAGTCTCACAGGTTAAACAAGTCAAATGAGTTTTGGGTATCAGTGTAACAGTCAAACAAGTAGAAAATGCCTTAAAACCTCTTATACCATTAGAAAAATATTCTTATTGCAATTATATAACAAATATAATCTATATCTGACACATTAATTTTATATTAAAGTCTTTTCATTTTGTTAGGCTTGTAAACGAACTAATTGTTCAGTCATAACCCGTTCAACAGGAGGTCTGTTTTCATATTAAACGAAAGTACATAAACACAATTTCAATTTTGTTCATTTTAACACATGTCTATGTCATTTATATTCATTAATGTTAATTGCCTACTTGGCCCTCGAGGCATTAGCCCATCGGCCCAAGCAAGAATTTAGATCCAAGTTTAAGTAAATGGATATCAAAATTTGTTGAATTGTTATATAATCAACATCTTTTTTTATTTGCATATTTGATTAACCCTAAGAAACACTAGCTTAACTATAAAATAAAAGATTTAGATTAGTGATGATATTTACTATTTAGACCGGTTTACTTTTTGTGTTAACAAATAGACAAACGAACACATACAAATTCATTTTCGTAACAACCGAAAACAAGAAATTTTGTTTGTTTAAGTGTTCGTTCATTAATTTGTTCAATTAAAGTTAAAAGGACAACACAAACATGTCCCTCATGTTCGTTTACATGCTTAATCTTTTTTTTAGATATTACCATTTTTTTTAATTTTGTGTTAATACTTATTTATTTTTGAAAAATGATTTTTTACACCTCGACCACCTTGCTCATTCGACACCTATAAATTAGTATCCGTTCCAACGCGTCTTAGGAGTTGAAATTTTATTGTGCAGATTAGAAACCTTCTCAAGTAGAAGTCAGTTTGGTGTGCAATCGTTTATGAAAAGTTAGCAACAAGAAAGAGATCGGCAATGGCGGATCTAGCCGGAGCACCAAGGGGTAACGTTTTAAAAGAAAGGGGTAACGAAATCGAAAAAACGTCAAATTTTTCCAAAATTTACACCACCGTCGGAGCGCCAAGGGGTAGCGGAGACTACCCCTTATAATACAGTACATCCGCCCCTAGAGACCGGTAAAGTTACAATGTTGTACGTTTATTATGTGTATGTTACAGTGCAAGATAATTGATATTAATAATAATTAACATTTACTAGAAGTGACCCGTCGCATTCGCGACGGAGGAAACACGTATTTTGAATGAAATTTAAATAAAAATGTAGACGAAACACTAAAATTAACACTAATAAAAAAACTTAAAACTAAAAATTACTAAACTCAAAAGAAATGTTTTAGTTTCCTCCATCCCGAATCGTACCTAGCAGGTTTGGTTTATTTTTGGCCCAACCCGGGTTTATCCCGTACCAATTTGGCCAAAACTGGTCTAATACTTCTTAAAAAACCAGAACCAGATTTGAACCTAGAGTTGCCGAGAAAAGAAAAAGATGGGTTATCTCTAAGCTCGGGACACTTTCTGGGCCATCTTTTCCCTATTTTGTCGTCAAAGAAATTAAAATATAAGTTTTCTTAACACATCATTTCAATTTCCATGTCCGTATAGTATCAACAATTACATAAAACGTTTTTTTTACAATAAAAAGTTATTAACAAAATAATAGCATTGGTTATTATTGTATTTATAAGTTTCTTTAGTTTTGTTAGGTGACAAATATACATAGATTTTGAAAGGCCATATATAAGATAAAAGCATCTTTATATATAAGTGTGGGGAACCCATAGATGTTTGGTTAATGCTTAAGTGTTTTTTTTTGTTAAACTTTTAGAGGTATCGAAGGGACCATAATTAACATAGTATGAAAAATGTTCTAGATTGCAATGTTTTATTTGATACGTCATGTTGTAAATGCCTTTTATTTAGTATTTAAAATGTAAGAATTAAAAAAAAAATACCTCCAACCTAACATAGCGGATCTAGAAAATTTTTCTACGGATAACGTTTTATAAAAAAAGGTAACGAAATCGAAAAAAGTCAAATTTTTCCAAAATTTACATAACCGCCGGAGCGTCAAAGGGTAGCAAGGCTATCCCTTCTATTAAGGTAGGTCCGCCCTTGAGTTAATCCCCTGTGAATAATTTTTTTTAACGTGACTTATATCTAACATGTTTTATTTATCAAATAATGTTTTCTTTTTTGCTTTGTATAATTTATTTTTCACTTTAAAATATTATATTTTGATTTTAAAGTCTTGTTACAATTTGTTTTTGAATTATTATTATTTAGATATATTTTCTAGTTAAAATGTTTTAGACCGACTATCTATTACTAAAACAGTTTCTCACAACTTGTTTATCTTTTGTTTTCTTTTATTTTTTGTATTTTTATTGTTTTTGTTGTTGCTGTTGTTATTATTAAAATATGAGCACCTACACAAATAAAAATGAGTTTTAAAAAGTCAAAATGATATATATATATATATATATATTAGGACCATCATCTTATATTCTTATCTAATTTGAATCCAACTCCCAAAATAGCAATTAATTACTTAAAAGAATACATAATCCAAACACTATTAATATCGTTATCCATAGTTGTCTATGCACTTCTTAGCCATAATAACTTTGGTGCATAGCTTGTGTTCATGACATCATAAAGTTTAATGTTAATTAACTCTTTTTAACAATATTTTTATTTTATTTTTTAAAGCATTTTTATATAGTAGTTCATTCGTATAACAGTTAAATACTTAATCTACTAAAATTTTAAACACTCCATCTAGAAGAACTTTGAAATGTTCCCAACATGAATGAAACTAATTTTTCTAGGTAATTAAAAGTAATTTATTGTAAGTTTTACCAAAGGGCATTTGGCATAGGACATAACACCATTTGGTGTGGGGGTCGTCCAGGTCCGGCCTGGCCCAGCGACACCCCCAACACCACCCTACGTGGGTCGGCGCTCATGGACGTTCGCCACGAGACGGTCCTGTCTCTCTCCTTCTTTACACACACCTATACATACATACATATATATATATTTTTAGCTCTGTCCTCAATTTCCTAGGTTTATCCCCTTTAGGCCCGTCGCACACCTATCCCACATGGCGTTGGCGTGCGGGTCATCCTCCAAGGAGACCTGTCACCCACACCGAATAGCCTAAAATACCTTGATGTTAGATAATACTTTATTTTTCTAAATGATAGAGAGGTCAAATCCATGTGATAGATAAATAGGTGTAATTTAATATTAGAATTAAAAAGTATGTTAGTTTTCATTCTAAAAAAGTTATACTAAGTCTTATATAATTTACTTAACTCTTATATAATTGCTTAGTTAAAGAGTTAAGTAAATGAAAGTGCATAAACGTTAGTAATCTAGTTCTATTAGTAAGTAAATTAGTTTTATAAATAAATTTAATAAGATTATATTTATAAAATAAAATTTTCCAGTAACATAGTTTTATAGAAAAAATCATTTAATTAATTTAAAGTACAACAAAAATATATAAATTAGTTAGTTTCTAATAGGCTTGTAAACGAACATAAAGATACTCTTAACAAATGAATACAAATAAAGAAAATAAGTTTGTATATAAATTTGTTTGGTTAAAGTTAAACAAAGAACAAAATATGTTCATGAAATTTCATTCATTTACATGCCTAGTTTGTAGGGATTAGATGCAAGTTTTTGTATGAATATATCAAAAACATAGATAAATTAGTTTATAGAATGACATGCAATTATGTTATGTAAGTATTGGAGCCAGGGGCGGACATACCTTAGACGCAGGGGTAGCCTCCGCTACCCCTTAGCGCTCCGGCGATAATGTAAATTTTGGAAAAATTTAACCTTTTTTGACTTTTTTCGATTTTGTTACTCCATTTTTTATAAAACATTACCTACGAATATTTTATAGACCCGTCACTGATTGGAGCACAATCAAATTCAATAGAAAAAAAAAACACACACATACTTCATACTTACATTTTAAATGTAAACTTTGATATATACTTAAAATATCTCCTAAAAGTGACAAAAGGAAGAGCAAGCATTACTCAACTATCGTGGTTGACATCTTTATCCAATATCCCTTTTTATTTAAAGAAAAAGTTTATAAATGGTGTCTATAAAAATTGATATAATTTATTTAAACTTTACCAAAAAGATAATTAAATAAAAAGTTTGAAAGGTCTAATATTATTCTTTTCAATTTACACATTACTTTGCATAAAGAATTGTTATTATTGGAGGGAAAAAGTTGCCTGCTCTTTCGCCCAAATGATTATTTGGATTATGTGTACACATGAGTGATCAACTAACCTTATTGTGACATTTTTTTAATCAAAAGTCATAAAATATATACTTTCGGAATTATAGACCTTTGTAGTTATAGTTATGTTAGGGAAAAAGATTTATAGAACACAACTACAAAACACATAATTTTTATCGTTTACATAATTTTTATCGTTTTGCGTATTTGGTTGAATTATTTGATACCTTTTTGTTTAGCATATTGTTCATATTTTAGTTTTTCATCTCAAATTTTGAATATCATCTTCTATAGTTGAGGTTATGCATCTAAACCATGGCCTTAGACAATATATCTCTGAATTAGTTAGGTGTGAAATTGTTTGTTTTAATTGTGATTTAATAAAGGGATATTTGATTTAAATAACATTAACTTTCACCAATTGGTTGATAATACTCCCAAACTAACTGAACCCTAACTCAGTTAGTTGATGGCAGTCGCCACGTGAATGCCATTTTTTATGACCAATTGATGATGTGGCACTTAAAATACGGGACCGGATAATTGGGATTTGGCTATCGAGATTTTAAAATACGCTACCTAGACCAAAACTGGATGTCTAATCACTCTCCAAACGTAACGCAATCTATTATCTAGGGAAGCATGTAAACACACCTGTCTTGGGTTCAGATCACCCCCCGAACACTCTAAATAAAGGCTAAGGTACCCTAAATCTGGATGTACTCTCGGTAACAACAGAAAACATACATCCGGGATGTGTTAGGGATGCAAGGGGGTAGTACTCTAACAGTTTTCTAACAATGGATGCTAACTATATAGACACGTTAGGTATGACTCACTCTCGTACAGACCACAATCCGGAATATATATAAACCTGGACACACTGACATCTAATCTCCTCTTGGACTCAAAGATGGTAGAATGCTAAATTACTGAATAGTTAAATTACTTGTTCATAGGGTTTACTACGTCTAGCAACCACAAGATTATATCAAAACACAAAGCTTACAAAAATCACCAACCCTAGATCAATCAATATAAAATCAATCAACTTGAATCGAGTGGAACATGCAATAACAATCAGATATAAAACACACATGAACATTAGAAACCTCATTAGAAAATCTTTTACCAAAACATTAGCCAAATCATGTCATTATCCAAAACCAAAACTGCTTAGAAGTTAACAATCATCATAAAACCTAGGTAGATCTAAGAGTTTAGCTACTCATGTTCATAACAAAAGCAAAAGTCAGATCTAAACAAAGGAATTCGGTAAACAAGTTCAAATAAATCAAGTTCTTAGAAAAACCGAAAGTAATAAACATCAATCTAACCAAAAACACTTGCAAATCACCAAACCGCTTGATCTCTAAGTTGATTCCTCTCCAAAGTCACCCAAATTCGCCCTATGGAAGCTTTGGAATTCGTCAATTGCTAAGTAGGGCTGACTAGGGTTAAACACATGCATAAATAAGTGAGTAACTTATTTCTCATGACAAACCCTCCCCCGTCTTGCAACTACTTGGCTACACGTGAAAGACCACAAAGAAACAGAATAGTCGCGGTGCCATGATTTGTAATTTCCTTGATCTTGCAGAGGCAATTTGGTCTTTTTGCTAACATTCCCATTCTTTGCACATTGCGAAGGAGCATCCTCAAAAGCTTGGTGACACACCAACTTGCTGTTTCTCTATAGTATTGTTTCCTTCTTTCCCATGTGCTTATTTCTTCTCCATTTTAGCTCGTTTAAGCTCTGTTTGCACACATTCACTTACAAAATACAACAATAACAAAGTACAAGCTATTAAAAAAAACTCAAAACCTAACTAAAACTACACAAAATACATAGAGAAATAGATGTGTTTTGCAACAAATCATCTTGTATCCACTAATTCAAAGGATAATAGACTTAAGAAATTTAAATGGAGATATTGTTGATTTTAAACTTCTAACTTGTCATGTTTCTTTAGACCAACATCTAAATAATAATTATATCAATTAATGATTAGTGACTAATGCTAACAATGTTATACAACTTTGATAACACATCAAGTTTTGCTTGTGATATGTGTTCCTCCTAAAAAAGAAATATCTTTGGAGGAAATATAGAAAATAATCACTTTACTTGGTCCTTATACAAACCCATTTTAATACGTTAAAAACCTAACTAAAGTAATTAATTTTGGTCTTTGCCCACCAAGATCTTTCTCTATAGGAAAGCATGTAGTACAACAAAGCACTATGGGCTATCAATTTTGCATTAAATGCGTAAAATGCGGCCAACATGTAAGGCATCAACTCTAAGAACATTGCATAAGAGCAAAATGTATGCTCTACCTTTTCTATTAAATTTCATAAAAAACATGTAGCTACCATGCTCTACATGCTTTCTTTATATAGTAAATAAAAAACGTTGCATATGCCACGTGAAGTAAGTCATTTGGGGAGTTGATATAACCTAAACATTCCTTAATCTACACATTTATCATCATGAAACTAAAAATCTTTAATCTTACAACACTTAGAGCATTCATAATGAGTCTTTACTTTCATGTAGTTAGCCTCATATTTGTAAAAATAGTTGTAAATTGTTATGAGTGAAGGAGAGAGGAAAAATAAGTTAGTGTTCACCTTAAATTTGTAGGAGATATTGTTCAACTCTATAATTTTTTAGTAATTTTTTAAAGTGGTTGTTAGTGGAGGAGAGATAAAAGATAATGATAAAAGTATTATTTAATTGAAAATAAGAGAGAGAAAATTTAGTGTTTTTTAGTGTAATTATAAAGATAAAGTAAAATTGTTGATTGTGAATGCTCTCACGGAAAAACATCTTTAAGCAACAAGCCCTTTAATAATTAACAAATAAAACAAGGGATATTGGATTTAAATAACCTAAACTTTCACCAATTCAACGATAACACTCTCAACTTTCAATTTGTACACCAACACTCCAACTTTCAACTTATTGGTCGATAACACTCCCTAACTAACTGAACCCTATCCCAGTTAGCTGATGTCAGCTGCCACATCATCAAAACATACCATGCCGGCTGCCACATAAGCTTCCACATCATAAAAAAATGCCATGTAAGGAGCCACATCAGCAATTGGTCATAAAAATGCATTTTTGATGACGTGACAACTGACATCAGCTAACTAAATTAGGATTTGATTAGTTAAGAGTATTATAGATCAATTGATAAATGTTGGTTTTTTTTAAATTCAATATCTCTAGAACAATTAAAAACTTTAATAATGGACCATCTCTAAAATAAAGCTCTACTCCAAGGACCATATATAACCAACACTAAAAGGTCATATTCGTAAATAAACCAAACAAGAAGCCCCATTTAAAACCGGCCTCCATTATTTTCAACTTTCAAGCTCTCGCGAGAAAGACGAAGAACAAGAGTAAAAGAAAAAAAACCCTCACTTTCTCTCTCACACAGTAACCACACACAGTAGTAGAAAAAACCATCATTACAAACACACCTTTTCTCCTCACTCACTCACAAAACACATATACACACACACTATATATATACATATTCTTCACTCTCACAACACCAATTCGGCAATTCCGTTAGCATTCAAGCAACCGATGCTATTTCAATTACAATTTCAGTTTTCATTTCCAAAACCCTAGCTCTTGAACAACAACACTATTAATAAAATAATCATGGCGAACAGCAATCCTTCCGACGGCTCCGCCGACGACTTCTTCGAACAAATCCTAGGGTTTCCGGCTTATACTACCGGCGCTAACGACCCGAATTTGGCGGGAAACGAGGGAGGAATGGCTGGAAATAATGCTGCGGCGGCGGCGAACTCGATGATGTTGCAGTTGAGTTCGGCTGGTGATGGTTCCGGTCATCATCATATGGCCGGAGGTATGGTGGGGGGTGGGGTGTGGTGGTGGTGTGGCGGCGGAGGGTTTCATTTTCCGTTAGGGTTGAGTTTGGAGCATGGGAAGGGTGGGTTTTTGAAGATGGATGATGCTTCTGGAAGCGGGAAGCGGTTTCGAGACGATGTCGTTGATAGCCGTGTCTCCGCCGCGGTAAGCGTAAAAGTTTGTTTGAAATTGGCGCAGTTTTTAAATAAGCCTAGACGAGCTGAAGCTTGACTCGTTTGACTCGTATAAATTAAATCCTATATTTTAATATATCTAAATTATTATAAATTCTTTTTTTCTTATAAATTATTCATTAATGTAAAAAATGTTATTCTTTGTTGAGTAAACTGTATTTTTACCTCAGAGATTGAGGTTTGGGGACGGAATTACCTTTACCTCCTATTTTCAAAATGTTGCTGTCTTATCGTGTCTGTTTGATTCAATCAATCTTGGACCTTCTCTCAAGTTAACGGTTGTCTAATGCAATTAGGATTAGACTAGGGATGAGTATGGTACCCGTTCGGTACTGGTACTAGTAAATACCGGTGTTTTAGCTGTAAATATCAGTACCGTACTGGTACCGAAAAAAGAGAAAAATGGGTACCGGTACTGGTACCGACGGTGGCGGATCTAGAAAATATTCGTAGGTGTAACGTTTTATAAAAAAAAGGGTAACGAAATCGAAAAAATGTCAAAAACCGGTCAAATTTTTTCAAAATTTACACTAACGCGACGCAGGAGCGGATGCTACCCCTGCGCCTAAGGTATGTCCGCCCCTGGGTACAGAATAACCCCAGTACCGGTTACCGTAAAATGCTCAACCCTAGACTAGCCGGGGTAAGGCAGCAAAATTTTGAAAATCAGGGGTAAAGATGATTTTGCCTCCAAACCTCAGGAGTAAACATGCAGTTTACTCTTCTTTGTTTGTATATAAACGAGTTGGTATGAGTTTTCAGGGCCCGAAATTTTAGCATGTTAAGATGAACTAGGTAAACCTGATCACGACCAATTTTAATATATTATTACTATAACACAATTTTTTATATATCTAAATTATAAATTCTTGTATACTATATATTATATATTGTTTTTATATAAAGGAGTTGACTTGAGATTTTTTCCTTCAAACTTAATATTTCAGCTCGTTAAAATAAATAAGCTCGAGCCTGGGGTCGAGATTTTTTATACTTAATAGTTCCTTTTTTGGAAATTAATAGGCATAATATATTTTGAAAAATATGTTCCATAAGTTGTTTCCCCCATCATTCCTATAGAATCGTATGAAAAGTTGTCCTTTCACATACCGGAATAAATGCATGTGGATCCGTCAGGATTTGTCTGTTTATGTCATCTTTTTCTATGGTTATTACTTTGCAATATAATGAAAAGGAAGGGATGATATTCATTTTGGTTATAAAATTTTATATTCAAGATGTTTGACATGTAATTTGACTTCATAGTTACATTTCTATTCAGAACTTGGACTTTTTCCCCGTGAATCAATGCCTAATTTGTTTTTTATATGCAAGACTTTTAATTCTTGATTACCAATTGTGATTTTTAAATTATAAAAGACTAAAATAATAATTCAAAGTTTCCTCATGTTGCAATAATCACTTAAAAATATGCAATGACAAAAATGTTTGATTGTTCAGGGGTTCCAGGCCCAGCCGATGGCTAACACCGTTCAACCGCCTCCAAATCCACCCACGGTTCGTCCCACAAGGGTCCGGGCTAGGCGAGGGCAGGCTACCGACCCACATAGCATTGCTGAGAGGGTAATTTTGATTCTTTTTTCTTCTGTCATATCATGTAGTATCTTGTTAGGCATGTGATTTATGTTACTGCTGCTTTTAACGTTTAATTGTTTGCATTTACTATAAGTGTCATTCTCCAAAAAAGTTTAAAAATATCATGTGAAACAGCTTCGCCGTGAAAGAATAGCAGAGAGAATCAGAGCGTTACAAGAACTGGTTCCTAGCGTCAATAAGGTGAGTGTTCCCTCGGTCTTTTATTTTTTTTTTCATTTTTTAGTTGAGAGATAAGCATCGGAGATCTATATTATGCGTTTAGATAGTTGCAATGTCTTGTTCTAGAGTAAAATACCATTTTCGTCCTTGAGGTTTGGCCACTTTTGCGTCTTTTGTCCAAATGTTTGTTTTTTCGCATCTGGATCCAAAAGGTTTGAAATCTTGCTATTTTCATCTGAATCAATAACTCTATCCATTTTTAACGTTAAGTCAGAAGTATTTCTGAAAGGTTTATTTTAATTAAAAGAATGTCTAAAATGACGAAAATACCCCTAATTTTTAGTTAAGAAAATGGATGAAGTTAACGAGTCGGATGAAAATGGCAGGTTTCCAAACCTTTTGGATCTAGATGCGAAAAAACAAACCTTGGGACGAAAGTTGCAAAGGTGGCCAAACCTTAGGGACGAAAATGGCATTTTACTCCTTGTGTTTTATTTCCTATAATATTGAAATATATATATTTTTTGTGCAGACAGATAGAGCTGCCATGCTTGATGAAATTGTGGACTATGTGAAGTTCTTGAGGCTTCAAGTTAAGGTAAAATAAACAACTTCTGCCTAACATGATTGGCTTTTAGGTACTCTTTTAAGTATTATTTATAAGATCATCATCCGTTTACCCCATTTGCTTGCATAGAACTCATAATGCCTCTAAATAAATCCAGTCAAAAAGATGATGTGTGATGATTTGCACAAAATCGCCAATTATGTCTAAATATAATTTAAATTAGTAATGGATTAGGTATTCGAATACATCTACATATATAGTACATGCGTGTGTGCGCACGCACGTATACATATTATGATTTTATTAATGGGTTGGATAAATTTCAGCCATACCTTAGGAGAAACATTATGATTAGCTCCAATGTGCAAAATCTCAATTATTCTAAAAAGAAGATTTTGAATTTTGAAACATGAAATGACTTTTTCAAGTTCAATGTTCCACATCATTGTGATGGTCCCTCATATGATAGATACTGTTGAATGTGGTTTCTGATGACTTGTAAAAGACTAAAAGATTATGCATCTCTCATTACTCAAATAATTACTCGTGTCATACGTGTTGGGTGATATTTCGTACATGTGTTACTTTCCTTATTTACCCGTTTTTGTACCTTGAAGGTATTGAGCATGAGTAGACTGGGCGGAGCCAGTGCTGTAGCGCCACTGGTCACTGACATCCCTATATCCTCTGTCGAGGTAACATCGTCGGTAATCATTGTCGGGTCAGACAAATCGAGTAACGGGTCAAACAAGTTGGGTTGACCCGCCAACATTTCTTTTAATCTCATAGATAACTAATCATAGTTGTTAATGGCGAATAGCGGCGGCAAATAGCGATAAGGTACCTATATTGCTAATGGCGATAAATAGCGGGCATTATTTTAGAAAGAGCAATACACTAGAAAAAAAATAATTTTTTTATATGTATATTATATCAAAATAATACACATTTTACATGTATATTTAACAAAAACCTAAAATCCAGTTATTTTATAACTATATTTAATCGTTATTTATATTTAAAAAAAAAACTAAAATTCTGCTATTTATGGCTACATACCATACCATGTAGCCACCTTTGACTTATACCGTACGCTATTCGTTGTGGCGACCGCTATTAACTATGTAACTAATGTATACGTTGACAACGATCATACAATCAAACTCAATTTCAACATAAATGCCTACTGACACACATTCCTTATGTTAGTTTACTATCAATTACATCAGTTATTTTTTATATTTTTATTTTAACTTTAGAGATTTTGACCAGGAGGAAGGCGGTGAAGGAGGAAGAAACCAACCCACGTGGGAGAAATGGTCAAATGACGGGACAGATCGACAAGTAGCGAAACTAATGGAAGAAAATGTAGGTGCCGCAATGCAATTTCTACAATCCAAGCAACTTTGCATCATGCCGATATCACTCGCATCCGCTATTTATCACACACAACCGCACGATTCAACCTCGATTGTCAAACCCGAATCTGAGCCCCCTTTATAAGCCTAAAATAACATTCCCATACACTTCTAGTTTTAGCCCTAGCTTGAATGCAATCACCATTCACCAATATGTTTTTAGTTGAAAGTAGCATATATTTGCCTTTATCTTTTTCCACCACTCATAATGTTTTATAAGAATAATGGAAAGCCCACAAGATTCAAGGAAAGATGTCGAACATTTGCTTGATATGTTGTGCCTTTTTGTGTCAATTGGTGAGACTAGTGGGGGATGACTAAGGGGATTATAAAGTTTTTATAGTGGGGGGAGGCTTTAAATTTTTATTTTCTTTGGGTAGTGGACTGTGGGGCCAATGATATGATATAAATGCTTATGTTTATCTTAATTATATTATTGTAATTGTAGTTATAATGTTTTAATGTGGATAATGGTTGGTTGTCCTAAATAGTTTAAGATGTGAAAATTGGTGTGACATGGAGTAGTATTTGTGCAAAGGAATTTAGTGGGTTGGTAATACATAACGTAGTTTTGACTTCATTTCCTGCATTATTGTTTGATCAAGTTGTCCTTGTTGGTTTTCCTTATTGTTATGATTAACATTTCGCATACACCGTAAAACGGTGGGGTCTAGTCAATTCGTATCTGTTTTTCTTATCGGTTTTGCGATGTTTTATTGTAAAAGTCGTGATAAACATGTGATGTTGAGTGGTAGTGTTGTAGAAGAGTGAGTGGGTGGTTAAGACGAAAAGTATTTTTTGACTTTTTTGGTGCGTGATATATTTGGCCTTTTTTAACAAAGACGAAAAGTATGCATTAATATGCGTAGTGATTGGGTTATCAAGTTTTTTTAACTTGTTACTTAAAGCGGTCGGCAAAAGTAACCGAGTCGAAACTACCATCCAAAATAAAAGCTTGCATCTTGGAAAGAGAGTAGATGAGGGCTTTCTAGGCTTTAGCATCCACTACTTTGAATCTTTGGTGTGTTTTGACTTAAAAGAATTAGATGAAAAATATTCTTAAACAGTCTTGCACTACAAGCTATATGTTTTAACCAACTATTTCTAGGTCTTGGCTTCGAATATTACTTTTTCGCTAAAAAGAGGCGTTGGTTTACTTCTTGAAAGCGCCTACGTCTTGTCATTGAAAATGTCGATTCGTTATTCTCTTCTAAATACTTAGGAACACATTTGTACAATACTGTACTTGTTATCTACCTCTATTGTATGCCAAACAAGATCAGCTTTACCCCAATGAGCAATAAAAGGTATAACTTCATATATCCCCTCAAGACCCTTTATAAAATTGTATATAGTCAATATTGTACTTGTTATTTACCTCTATTGTATGCTAAACAAGATGAGCATCACCCCATTTGATCATTGACATGTACAATTTCATATATCTCTAAAAACTTGGTATAATATCATATCTACCCGAAAAAATTCATTACACCAAATATCCTCGTCTTGAATTTCACATTTATAAATATGAAAATTTTGAGTGCAAAGAGTAAAAGAAATGTATGATGACCACATCACAAACTGCATTTAACAAATATGTAACTATTACAGAGTGATAATATTTTTTTAAAAAACTATAGTATTATGTAAGTTTTTAGAGTATTATCTAAACCAACACTAACGTGATTTCTCATTGGAAAATGAATACCAAACAAGAGAATAAAAATACTACTTTTCCAAATGATAAAAATATAAAAACAAAAGATGTATTTCTTAAGCTACAAACTATCAATAATTCCATATTTTTCAAGAAAATATTCAAAAGGTTGCTAACGTTCTTATGCATAACAAATGGCAACAACAGCTTTGAATCCATGGATCTAGGCAAACATCAATAGCCATAGCATTATTAGGCGAAACATTTACCGCAACAATTTCGACTTTCAAAAAAAAAAGAACTTGGGTTTAGCAAGCATCTAGGTCACGGCATGGCGGAGGCTTGGGCTCACCCAACAATGTAGTATTCCCTCCTGCGGGCCCACAGTTGATTCGATCCGGGTTTTGGGTCCCACGCTATCAAAGGCCAACATAGATAAGTTAACTGGTGTTTCACACAGAGGTGAACATTTCCACCTTTTCAATTATGTACGGAACGATATGGGTTGTGTTTTGTACTAAGCGGGTCAACAAAAGAATAGATAGACGAAAATTTGGTCAAATGGGTTGAAAGTTATTGAAAGTCTAATTTTAATGCATACAACCTCCTAATCTGCTTCACTTATATATTTAGATTAGCATTGCAATAGAGTAAAGTACATGAATCGTCCCTGTGGTTTACCAAGATTTTGGATTTGGTCCCCAGCTTTTTAGAAGTCACGGATGACCCCCATGGTTTGCACTTCGTAACATATTTAGTCCCCAGCTAACAAATCTAAAGGTTTTAGCAGGTCGAAGTTAGGGACTAAATGCGTACAAAGTGCAAACCACAAAGACCATCCATGTCTTTTAGGTAAAGTTGGCAGACTATATGCATTACAAAGTGCAAACCACAGGGACCATCCATGTACTTTTGTAAAGCTAGGGACCAAATCCAAAAGTTTGATAAACCACAGGGACCAACCGTGTAATTTACTCATTGCCATAATATCAGTTTTAGTAATCATTACAATTTTAAAAAAAAATATATGGATAAAGACATGTTAGCGGGTCAACCCATACTGACCAGCCCGATTTGACATGCTACTAAACCGCAAATTTTGTAACTTACCGGTGGCTTTTCTCCTCGTTTTAACGCCTCAACGATTTCCACAACTCTCTTTGGGGTAACATCTTCCTGCAAGCATTTTTGCCACAAAAGATGCATTTTAATTCTAATTAATATTTATAGGCCGACATGTTTGGAGACGGATTCACTAAAAGGGTAGTTTATTAAGCTCACATAGTAGTTGTAGGTATATCCTTCAGATCCGTTTGAATAATCAGCTACAGTTATCATCGGAGCATTTACACAGCAACCCTGCAGAAAAAGTGAATCAATAATATCACACGACTCGCAGATTATTCAATATTTGGATATAATCTCATCTAAAGTGAAATAAGAAAAAGACAAATATCGACAACAAACAAGTGACTCACCATGCATTCCATTTCTCCGACAGAAAACAAGCCATCCTTTGTAACCTCTAATTTTTTTAAGAAGTAATCATGAAGTCGTTATATGTATAAAACCGCAAAAAAGTGTTTTTGAATTGTGAATATATATATATATATATAGAATACAAACCGTTTCGTTTCACTCCCAAGTGATCCAATAATGCAGCTTCAATGTCCCGTGAACCACGAATCATACAAGGTGTTGTTCCACACACCAAAAGATGGTATTTGCCAACCTAAAAAATCAACATATTCTTAAGTAAAAGCGTTGAAAATGACACATATACAGCATATGTACATCGGCAGACGTACCTTTGCTCTATTAAACATGGAATAAAAGGTTGCGACCTCATACACACGAATAGGAGCAACTTCGATTACTTTTGCCACCTTCAGCACACAACATATCACACCATTAGTGCAAATGAAACAAAGTACAGAGTACCAAAAAAAATTGGCCAAAAATAGGGTTGTAAACGAACCGAACGTTCAGCGAACAGTTCATGAACCATTCGGCGGGAAGTTCGTTTATGTTCGTTCGTTTGATAAATGAACAAACACGAACAAGAAATTTCGTTCGATAAGTTAAACAAACAAACATGAACAGAGGCTGTGTTTGTTCGTTCTTTATGTTCGTGAACGTTCGGTAGTGGGTTCATGTATATTCGCTCGTTTATGTTCATTTATGTTCGTTCACTTAAAGGTTTTTTTATGTTAATTTTTATTTTATTAGTTTTAGTTTTTGAAAAGTTAAAAACCATAGTTATACTATATGCCTTTGCCAACATCCCTCATTTGACCATTTCAATTTCAGTTTTTGTTAAAGCTTGACAAACTTCTTAATTATGTCAACTATGTTCGGATAATTATTTACTTATTTTTGTGTATTCTTCGTAATCTTTCTTATGAAAAATGCAGATTTTATTTTACAATGAATATACAATGTTCGTTTGTGTTCGGTAAGTCTTCGTGAACACGTTCATTCCTTAATGAACGAACACGAACAAGCGTTTACAGCCCTAGCCAAAACTGTTATTCGACCAAAAAACTTATAACAAGTGAGTAACATAAAGAAGCAATAAAGCTTTTTGGGTGTAATATATATATATGGGAATTTCCACATAACATTTTTATGGGTATGTAATATGTTGGCATGGGAATTTCCGCATAACATTTTTATGGGTATGTAATATGTTGGCAAATTTAGCAGTAACCTAGAGCTTTTAGTTGGAGTTGTAGTTGTCAGTATAATGAAATGTCTAGCAAATTTGTTGTAGTTGTAACTAGAAAGTGTAAAAGAACATAAAAAAATCGTGAAAGGGTAATTGGGTAAATTTGCTCTCAAAAGCCTCACATTTAATTTTGAATTCTGATTTTGAGTAGTTTTATCTTATTATTAGAGCTTACTTTTCCAAGATCAAAGCTAAAGCTTTGCCACCATGCAAGGCCTTCTTTTTTAATGGAATCTTATTTTTTCTGAATACTAAAAGCTTAAAACTCCTAAAAGCTGTAGGTCCAAATCATGGATTTGTGTGTTGCAAATGAAGAGCCCTCAAGAGAGTAACAACATACTTGATAACAAGGGATGTAAAATATATGATATGTCCCAACGCCAATGACATAATAGATAATAGCGACGTATATATTATTAGAAGAAAAATGCATATAAAGCTGCTAACATACCGCATCCATTGCGGAAACAGGAAGCAGCCGCCATGTTGTTGTTGTGCAAGATCTAGCAGTGGGATGACTGCCGATTGCTTGTAGTTAGATGGATACTGTGACAGAATCTCCTTTACCTGTGTGTACCAATTAACCATTAGGTATAAACTTTACCTATCGCATATTCGTATGCTTAATATTATTCGTTTAATGGTAATATATGAGCCAGTCATTATAACAAACTCAAAAAAAATAATGAAATATCCGTAACATTTAGAGGTATTAATAATGGCTTCTAACTTAAAAAGTTCTAGGTACCACTACAATTCTATACTAATCGCAATCTAAAACTTAATGTGGAAGATAAATGACATTAATCCTCAAATGAATCTACTCATCAACTCACAGTTTGACTTCAAGTAGTGACAATCAACAAACATAAAATAATGTCATTTTTTTTCCTTTAAAAAAAAAACAAACATAAAATAATACTATGAGAAACTTAATGGTTAACTAATGAAGCAGGTATTGTGGTACCAACACAGCCAATGTTATAAACTTACATATACATGACGTATTCCATACCCAGTTGGGCTATGGGTGGGATTACTCTGGGTAAGATTGTTGTATACCATACCCAGTTGGAGGCCCGATTTAACTGACCCACTCATAGCCCATAAGATTTGTGATTACACTGGAAAAGGGCCTTTTAGGAATCAAAGATATAAGCCTATTACAAATCAAGAGCCCGTTACAATTTCTTTGATGACATAAAGCAATGAAAGTAATCGATTTGGGATGTGTTGAATGAATTTAAACCCTTCTCTGAAATCTCTCTTATCTCTGTTCGATATTAAATCTGTCAATTGAACTAATTTGCCAACCCATTTCGTAGCTTATTCTTATATTAACTTACCTGGTTGATTAAAAGATATATTGGCCGTTGATAAGAATCCTAACTATTCATCAAATGCTAATCCAAAGCTCTGGTAATTAGAGGTAATTGCTAAGGCTGTGTTTGCTAATTATAACATTAGAAATGATGCTAGACCTTGCAACACAGTGTGGCTATGTGTGAAAACGAGCGTGCTAAACCACAGATTAGTGACTTTATGTTTGGAATTTCATTGCAAGCAATTGATATCAGCTGATCACGCTAAGAACTTATATCCTTTAACCAGTAATTTGTTCCCTTATATTGTGGTTAGAGATGATATAAATACTCACATTAACTGTGTATTCCTCATATTATGCATACGCCCCAGAACTATGAAACTAATTCCCCGTTCCTAATTCCTATACAGTCACATTCCTTCACAACATGCAAATTTCAGCTTTACATTCTAAGATGCATCCAATAAAGTCAGTACAACACCGCATTTCAAGCTTGGTTTAAAAAGGTGTGTCCCATGTAGTTCTGGGTCAAAATTGATCAAAATTAGGGTCTATAGGAGGTTTATATGCATTAAACAACTTCAGGATGCAGAAATTATGCAAAGTTTGCTTGATAAATAGATTTATCAGTAAAACAGATGAGAGATAAGCAACTTCTAGTCGTAAATAAAGCTTATGTGGTTGTACATAGACGCGCATCTCAAATATGTGGTTCGTGCAAACCGCATTAGAGCACCTTGCGCTTTTCTAAACCAAGATTTCAATATGTTGGGCTAGTTCCTATGAAAATTTCCACTTCCCATGTAGGATTGTTCAAAAAGCTTGCTTTAAATTGGCTCGTTTGTAAACGAGCCGAGCCAGAGCCAAGGTAAGCTCGGCTTGTTTAGCTGGCTTGTTGGCTTGCTCATTTACAATTAAATCCCAATCCCAAATTATAATATACATAACTTATAACTCTATAGTATAAACACAAATTTTAACATATATAAATTATAAATTCTTTTGTTTGTGTATTCTGCATTATGTCTACGCTAAAAAAAACCATTTTTTGCTTTTATACGTATCAATATGTGTCAACATATAAAACCATTTCTTTTAAATAAATGAGCTAGCTCGAGCTTTTTAGGATAAGACCTCAACCTCAAACGAGCCAGCTCGGCTCTGCTCGCTATATAAATGAGCTGAGCTGAGCTCTCGTTTACGACCCTATCCCCATGGACCCATTAACACCAGATTTCAATCAGAAACCCTGATTATAACCAGCCACAATTATCAAACAAAACGCATAAAAGATTCCAATTCATGATCATTTAATCAGTTAAAACAAAAATAGGGTTCCAAGTTCCAACCTTTGGTTTGTTAGCCTCGCTGAATTCCCAAGCAACGTTAGGGTTATTATCTGGAGTATCAATATGCTACACACAAAACCCTCTTTTATCAAATTCAATGTCTTCAGATCAAACAAAACGATAAGAACAAATCGATTACAACTTACGTAGTTCAGGGCAGTGGATAATGATCTAGTTGACTGAAAAACAAGAGGGTCTGAATTAAAAACATGAATCGCAATCATACGATTGAAATAGGTGAAAAAACAGTAGGGAAATTGGGGATAAACCTGAGGGGATTGACGGAAGACTTGACGGATCTCGAGCAGACGTTTGGATGCGAGACGAGCTAGCATTTTGGTGGAAGAAGTCGGTGAAGAAGAAGATGAAATGTGGAGGTTTTGGGGGAAACAAGAATGAAGATCGATGAGTGGAGGGTTGTTTGTAAGCGTGGCTACCACAAGTAATAAAATAAAATATTAATTAATATAGCTTGAGAACTGTAAAAACCGTATAAAAATTAATTAATATAGCTTGAGAATTGTAAAAACCGTATAATACGTCATCATACACAACACGTATACATGATATGAGTCAGGTATTATGGATTAGGGTTTTTACGGGGGATAACAAGGTTAATAAGATGTATACACGGGTTAAAAAGAAGTTGTTAATCAAACTCTGCTTTCTAAGATAGAAAACTATAGTTTATGGAAAAGAGTAGTTAGTTGGTGATGCACTACGTCATAATCGAATGGGTTGGGCGATGGTTTTGGTAAACAAAGGTATGTTAGGGGTGTGGAAGAAGATGGTAATTTTGGTGAATAAACTTGACTTCGCAAGTGTTCGAATTTAGAAGTTGATAGATGGGGTAGTAGGTGAAGGCTAGGAAATTAATATTTGGATGGGCACGTGGTAAGGTAATACTTCTTTCCGGTTGGCATTTCCAAATTTGTTTAGGTTGGAAGTGAAGAAATTGTGCTAAGTGAGAGAGAAGATGAGTTGGAAGAACAATTTTGTAGTTTGGGAATGGGAGTGGAAACGTAAGTCGATTGCTACCAAGGAAGTTTTAGGATGGGAACAGTGTATTAGACATTTTTGGCTCATTTGTAGTGAACTCTTCTAGAGTTATAGAGAGAGAACAAGAGAGATGAAAGATGGCCGATGGTGGTTGTAACATCCGTCGAAAAATGGGTTTCTAAAACCCGCTTCGTTTATTAATCGAATATTTCAGTTATAATTTTCGTTGCGTATTTAATGTTCGTATTAATTTTAAACGATACATAACTAATAAACATTGTTAGAATTTTAAACCATAATTAATAAATAATAAAAATAAGAGAATAAAAAAATTATTGAGGCTGCCGGGTTTCGAACCCGGGTCAGCCGCATCAACAAACAAACACTACACCACTCCGCCACTTGACACCTTTGTGTATTTACTGAAACAAATAATACTTAAATTAAATCTCGAATTCAAAACCAGACTTCAGTTCGGCAGAACTCGCAATCACCGGAAAATCCGGCAATCCGCGGGTTTAGCCATTTTCCTTTTGACTATAATGTTATAACCGACTTCGACATCGGTTATAACCGACGTCTATCAATCAGCTGCGGTCGTAACCGTCGGAAAAGTTTTGACCGCGAATCAAGACCAATTTCGGACTAAATACATTCTGTTTCTTCCCTATAAATACCCACCCAAACCTCTGGTAATCTTTTCGCTCAAAATCGCACAAACTCTCGAAGCTTTAGCACTCGCCGGATAAATTTTACAGTCGCCGGACTTTCACCGAAAAACCGAGACTTACTTCAAATCGGTAAAATTCTCGACTCTTTTGATTTCAATCCATTATTAGACAAGTATTAACATAAATCGTTCAACCAGAATCCGTCTCAGACAACGTTGCCGGGAATTCCTACACTCGCCGGAAAATCACTGAAAATTCCGAAGTTTCGCTGTGAATCGATACAATCATCTAAACCCCTGATATCTTTTGTTTAGTACCTTAATTGTAAAACCCATTGATCAAAACCGTTGATTGATTCACTCAGACGGAGATCACCAATCAGAGCCGACGCCCCTTGCCGGAAATCTGAGAAAAAAAGCAACTATTCGGTACAACAACCTTAAATCCTTTTCTGTTTAAATTATTTTCGTTATCAGTAATAATCGATCAACTAATTCAATAAGAATGATTGATTAAACAGTCGGGTTGATCCTCTGGTTTCATAAATTGAAGAAGATGAAGTCGGAATGTATTTAAAGGAAATTAAAATCGGTAAATATACCGGGTTAGACACACAGTCCAGTGGTGGACTGTGTGCAAATTTAAAATCATGGTCCCGAGTTCGAGTCTTAACACGCTGCCCGATTCTTACAAATTTCCAACCATTTTTAATACTTATATATATTAAGACGCAGATAGTATATAAATGTAATTAAAATCGCATATCATTCGGGTTAGTCACACAGCCCAGTTGGTCGGGCTGTGTGCAATACAAGGCTATGGGCGCGGGTTCGAGTCCAGGCTCTCACACCGGTTCAATGATCTTAAAAACCTTTTTAATTAAATAGAATTCTGAATAATCTAAATAGTATATAAATAAAATTAAAATCAGAAATATTTCGGGTTAGACACGTAGCTTAGTTGGTAGAGCTGCGTGCACGCGTACGAGAGGTCTCGGGTTCGAACCTCACTCAGCGCATGAATAAACTGAATCCGACCGGTCAAACGGTCAACGGTCAACGGTCAACATTTTTATATTTTTTTTATTTATTTATTTAATCAGAAAATTATTTAAAAATACTTAAAAATAATATTTTTAAAGTTAGAAAATGTCCTTAAACTCACAAAAATAAATCTAAAAATCCTATTAAGATTATGAATTAAAATCTATTTATTTACCGAACCACTTCGTTATTATTTAGGTTAGTTTTTCCTCGTTGATCAAATCCCAAAACTCGTGCGCATCCAACGTCATCAAAAGAACGCACCCAATATGAGTGAATCTCACCAAATTCCCCGTTTTAATCACATTTTGGGGTGTATCATGTGTCGTTTAATTCCTTATTATATTTAAACACTTGTGCATCCATCATATCCGTGATCAAATTTGTATCCAATATATCAATTGTTGTGTGAACTATGTTTAGATTTAAGTTATCATTTTCAGTACATGCATTTCATTAGGCCCATCAGCTCCCCGTGGGATACGGGTTGAGTACAGGTGCCTCATTCGATCGGCTCCGTTTGATTGAGCCTTGATCTCACATACATCATCATTCATGTCATACGATCGGCTCCGTTGGATTGAGCCTTGATCTCACAGTCATCATCATTCATATCATATACTCATTCAAAGTGTTTTGTGTTTGTTATATATATATGTTTGCTCATATGTGATTATTGCACAAATTTTCAATATTAAATACAACAATAAATTATTAACAATGTTTTATCAAGGTTCACTCGCCAACTTTTGTTGACCCAAAATATTCCACCGTTTTACACATGATACAGGTGATCCAGTTGAGGCAAGAAACACATAGGAAGGCCTAGAAGAATAAATCAGATTAAGCTTTGGATTGTTTTACTTAGTTTCAATTCCTTGTTATTGTAATGGATTTGATTTGAATATTTAAGTTGTAATTTGAATTTAATAAATATGAAATATATTAGTAAACATCATGGGCTTTGGTGATAACCCAATTATGCCCCGACTCTTATTCCGCTGCAGGTCGGGGTGTGACAGTGGTAATCGATGACGGTTCACGACAGGCGGTGGTAGCCGGTGGCGACCGGATTTGTAGGTTTCGACCAGAACCATTTCTCAACATGGTGATCTGTTAGTACATTTATGTCTTATGAATGTGTCTTTTGTATTTGTCATTTTGTTTATGGTAGCATATTCGTTCGTTCGTTAGATTGTTTATTTTGAATTATATTGTAACGCACCAGTGGTACGCACACAGGAGTCCTGCGTAGTGCACGACTAGTACGTAACGCATCATTGATGTGTATGGTAGTGTTGCGTGAGGTAGTGGTGCCCTAGAGAGAAGTCTATAAATAGGTGGTAGTGGTGCGTTGATAGTCATAAGCTCGGGATTAGCATTTTGAGAGGAGCTTGTATACGAGGAAGTGTTATCGAAATATACATTCAACGTTTATTTACCAATTTTTGTTATATTCCCACACATTAGCGTGGATTCCGCATGTGTTCTTGTGTAAAGTAGACTCGTATTCGTTTATTCACGTCTAAATGTGTCATATGAAGATCTTTCCAGGATTATCAAGTGGTATCAGAGCAAGGACGGCTCATATCTACTTGACATGGCGTAGAATCGAATAAATTAGCTAATTTTGTTGTTTCTCGAAGAATTTTCAAAATTTTATGCATTCTCACCACCAAATGTTATCCAAATTCTTCTCAGAAGTGTTATTTTTCATCCTATATCATAATATCCAAAGAAATCACTAAAAACTGCCCAAAACTCATCATAAATTTTGCAAAAATGATTTCAGCCCGTGTGGTGCGCTCCAGTTCGTTTCCAACACAGGAGTGATATGCTACACATCACTAGGGGTACGTTTGAAGTGATACGCTCCAAAAGGTGGTACGTTCAAGGTGTGGTACTCTCAAAGGTGGTCCGCTTGAAAGAATGATGCGCTTGAGTTAATGATACGTCAGTAGGAGTGGTCCGCTGAGCAGGAGTGGTATGCCATGATTAGTGATACGCTTGGGTTGAAGTTTGTGTGAAAAGTTTCTAAGTGTTTCAAATGGAGTATTAAGATGACTGGAGAGCGTTTATGATAGGAACTGTATGGGGTGGAAGCAATATTGTTCAAACGTTAAATCTGGATAATATTATGGGTACGAACAACAAAGCACCGAAACTGTTGAAAATAGAAGAAGAAGAGAATGAGTTGAAGGTTTTATTCAAGGGTTTGATGCAGACTTATGGATTGCCATCGAAGAAGAAGTTATTAGACCACGTCATGAAACTACAAATGAACTTATCGATATCCCAAAGTTAGAAGGAGATGATAAGAAAAAAATTGAGCGTGAAAAAAAGATGTTTGGTCAACTTCAACAAGCACTTACGGATGATATGTTACGCTTGTTGAAAAAAATAACAAGACATCAAAATCGTTGTGGGAATATACAAAAAAATAATATCGTGGGAACACATATATGATACAAAGCAAGAATGCGTTAATAAAAAAAAAGGAGTTTGAGATTTTCACAAGTTTGAAGAATGAACCACTCCGTCAGTTAAGTTAATTGAGAGATATTGTCATTTGCTTGCAGAGCTTAATGAATATGGGTTTGTTATTCCAAACACAGAGAAAAATATCAAGCTTGCTGATATTTAACCTGATAGCGAGTGGGAAGCTTTCTAATCATGGTAAAAGGTCAATCGTCATGGAGAAATACGAGTACTAATGATTACATTTGAAAGTTAGAAGCTTAAGAGTTAGAGATACATAAGAAAATCAAGACTGAAAATAAAAAATAAAAATATTTTTTTTTCTATATTTTTTATTTTTCGTTGTCAAATTTTTATTTAAAATTTAATAAAAATTGTTATCTATGTAATTTATAAATAAAAAATATATTTTATTAACACATGCGAATACAATTATTATTATATAATTTATAAATTAATTAAATAAATTATAAACAGTTTAATAAAAAGAAAAGTATGTCATTAAGTGGATAATGAGGTAGAGATTTGAAATGGTTTAATGTTGAAGAAGAAAAGAGAGTTTGAAATGATATGATATACTGTCTAGACTAGTTAGGATTTTGGATCAGCCTAGCGTTGTGGAAGCTCCTCGTCGTACTCTTTTGTATCCCCAAACCACCCGCTGAGTTTTTAATTCATTTGGGCCGCTAAACACAACATGTTTTGGAGGAAACATAATTATGGGTTCCTACCCGACATTAAGTAGAACCGGTTCCGGGTTTAAAATACCCGTTGGTTCCAACCCGGTTCCACAATTTTACCATTTGAATCGGGTCGTACCCGGTTCCTACCAGTACCCGGAAATTCAGTTCTAGAAGGAACCGGTTATACCCGTTAAAATGTTACCGTTGGAACCGGTTATAACCGTTAAAATGTTACCGTTGGAATCGGTTCCTGACCGTTGGAACCGATTCTATATATATTGTTTAGAAATCTATTGTTTAGCACACAATTTCTCATATCTATTCTTCTTGTTACATTTATTTCTTGTTCTTTTTCACATTCTAATCAACAAATGGCCTCAAAGAGTTCCAAAAACGCAAATTCCCAATCCGTTAACAATGTTCCTCAAGATCAATCGGTTCCATATGTGGTTGGAACATTGTCTCATAATCGCAGTAAGGAAGTTTGGAGCAATTGGGAGTTGGTCGAGATGAGTGACGGCTCGCAAAAAGGTCAATGTAAACATTGTGGATCGTTATTAGCCAAGGAATCAAACTCAACGTTAACGAAGCATATTAATAAGTATTGCAAAGCTTTAAAGGAAATGACATCCGGTCAAGTTCCACTATCCAAATATGGTACCATTTTTCGTTATGAGCAAAAATTAGCTCGCGATCGGATGGCGAAGTTGGTGATACAAAAAGCGTTGCCGTTTGGACACTTCGACGACCCCGATCTTACAAATCTTATTCGGGAGACGCTACAACCTCGCTATAAACATGTAAGTCGTCGCACTTTAAAACGTCTTTGTTTAAGTTTATGGGAAAATGCAAAAAAAGATTTAATTGTTTTTTTAAGAATTTAAAAACTAGTGTAAACCTAACTAGTGATGTGTGGTCGGCTCCACATGGTTTACCGGAATCGTACATATGTGTCACCGCTCATTGGGTTGATCCCGATACATGGCAAATGATGAAGCGTACGATTGAGTTTGACGAGTTTCCTTCTCCTCATACGGGAGAAAATATTTATAAAATTATAAATGGCACAATAATTAAATATGGTTTAGAAGATAAAATTTTTTCAATATCCTTTGATAACGCTTCAAACAACACAACGGCGATTGAAAAATTAAAGTTGAAATACAAACCAATACTTGATGGTGTTTTTTTTCACACACGATGTGTTGCACATATTATTAACTTAGTAGTGCAAACCGGTTTAAAAGATCAATTTGTATCGGATTTTATTATAGCATTTAGAGCTATGCTCCAAGATGTTTTCAAAAGCGGAAAAGAAAGATATCAAGAATATAAAAAACTTTGTAAAGATGTCAGCCAAAAAATTATTGGACCGAATTGGGATATACCGACTCGTTGGAATTCAACTTGTCATATGTTTGAAATGGCTATAAAGCAAATGGGCACTTTAAAATCTTTTCATACAACTTTAAGTGATGAGTACCTTGTCGTCCCCTTTCCCGACACGGTTTGGGAAAATATTAATAACCTAAGTACTTTTTTACAAGTTTTTAAAACTACAACGACTTTGATTTCCGGTGTTTATTATCATACTAGTTCTAAAGTTGTGGACCAATTGTATTTGATAACAACTAATTTTAAAAAGTTTGAAAATTCTAGTGACATGTTAAGGAATATGACGAGACCAATGATTCAAAAATTAAATTTTTTTTTTTAGAATTACCACCCGTTTTTCTATGTGCCGTTGCTTTAAATCCAGCTTTAAACGTACCGGGTGTTGAAGCTTTAATTGATGAAATTTATGACAAGTTGGATATGCATGAGGAGGATCCAACTTTAAAAGCAAAAACAAAAAAAATATTCAATGAGTGTATGGCCAAATTTTATGATCATTATTTTAAAAAATATGGTGAAAAAAATCATACAAATTTGTTTGAGTCTCGGTCCACGGCCTCTAACGATGAAACAAGCGGGGATCCACTTATAACCATGTTGAATGTCGTTAGAGACGAGACCGCTAGACAACAAAGGGGTAGTGAACCAACAAGTGAACTTGGGAAATATAAAAAAAATCAGTATTCGCTTACTATGACCACCGAGGAGTATAGGAAATTTGATGTTTTGGCATGGTGGAAATCGAAAGAATCCGAATACCCGATTCTAGCCACCATGGCTCGTGATATACTAACGGTCCAAGCTTCCACGGTAGCTTCGGAAAGTGTGTTTTCTCTTAGTGGCAGGGTTTTGTCAATTAGAAGAACAAGACTAACTCCGGAATCGCTAGAGATGGCAATATGCTTAAAGGACCATTTGGATGCCGTTGATCGTGTTCAACATAAAACTAGTCTAGAAGATGAAGTTGAGTTAGAGCATAAAATTGTTGACGAAGAGGAGGACGAAGAAGTGGAGACTAACGATTCGGACGACGATTGTACCGAGGTACCCGCACCTAAGAGAAACTCATCGGAAAGTGTTGCACCTGCCGCTAGTAAACGATCAAAGAAATAAAATCTTACTGGAACCGGTTCTGAGTAATTTTTTTTTTGTAACCGGTTAATTTTTTTATATATTGTAACCGATTAATTTGTTTTTTAATTTTAACCGATTATTGTTACTATTTTTATTTACCAATGTAACTAATAATAAAAATCAAACATAACAAACACAATAGAAAGAAACATTACACAAACTTTATTAAAACACCAAACCAAACGGGTTACATCAAACATTTGAAGAACCGGTACCGAAACATTTGCATGCCATAGGTATTTTGCAAGAACTTAGAAGTTGATTGATTTTGTAAGTTGATGATGATGAGTGTTAAGTTTAGAAATGGTAAGTAGGAAGGGGTTTATATACAAAAAACGACTTTTTAATCAGGAACCGGTTTCCAACGGTAACATTTATCAGGAACCGGTTCCAACGGTAACATTTTATCAGGAACCGGCTCTGAACAGTAAAAGGCAGGTTTTGACTGTCAGGAACCGGTTCTGAACAGTAAATGGCTGTCAGGAACCGGTTCTGAACAGTAAATGGCAGGTTTGACTGTCAGGAACCGGTTCCCAATACTATCAGAAACCGGTTCCGCACCATACCCGGTTCCACACCATACCGGGTTCCATTATATCCGTACCCGGTTCTACACGGTTCAATATTCTTGGGTGTGAACCCGGGTAGGAACTGGACCCGGTTCCACACCATACCCGGTTCCAATGACATCCAAGCAGAACCGGGTCCGGGTTAAAACCGGTTCCGGGTAATAATAAAACCCGATTATGTCATCTCTATATTCAAGTACAAGAAAAGATGGGCTTTGATATCGAGGCCCAAATCTCAACAAATGCATTGGCCCAGCACTTAAGCTACAAGTATTCATTTCACTTTGACCTACTAGCAACTATAGTAACATTTGTTTTAAGAAAACTGGATATTAATACCCGATCGTAACCGACCTGGTTCTATACCCTACCCGCGGTACATAGAGTTGTCTTTTTTTTTTCTCTCAGTACCCATACCTGATTGGCTGAATCCTACCTGATTTCTACCAATACTTGATCATACCCTAACTTAGTTCTATACTCGAAACCGGTATTCAGAAGTCCATAAGCCATATTATTCATGGGCTTATTTGTTATTTTACTAAAAAGAAGCCCATAACCATAAGTTATTTATTCACAGGCTTATTTGTTATTTCACTCCAAATGCAGTCCTAATAGAAGTTTGGGCTAAATACTATTTGCATTTTTGCCTATGTTTCATTGTTGATTTGTTTCAAAACAAACGTTCTGAAAAAGGTTTTTCCTATAAAAAGAATTATAAATCTCGCAAATATAAGCATTCACTCTCCTAATTCTATTAGTTATTAATCATGTAACCCTTCAATATAGTAAAATTCCGAATTATAGAAAAGTATACACCATATACCAAGTATTTAATTATTAGCAATTACTCCAGTAGTCCGTCAGTGATTCAAATTTACCGTTCAAAAAAAGTATTAGCAAGATTTGTACGAACATGTTTATGAGTAACTCATCATTCGTTACGGTTGATGATATATGATACTAAAAGAATTATACACTAACCAACTTTATGGAGTAAACATTTAATACGATTTAAAGGTAAAACTCAGTATCAAGATTATACATATGGTTATATATATATATAGTGTGTGTGTGATAGATTAATTAGGGTTTATAATTGAACCATTGATTAGCTAGAGAAACATTTCAACCAAATTCAGAGTTTACAAATTTAGGTATTAAGAGTTTATATATTACAACTCAACAAATTTTGTGACTAAGAAACAACAGACAAGTTAATATATGAAATTAATATCCCAAGACAACTTAATATATAAAAAATAACCAAAGACAAAATAAACTAAAGATTCCAGCTTTGATCCATAGGCATTGTACATTAATGTCGCATCTAATACACTCCCTTTCATAGTGAAAGTTTTGACTTTCGGCATTTTTATATGTTTGTCATTCTTATAATATTTATAAACACTAGATTCTTACCAGTGCCGCGAGTTACGGCGGCAATATCACGTTGCTGATTTCGCTACATGCGATACGATGATGATATTAACGTGTGGTGCCCATGCATGACGTGACACATTTTTTACTTTCGACGGGTAACGTGGCAGAACTCCGTCGCCATTGACTCGTTTTGTTACGGAACTGATAAGGTATCATTACGGTACAACAATTGTTGTATGAATCAAAAGGGAACCCACAAGATAAAAGTCGTGATATGAGCAAAAGTTTAGCGACACGCATTCAAGGAAAAAACTGTGAAAATGAAATAAATATTAAAAGGATTGAAGAGAAAACCAACAAAAGAAAAAGTCATAGTATCCCAAAATGATAATGACATGTGTTTGTGTCATGGTTTTTTTAATTAACTATAAAAATATGTTTTCTCCTAATTAATTTCAGCTTTAAAATTTATTTAGTTAGATAATTTACTAAATAATAAGTGGAGAAAAAGCACTTCTATTTTTTTTTAAAATAGCCTATTAGCAAAATTTTACAATTGAAAACAATCGTACCTTAATTTAAATACGTAATGTTTAATTAACTATTAATCGTGAATGTCGCAAATGAAAAATATACAAAAATGAGTTAACTAAAAAAGAAGTTAAAAAAATAACAAAACCAAATAATAAAGTAAACAAAAGGTCAACAGGTCAACTCATACATATATAGGTGTGTGACATACATGCCATCTACCATAAATATAATGGAAAATTACATGGATTGTCTTTGTGCTTTACCTAATTTTCACTTTTCCACCATAGACATTAAATTACGCATATCGTTATTACTCTTTCCTTTTTTTTCACGCTTTTAGTTTATGATGCTAAAAAATTTTAAATTTCACCTTTTGCAAAACTATCAAAAATATCCTTTTATTAACATATAAATTGCAAAACTATCAAAAATATCCTTTTATTAACATATAAAAGAGAGAAAAACAAAACCAGACCCCTATTCTCTTCAAAAATCCAGTCCACACTTTTCCAACCATCACAAGTGACTTTTCCGATTTATTCATAGATAGTGTAACACCTTAGGCAAATCATACATCGATCATGGACAAGAGAGATTTTTGGTTCATAAGAAATAACTCGCCTCAAATATCAACGCATTTTAGGCATTTTGACAATGTATAAGATGAAAACTCCACACCTAAGCATATTCACGTGAGGGTAGTACCAGGATGGGTGGCATCGTAAGAAGTCTCCACCGAGACAACCAAAAACAAATTTGTAAGTTACCAGATAGGTAACTCATCGAGAGTAAAGCTGACTATATTGAGGAACGAAAGGCCGGATGTTACACATACATTGTCAACTAGAGTAGACCCAAGGGCGTCTCCACCTAGGGATGTAAACGAGCCACGCTCTAGCTTAAAAGCTACTCACAAGCCAAGCTCGACTATTTTTTATTATAAACTTTATATATAACATAATATATATTACTTAATTTATTTTATCATAGTTTTGTACAATAATAATTATATATATATATATATATATATATATATATATATGATTGATTTTTAATTAAAAAGTTACATATTAGTTTTTTACAGTTAAAATCACAATCAAAACATTCAAAGCGAGTTTTTTTATCACTCAACTCGATATGATAAAAAAAAACACTAAAATAACACGAACCGGTAAAACGCTCTCTATAAATAAATAAACAACAAAATTGTGCACTCAAGTGATTTTTTGTTATTCTCCAGCGATTGATATATAAAATGGGTATTTCAAATTCCAAAAACCTTTAAAGATGTATATAATCTTAAAATAAATTACTTGATCATATATACATGTACATATCTATTTTTTATTTTCTCTTCTTGTGGTTTTATCTCTTGAAAATAAAAAATAAAACCCTCTATACAAAACACCCAATCAACTCTCTATAACTTCACAAGTCTTCATGATTCTAAGTCTTGCACAAGAAGTAAGAAACATATCCCATGGTACATCCCCAACAAGCATCCAATCTCCATCTTTATCTTCATAAGTTGGTGCATATTCAGACTTGTACCCTTCCATCTCAGAGTAAACCCTATAATGCACTTAAACATATCTTGCAAACCCTTCATGAGTTCTCCATAGCTTTTGTACACTTTTAGGTCCACCTTCCTCAAATATGGAGCTCCATCCATGCTTACTTTTATATACGTCCCGGAACCCGTCTCCGCTTGATCTTTTTTCTTCCCTTGAAGTATGTTTTTTCGATATGATCTCACCGGTGGCCACCCCACAACTTGCGCCCTGAAAACCATGCAAACACTTCACATAAGTAAATGTTGCATCATACCAACATTAATGCATCAGATCCCATCAGAACTCACTTTAAGTTAAACATGGGCCCACATACAGGTGAACCCATGTTTTAACTAACTTAGTTAAACATGGACCCCACATACACAAAGGAGCCCATGTTCTAACTAACTTTCAAATGTGATATAATTAAATTTTGCATGGGTTTTGTAACTTACTTGGAGGGTGGTGGGGATCTTGATGAATCGTGTTCATCGGAGACACTCGAATCCCTTTCCGATGAGCTTCTTTTGTTTGTTTTATGTGAAATTGTTGACTTTATCTCCGGCTGGTCATCGGTTGAGCCCGGCAACCCTAATCGTAGCTCGGTTGCTTCGAAATTATTAGATCCATGTGTTTCTTGATTGTTGATCAGAAGTGGGTGAGTGGGGTTTGATAGAAATGGAATGGAATGTATGGTTTTGTGGGTTGGGTTAATGGAAGATGAGTTTTATATAAAAGATTAGGGTCGAGACATGATTTAAGTGATTTATTCTCTTTGTGAATGGATCTCACGGCATTAGAGTTTTAATGCCCACTCGCACACTAGCATGTGTCACAAAGTTTGAAAAACATATACAATGTATAATAATATCATAAGATTTTGTACATGCAGGGGCGGACTTACCTTAATAGAAGGGGTAGCCTCCGCTACCCTTCGCGCTCAAGCGGTAGTGTAAATTTTAGAAAAATTTGACGTTTTTTCGATTTCGTTACCCTTTTTTTTCATACGAAAATTTTCTAGATCCGTCCATGTGTACATGTAAAGTTTTTTCACTAACAAATATAATAATTATTTATACATCTTTTTAACTGACAAATAGGGGGCTCATTGGGTATTTCTTCTTTATCATGAATGTTGTTTTTTGGGTCATCTTTTAACGAGTTTATTCAATCTAACCTGAAAAGGCTATAAATAATTCAACCAAACAAACAAATATCACATGACTAATAAAGAGTACGACATTCACATTTCTATGACAAAATACGACGTGTATTACATTACATGATTTAATTATTTGCTACTGTCTGATTGTGTTTTGTCCTTTGTTCCCGAAAAGTAATATCACGACAAGGCTAGGAAAGTCTCATTTCTTTTTGGTGGTCGACGAGCTTGTGGTGAAACTATGACCTCCTTAATTTATCGTTCTTATAGGCTAACGATCATTAGGCTTGATTAAACGAAGATGCAAAGAGCATTGGGTTTCGATAATAAACGGAACTTAAAACATAAAGAATTTGATAAACGAATGTATATATTACTAGCGTTGGGTTAGTTTAAACCCGAAAAACAAGCATCACATAACTACATAACAAGTACAACTTTCATATAATAACAGGAGATTAATTTGAAGCATATCTTACAAACCCTCACACAAATATCAATATTCATTTACCATTAATTATCTTTTTAAAATTATTATTTTAAGTTAACGAATAGTTCGATAGAAATATTTGAGAGAGAAAATATAAAAAAATATTTTTTTTAATTTTCTATTAAACTAAGTGCTTAGACGCTAGTCGGGCGGTGAGGAATCGTACTACCGATTAATCGGGATTAATCAGTTTGAGATTTTTTTTTGTAATTTTCAGTTTTATGTATACATATACGCATTTTATAGATAAATATTTTAAGTACACAGATTTTAACACCTCTTCAACTCATTTTTTTTAAGTCTACAAGATTAATTATTAGAATTCACATGGTTTGATTGGAACACATCGGAATTTACATGTTTTAGACGAAATTTACAAGTTTTTGGCCAAAATCATCAATTTTTGCTGGTCGTCTACTCAGTTAGGTCCGACTAAAGCCAATTAACAAAAATTACTTAGCTATCAGTCGATTAACAATTCATCGTCGACTTATCCCGCTTTTTACAACACTGGTATTAGAAAGTGTTGAGCTTAGGTAGTACGGGTGACGTAATAAAAAAATTACTTTGTTAGATAACACAAAAAAAAAAACAAAAAAACTATTGAGTTTGAAAGTCACGCGCATAAAGAGCATCAGTGGTGAGTTGTCAACGAAGGAGACAAGCGGTTGAATAATACAGCGAGAGATGTTGGTTAATCTTCGGCAGGGGCGGGTCAGCTGTGAATTAAAAAGGGCATATAGCGTAGACAGCCTATGTGGAGGACCTACCAACGGCTGTGATTGCGCTGATCATTTTGCTTTCCACACATCAAATCCTGAGCGTTGGATCTTGGACCCATTCAATGGGGAGAATACCATGTGGTGTGGGCCCCCTTTGTGTCTACAAAGATGGTGACATTGGCCATGTGTGGACTCTAGATGGGTGGGAACCCAGGTAAAAAATATATTTTATTATTATAAAAATATTAAACAAATAATTTTATAAATTTTAACTAATTGTTTTGGTCTGAATGATAAAATTATGTATATAGTAGTATTTAGGACCTGCGTTTTGCGGCGTAACGGTAAATCATGCATGCCCGTGTATTAATACAAAAAATTAGAATGAAACGTAAGACGTATTAAAGAATAACAAGTCGACTTATGATTCTTGCTTTGTGATTGGGCCATTAAACGGGCAATATACAGATGTAAAAATGTTGAACTACACACCTGCATTGCAGCTTGTTAACTCACAAAATTTATACTGAAACGTAAAACGAATATTTTGGGACAAGTTTGTGAAAGATGAAAAGTACAGGGGTAAAAGTAAACGAATAATAGTAAAAGTCGAGGAAACACGCACACGCATTGCAACTTGTTAACTTGCAAAAATTTGACCGATACGTAAAACATAAAAATGTAACTAGGTCGACATAGGACCCACACGTTGCGATTGTGCCGTTAAACCATAAAAAAATCGTGACCATAAACTCATGTGACAAACATTTAAGGGTTTAAAAGTATAAAGGTTAAAAAGTAAAAAAATGAATGAAAACTTGAAAAGTATAAACATGGAAGGTTTAAAAGTATTAAGGGTTAAAGAAGTAAAACTAAATAAATGAAAAGAGTTAAAAAGAAAAGAAAAGGTTTTAAACATTAAACGTTTGAAAAGTTAAAAGGTGAAAAGTAAAAAAAATTGTTTTTGTAAGGGGATAAATAAATTTGCCGTTGAAAAAAGTTGTCCTAAAAACGTAATTTTTAAATAATATTTGCATTTTTATATAGTTAGCTTAAAACAATATAGATGAATTTTAACGTGAGAAATATGAGAATTGAAGATTTTTTTTAATTTATCTTCTATCTACTCAAGCATGGGTTTTAGTTCATAAATAAATAAATAAAGAATTGTATCGTTACTCTAGTAGAGTAATTAAATAAGTTATTTTTTTTTAATTTAGATTCTAGAACTAAAAAACATATTTGATTAGATGGGAAAAGAATTCAATTCATCTCTCACATTTAACACGTTAAGATCCATATAACAACGAACCAAACTGATATCGACCGACTCACTGTCGCGAAGCGCAGAGGTATCACTAGTATTATTTAAAGATAAAAAAACATGCATTTAAGTTTAGGGTAGAAAAGGTGATACGGGTGTGGAGGACTAGTCATTAGTCAAATGTCAAACTATTGCGGGTCATAATGGGCCATCATTTTAATGAGAAAAGTCCATGGGCCTCAGAGCTTTAAAGCCCACACCAAAGTAGTGTTTGACTGTTTGGATGGTTCATGGTTGGAACACAAGAGAACACGACACACCAGTTAATTTAGGAAACTTTCAGGACTAAATTGTCTATTGGGATGTCCCACGTTCAGTAATGTTGTTGTACCTTGTGGCCAATTAGTTGTACCTTTTGGTCCCAACTAACTTTTCGATATTGAATGAATAGAAAAGTTCAACTTTTTTTTCAAAACAAACATCTGACAAATAATTCGTGAATCGTTCGGTAAAAGGTTCCTTGTGTTCGTTTGTTTATTAAACAAAGAACATAAACAAGAAATTTCGTTCGTTTAGTTAAATGAACAAACACGATTCATTTATGTTCGTGAACATTCGGTAACGTGTTTGTTTGTGTTTTGATAGTTCTATAGTGCTTTTAGTTTTTATATTTCATTTAAATCCTACGAAATTTCAACAAATAAATACTTAATCGATGTCGGTGTATATATATATTCTATTGATGAGCGCTTGTTTGTGTTCATTTGTTTGCATTTGTTTTCATGAACATTAGTTTATGCCCATTTGTGTTCATCAACGTGCGTTTTCATTCTTGTCTAAAATTAACAAATGAACACAAACACGTTCATTTCCTTAACAAACGAACACGAACATAAAATCTCGTTTAGTAAGTGTTCATGAACACATATATTTCTTAATAAACGAGCATAGACAAAGTATTGTTCGTATTCATTCGATTCGTTTGCAGCAATAATTTGAATCCACTAAACTACTATTTAATCTTATTTATTTCTTATTGTTTTGATTGGTTTAAACTAACAATCAATTATCAAATTAAAAGATATGTAGTGTGATTATATCATATAAGCTGAAAGCGACATGGATATGACATTGAAATATACAAACTATATACTAATCTTGATTTATAGGGAGAAAGTATATAATATGAAATTAATTGATGTTTATCTAAATTATATATAAAATTAATGCATGTTTCTCTAAATTATTGAATTCAGTTACATAAGTTTATAAACAACATAAAAGACTAATGGATTATCCATTAACCTTCTACTTGAATAATTGAGGGAAACAAACAATCAACTACCAATTACCAACTAATTAACTAACATAATAACTAACAACTACTTAGTGTTCTTCACATCCCCTCAAGCTAATCGTTGATATTCGTTTCATGTTTAGAGCATTCACATCCCACTCTCTATATCTATTTTATCTTAAAATTAAAAAAAATAATTTAAAAAAAATCCAAAATACCACTACATTCCACTCTGTATAATTTAGATAATGATATAAAAAAAAATCCAAAACACAACTACATTTCACTCTTATAATAAAGAGCATAGCAACTCTATATGTTTGAGGATCATATTCAAGTCTTTATTTTTTTAGTGTATAAGAAAGAGAAAAAACAAAATAAAATAAATGTTTGTGAGTAAGATAAAGATAGAAATAGAGAATGTGATGTGTGAGTTTCCTATAAACAACCAAATTAAAAATTAAGATGTGATTTTTAGTTAAAATTATATATGCAGAAAAAAAAGTTTTAATGTAAATGCTCTTAGCCTGAAACAATTAATGGATGCAAAACAAAAAGAAAATAGCTCCATCATTTTTTTAATAGTAAACGAATCTTTCAAATGGGGTACTGGAGAAATTTACTACACCGAGATACATTCGTCTCCAAATCAGGGAAAACCCTCACCTAGGGTCGAAGTCCATAAACACTTGCCCGAAGGCACGATAGTGCGGTGAAGTATACCCTGCTCAGTTCAAGCATCAAACTAGCCTCTTATCATCACCAGGTGCCACAAAAAATAATAGGGAGCGCAGAAATTGAACATATGCCACTTAGAACACCAGTTTTTTTCTTATCACTCTACCAACACCTCATTAGAGCTCCACCAATTTTGTTAACTTCATATTGAAGGAAGCCTTTTCAATTAATTTTTTCTCCTGTCTTCTTCGTTATTATCTTCATCCTTCTTCTTTTACATGTCTTTGCTGTAAATTTTTTTTGCCAAATTTTAATAGTCATGGTCGGTGCATGATTTATAATACGAATTTGTTTTAAAGAGTAAAATGCTAAAATGGTCACTGAGTTTGAATCATTTTTATTACTTCAGTCTAAAAATGAAACTTTTTATATCTGGATTTCTGAAATTTTATTTTTTATTGTCATTTTCATCAAATTAATAAATAAGGTTAGAAATTTTTACCCTTTTTACGTAGAAGGTAGATACTAAGGGTAAATAAATTATTGTATGACACAATTTCACTACAAAACCCAATTACATGTATCAATAAATTATAAATTCATGACCTAATATGTCTCATCCTTGAAATGACTTTTAACTTTATATATATAAACTATTTCTACTAAAATCACATCAGTCGCCATCCAAATAAGATGTAAATAATGTTAGCATACTTTTAAATGAAAGAATGACTTGATCATAATTAGTAGTTAACGGATTACATCCATACCAACATATATGAAACATCATCCAAGTTTTATAAGATAATACTAGACCATGTGTAATGGTTAATGGCCTCTAAGGAGTATTTTTTACTACATCAGCATCATAACACCGATTCAAAAAATATGTAATCGTTAATTCTTATTAATGCTTATTTCATTTAATACTTTCCACTTTTTTTTCCTTGGACATTATTCTAGAAATGTCCGTCCTTTTTCATGCCCCTATAACGCCCACTGGATGATGCTGTGGGCGTTATCAAAACCCTTTTATACCCCTATAATGTTCATTACGCATGACCTTAGATGTCAAGGATTTCAGACTTTCGTAAACGCTTCATATCAACTGATGCATCACGTTTCCACTCATAAGCCAAGTGAGTTCATCATGTTGTTTATAACGGAATCATAAAAATCAGTTATCCAAAAATCATACCAAAATCATTAATTTCTTAATTGATATGATTTTTCTGTTACAATACAATTTCTATTTCTACTCACCAAAATAATACAAGTCAGCTGACTTTATAATAATTAATGATTTGGGTCCAAAAGGATGAAGAACATAAATAAATGTAAGGTGTATTATAATTATATTATAATACACATGATGGTAGACCCTATACACACGTGCAAAGTCTTGAATGCTGAAGGTGAAATGTGGGCCAGGAGCCACACGGGGAATGGGCCAACAACTTGGACTTTTTTGGGTATGTGAACTGGGCCACACTTACATTCGTTTATGTCTCGTTTTCTGGCAACAGGTCCAATCCTCTTGCCATCAATCATACACCTTCTAATCTTCTATTCCAACATAAGGTACATGTACTGATGCAAATAGTACAACCTGATGCAGTCAAACATGGCCCCCCTTTAAACATGCCACCTCATCCTCATGTTACAATTCCAACCTTATGTATTCTACCTCTAATCCATTGTTGGTCTATATCAAGGTTTATACACTTTCACATGAACACACATGTACTATTTCTTTAAATTATACATATATATATATATATATATATATATATATAAGGTATTGTATATTTGAAACTGAAAGAATTACTATCATCCAATCAATTATATACGGGTTAGTTCAAATAAAAGTGAGTTTTGCCTAAACAATTTAGGAATGATTATGGAGCCTTGTGCGATCAACGAAAAAAAAGGTTAAGATCCAAGTGGGAATTAAAGGGATTGAATGGGGGATTTTGGAATAGCCACAATAGTTGAACTTTTCATGTTCAATCATTTTTAAACGTATATAACACTTTTATACGACATAGTAAAAAAATACTCATAAAATTGAGCATTTCTATCTTTAATTTGAATATATAATTGCTAAATTTAAAAAAAACCGCATTTTTTTTTTAGAGACATGTACTATATTGTGCGAAACTATGTTGATTTACCCTTTAAACCTGTGATGTTTTGCCAATAAGGTGGAATTTTGTTGGTTTAGAGGGATGACATTTTTTACCGAAATACCAATACCTTACCGGCCAATCATAAACGACAATTGTACAAGTATTAGACTTTTTGAATTTCGTATCGGTAACTAACGGTATCGGTATTTTTTTGATAAAACCAGTTAGTACCGAAAATTTTAGTAAAGAATTCCAAGAGGGGTTTATTGAGAACTACGTAACTAATTTATCTTTCCATATAAGCCCTCAAAGAAATTCTAATGCAATTTATTAATTATCATTGTTCTCATGTTTTGTAATACAATTGTTCGTATCAATCGGCTATGGAGATTACTTAAAAAATAGAAAATACCAAAGCGACACCAATGCTATAAAGTACCAAAAAGTTGATACCGGTACCAGTACCAAACCGATATAACTGGTACGATATTCGGTACTCACTTTTTCTCAATTTCTGTACAGGTACCGATACGCTATCGATCTTATCCCTGTTATGACCATGTCTTTTTAATGTTATAACTACGCTAGTTTCACTTATTTTTTTTACATTTATAAGAGAAGTTCGTTCTATACTCCGCCCAATTTACCAAGTCGTTGCACTTGCATTTCTATGCATGATCAAATTTCAACTTTTATATAAATGCACCAATAGTTTTAATATTTTGATTATTGTGCATCAAACCTTTATAGTTTTGTTTCATACATGTAAGATTCATCATTTCATCACAAATTCTTACCATGCATCGAACATTTGTCATTTTGTTTCCAATCCGTTAAGATGCACAAAAGACCAGTTTGATGCATTACATACGGTTTTTCACTCGTAGTGTTAAATTTTACTAATATTTTCTGAATAAAATAGTTTTTTAGTGTAAAAAATTGGTTTTTTAAGAGCCCGACTCCCACCGATTTGGATTTTAAGAGTCAATTCCCATCGATTTTTCGTTCAAGCTCCACCACTGTACAAATATATGATTACTCTCCAAAATAAAGGAGTAACTTAACTTTCCAAGAAATGTATTGAAATTTCAGTACTAAATTAAAAACCTAAGAATTGTTTTTAAGTATATTTTTTAAATATGTATAAAAGATATTTCAGATTAAATAACTAAACATGTTTATATATTCAAAATAAAAATTAAAGACTTTTACCATAAAAAAAACCTATATACTCTTTCTCAATTTGTATGAAAAAGTCTCTAAATCCATTTTTGGTATATGTAGTTGAGTCCCCGTCATTAAGTGATATTTTCTGAATAAAATAGTTTTGAAAACGGATAAACGAACATCCTGTTAGTTTGGTTAACTGAGTTAATGACAGGGACTCAGTCCCTATCTTTGAAAAAGTGCCTTAACTTGAGTCCCTATTATTAATTCAGTTAACCAAACTAACAGAATGCTTGTTTATCCCTTTTCTTTGAGTCCCTATGGTTTAAAATCCGTTATCCATTTGAGTCCCTTGCGAATATCAATTATATTTAAATAAAATATTTTGTGAATATGGTTTTAAAGCATATAATTAAAGTAAATTGAGTATTTTGTGAATATTAACTTAAGATTAATTATTTGACTTTAGAATTAAATAAGAAGAGGGGCTTGTGTTGTGTTGGATCTAATTCTAGTTGGAGAGTCATGTTCGATTACTCTTAACGTCCTTGGCCAATATTTATTAAAATATGATATAATATTGACTATGATCTAAAACAGATGCAAAAATCTGGTATATTCGTCACACATTGGTGGTGGCAATGAAGTTTAAAACTAGGTCTCTATGGAGGCCGCAGCTTGAAACCGAGTCAAACCGGGTTTATCGCAGTGGGTCTTCGGGCGGCGGGTATTCCTCAGAACTGGTGGCTTAGTGGCTCGGGTATGCATCCAACTCTTACCGTTATGGAGGAGAGGATGCATTTGTTCGATTGAAAGCATCTCAGGATACTTATCCGATAATTTAGTTGGCCGTTAAAAAAGTATTTAGATGCACTGCCCAACCAGGAGACAGAAACACCCCTTAATATGCTATCATTGTCCATTCTACCCCCTTTACACAAATTATCAGAATCTATTTTTTGTACTTATAGTTACAACAGTTTAATACTGTTTAACACACATATATATACGTATGAATGCATGCATGCATGTGCGTTTGTGTGGCTGATTTTTTGTTAGGAGGGGGTGTTTAAAGTCAATGAGATATATTTTTTTTACTGCCAATGAGACACATAAATGATCATATCTAGAGAAAACAATATAACAAAACTAGGGATTAGCTGTTAGCACAAGTATATATATTGTTTAGTGATATTATGATTTCTCTTTATAAAAATGACGTGCATTTAAATTCTTACTTATGCAAGTTGATAAGTGAGATTTGAATGTAAAAAAATATTTTAAAAAAATTATACAACTTTACATCACTAAAAAATAAGGTGGTGTTTGTATGCTGAAATGAGAGTTGTAATAAAATGGACTATTACGAAGGAACGAAAAAAAAAAGTTTTTGGTTGGCAGGGCCAGACCTGACAATTCATCAGCCACCACAGTTGCCACCCTCCGCTACTGAACACCGCGCCACCATCAGCCACCACCACTAACACCGCTCACCTTTGACACCCGCCGCCACCTTCACTACCGAACTCGGGCGGCACCACTGGCCACTACCACGACAACCTCCGCCACCCGCTGCCACTACCCTTCGCCACAACACCGGCACCACTACGACCATCACCACTCAACGAACACCAGCATCACCGCCGCCACCCACCATCGATTTTATTCCTTCTTTTCCTACCCACCAAACACAACAAGGTAATGATTTATTCCTATCGCACGTGATAACCAAACAAGACTTTGGAATGGATTGATCCATTTCATTCTCCATTCCATTACCTCTTCCATTCATTCTTATAAATTAGATATGATATATTACATTAATTAGTATTCATTATAATTATTCTTATCATAATTAGAAGATACGAGTTGATAAAGTTTTATTTATATAATTACCTTTATCAATGTTTTATAAACCGAAACGGTCAGAGGTAAGCTTTGTCAACATTTTATTCTTCCCAGACTCTACGAATAGTTTTGTTATTTGTGGAGTTTGATAGATACAGTTGTTTTAATGTTTTAAAAACACGTTCAGATTGACCTGTATGACATTGAACCGCTTAATGAAGACATCACAGTACGATATAATCAGGTCTAACTAGTGTACCAGTTTAATTTTCAAACCGTCTGAAAATCCAGTATTATCGGTACATACCAATTAACCGATTTACACCCATATTCAAATTGAGTTTTAAACTCTCCGTTATGTGAGTTTTAAATGAAAATAGTTATAGAAAATCATTTATTTTCTAAACTGAGAACTTATACCATAAAACTTTTACCTTAGTCAGTAACCATAATAATCATAAATAAATTCATAAACTTTAAAATTTTAAGGGTTAAAAAAGGGTGAGTGGGCTCTCCTGTAGCGGCGCACATGGAATAGGGTTTGACTCCTGGGTGACACACTTTCACATGGGCCCCTTTCCCTCCATCTCATCACATGCCAATTGGGTCCCACTTTTGATATATATATATGGAAAGTGAAACCTTACTATAAATGGATGGTGTTTAAATTTACGAGTAAATTGCACAAAACGTCCTTTAAGTTTCACCAATCTTGCTGGTTTCAGCCTTAATCTTTAAAAGTTGTCAAAATCAGTCTTTAAGATTAAATTAGTTACGGGTTTCATCCTTTATCACTTACCCAGTTATTAAATCATGTTAAATGGCATCACATGCAAGCCATGTGAGGGTAAAACCGTCTATTTCATACTTAAAGGACGTTTTGTGCAATTTACTCATATTTTTCATCCTCTTCATCCTCCTCATCCTCGTCTCCTCCGCCACTTTGCTAACATACGCCGACCCTTCGCCTGAAACCCTAACGGAAGTCGACACACTTCTCGATTTCAAACTCAACCTCCATGATCCACTCGGTGCACTCACTAGCTGGGACCGGTCAACCTCTTCCGCTCCATGCGACTGGCGAGGCGTCGGTTGCTCCGGCGGCCACGTCACCGACCTCCGTCTGCCACGTCTGCAACTTCACGGCGCATTGTCTACCAAACTCGGTAACCTGCGCATGCTGTGCAGGCTAAGCCTCCGGTCAAACAGCTTCAACGGTAGTATTCCGGTATCTCTGTCAAAATGTGAACTCTTACAATATGTTTTCCTTCAGTATAACTCTTTCTCCGGCGAGATTCCGCCGGAGATTTCAAATCTGAAACAGATTTTAATATTTAACGTCGCCGGAAACAATATCTCCGGCGAAGTTCCGAAAACTTTTCCGTCAAGTCTCCGGTACCTCGATCTGTCCGCAAACTCACTCTCCGGCGAGTTACCGAACAACCTCTCCGACTCACCGGATCTGCAACTCGTAAACTTTTCATACAATCACCTCACCGGAGTGATTCCGGAGAGGTATGGTGATTTTGTGGATGGTGTATGTTACATCTTTTAAATGAGTAGTTATAACTTTTAAACCAAAATGTAATGTTACATATGATCGTCTTATTTGAATTTAATTTTTGCAGTGTTTGTTCTGCATATCGTTGTAGTGATTCAGTTGTTGTTGCTGCTGCACTCGTGGTTGTTGACTTTACTACTTGTATTGCTATTTATACAGGCATTGTTGGGTTAGTGGAGTCTTGATTGGGCTTAGTTTAAGACAAGGCAGCACGCTTAATGAGTTAATGGAGAACCACAGGGCTCATGGCTCATGCCTACCAGGATGTTGCTGATTGCTAGGGTATGTGGCGGAGGAGACGAGGATGAAGAGGATGAAAAATATGAGTAAATTGCACAAAACGTCCTTTAAGTATGAAATAGACGGTTTTACCCTCACATGGCTTGCATGTGATGCCATTTAACATGATTTAATAACTGAGTTAGTGATAAAGGATGAAACCCGTAACGAATTTAATCTTAAAGGCTGGTTTTGACAACTTTTAAAGATTAAGGCTGAAACCAGCAAGATTGGTGAAACTTAAAGGACGTTTTGTGCAATTTACTCTTAAATTTACACATTATATTTAAGTAATGCAACCTAACTAATAATTGATTATGTTGATCACCAATCTATTTAATTTAATAGAGGGTGTAGTCTTATTAATCGGTTTTACTCTGTTTAATATAATTTTTATAACTTATTAACCTGATTAGCATGTTTACAATTGAGGATAGTATTGTGCTCAGGTAGTTTTGGTAAAAAAAAAAATGAGGTGGTTGTGTGTGACCGGATTAACTCATTTAATTCGTTAATGAGTTAACTCGACACGCTCACTCTGTCACCTATAATCAATTAGAACATCTATCTAGTTTGATAAGTATATTTAGCATCACATCCCGTCATCAATTGTATTCTGATTTTTAGGTTGGTTACTCCTTGATGTTCTTGTTTTCGGTAATCTTTTATCTTTATATATGGTGTAACATTATTCATTCTTTTATCACTTGTATAACAAATAAGGTTAGAACATTCAACCATTTGAACAACTTTACCATGCTTATTCATACCGTTAATGTTTGATATTTTAGTGTAATTTGAGATTGCGTGTGACGTTCGCTTATTTGAATGTCATCGGGACTAACGGGGGATCCAAGGGGGCAGCGCCCCTGGGAGCAGGGTCCAAGGGGCGGCAGCCCCTGGCGGGGTCCAAGGGGCAGAGCCCCTGGCTGGGGTCGAGCTAAATATGCACTTTTGGAAACTTAAGGGACTAAAGGTGTTTTTGTTCAAAATTGAAACTGCAAACAGTTGTGAAAAACTGAAAATACGCTCCCAATTTTTTTAGAAAAAAACCCAGGAGGAATTTTGATTTTTATATACGAATCCCCAAAATCTCACAATCAAAAATTGCCATACAAAAATCTAGAATTTTTCTGATTTTATCCGATCAAAGATTAGTATCCACTCCAATTGTTTGATCTGATAGTGATTACACGACTTCAGAGTTATCCAAGCATTTACGAATTATTCCTAACAGTTAAGGCTACAAGGCATTTCGTATTATTACTTAATAATTGTTTTTTAATTGATTTGTTTTTCTCTTGAAGGTTGGGGGCAATTTAGATCAGATGGGTTCTTGCTTAACGTTCACGTTTTCAAATCTTCGTTTAGATTTTCTTTTAATATAATAAAAGGCGTGAGATTTATTTATACATATAGGATTAGGATCATTTGTGAACAACCATTTTAATAGTGAATTGTGTGAACTAATCCTAGCCATTGATTATTAATACACGTGTGTAAATCAATGGTCAGGATTTGAGTATAAAATACACCAGTGTATTTATGATTTGATGATGAAATCCTAGCCATACACGTGTGTAAATCAATGGTCAAGATTTGTTCACTCAGTTCGCAAGTACACTAGTGTTTACTCTGGAACCCCACCATATATATGTATATATATATATATATATATATATATATATATATATATACATGTGTTTTTTTTTCTTTTTTTAAATTTTTCAAGAAAACTTTTGGAAAAGTCTTTGAAGAAACACTGGACCAAACTATATCCGGAGATATCTAGGTTCTGGCTCAAAGTCTCTGCATATAAAGGTTATCTCTCGTTTGCTCATCGATATGATATTGGTTCAAACTCACTACAAAACTGAAAACACCGTTAATCTCGTCATGGGAGAAAAAGGGGAGGGTTTTCTCTGTGACCACACTCCGGCGTGAGAATAAGTATCAAGGTTTGCAAAGGATAATGCAAGTAATTAGCGTGCGAGCTGGAAACAGTGTCTTTTACCTCGAGGTGCGATCATTTCTTTATAGCCGGAGAGATGTGTGCCGGAGATGGGCTGATGGGCCTTGGGCCTAAAACCGACAACCAGGAATATCCATTCTATCTCCTCTGCTACGACCGTTAGTGGTCCTTCACAAGAAGAGCGCTTGGCGCACGATGGATGGGGCCACGTGTCCTGGCGGTTGTCCTTGTTGTCTGGTCTGTCATCAGCTGTTAGTGGAGATTGTTTGACAGTCGCTGGCGTGAGCTGGTTGGTGCCACGGGTACATCCTTGCGTACTTTATGTCCTTTGCACGATTGCTCATCGTGCAACGTGGTCTGGCACAACCTGTCGAGCGATTATTGGGTCACAGCTCTGCCCTTTGTACTTTTGTACTTGATCAATCCCCCTTTGCGCTTCTCCTTACTGCGTGGCCTTATCAGTGCTTTTTGGCCAACGTGAACTTGTAGGGATCAAGTTCTTTTGTTTTCAAGACTAAGCAGTTACTATTATGAGGGTATGGTATCTTGTGTACCGTTGCGTGTAGCGCGCAAGGTTACTCAAATGACCTGTTAGTATTATGAGGGTATGGTATCTTACGCAAACGCGATGTTTTTAGAACCATTCCCCTCTAGTCTTGATGATTGGAGATCTTGAAAACACTAAACATTATTGGAGTTTTTTCTTAATCTTTCAAATCACAAGAGATTTTGACCTTAGGTATGGTAATCTTGATGTGGGCTAATTTAATATCACTTCTAATATACTAGAAAGGTTGCAAACATGCATTTGATTAAAATTGGTTAAATCTAACCAAGGCTAGCCTCAAACTTTATACCGAGCTTACTCAGGTCGGCTCGAATTAAAAATCGAGTTAGATTTTTAAACTCGAATCTAACTCAATTAAAAATCAAGTTGGCTCGCTCGACTATATAAACAATATTTTATCACAAGTGCCAAACATAAAACTTATTCTTGGCAAATGACTAAAAATACAACCTTGTTAGCCAAAGGACACACTATGTATATATTTATTAACTCTTGCAAAGGATTATCTTGCATTTATAGAGTAGGTGATCCTTTCACTTTTATTTGTTTATCTTTTTTTCTTTTTTATTTTTGAACTGCAAATTTGGATCACTAACGAACCACTGAGTATCATCGTGCTACTAGTAGAACCATCAGAATATATCCATCTCCACTAGGCATAATGCCTATACACAGTTCAGGAGGAAACCCATTAAATATGAGAAAACCCTCTTATGGGAATCGAACCTAGACTTATTGGTCTCAAAACCTTATCCAACCCCAACATGCACTAGACTAAATAAATTATTTAGGAAAACAAAGGGCTCTTTTATAGCCATTTATTTCATTCAAAGTTTCTTTTTTATTTCATGTAGGATGGGAAAATGTAAAATTCCAAGAGATTTAAGGATTTAAATGTTTTAAAGAATTATAGCTTGTGTTTTTTTTAACAGAAAAATTCTTTTAGTCTTATTGTATGTAGGACTTGAATCCAAGCCCTTCCCATTGTAAGGTGTTTTAATACATGTAATTACTTAAACTCTTAAATATTTGTAAAATTACTCTCTTGTCCTTCTTATATGCATTATAAATTTATAATATTTGTATATATAGAGAGAAAATGTATGTGTAGAATCTCACTAAATATTGCTTAGAACACACATAACAAAATTATCTTTTATTATTATATATATAATTTCCCAACTTCTTATAGCTATATCAATCTTTTTGATTTCAAATATTGAGTAGCAAAGTTTTTGTTGTTGACATTTGACACAATCTTTTGTACTTATCAAACTGTAAAAAGAAAACTTTAATAAATAGTGAATGTGGCAGGTAAATATTTTTTTCACTCATAATTATATCTTGATTCTTGATAATTGCACTGTCACAAGGCACTCATTTTTCTTTTATTGTTCAAATGCATCAACCGTCTCCATTTAATAATTTTCTTTTTATAATACTATATTATGGCTCAATTTGAAATGAGCATAAGAGTATTTGATTAGAGCTGATTTTTTTTATAGATTTGAATTATATCAGTTATACTAACACAGACTTTTAACATGTCATATTTTTATTTAATTTCATTGTCATTTGATAAATTACATTTATTAACTTAAAAAAATCCGAGTATTCGTATGTGTTCAATTCTTTTTGTCAATGCATCAGTATTAATTTTGTTGATAAGCGAGTTGCATTTAAAGTAGAGTGCTTTTATCGTAGGCAATACAAGTTTGGTGTTTATGTGTGCAAAATGTAACATATAAATTACATCTAACAAGACATAAAATCAACCCTTTTTCGGTACTAATGTTGGAAAAAGCATGTTTCTTTGTTTACTTTTAAATTACAAGATCAAAAGAACTTAAAGGAATAAAAAGAACAAATTAATAGCAGAAACCAACACAAATATAAAGAAGAAGGATTGACAGGACAAGCCGAACCCCATCCACATCCAAAACAACAAAATAATGAAGACATGAGCTTAGGCCCAGGACCGTGCTCAGTCAAGATTCTCTGCAGATAAAGACAACAGCAACAGACAAACCAACACATTGTCGTGCTAACCCAACATGGGCTCGTGGTCAACTATAAGATTCGCAGAATCTGCGATAGTACAACAAGTACACTGACCACGGGGCAGTGCTATGACACCACGGGGCGTGTTAGTACAAGACCTGACATCTATAGTTAATGAATAGAGAGAAAATGAAGTCCACGGGGCCGTGCAAGGGGCACGGGACCGTGGTACAGGAAATACTGTCGTAGCCACTAAATTATTTATTTGTCCATTTTTATTATCGTTGTTATTATTTATTTATTTATTCTTTTAATAAATAATAATAATAATAATAATATAATAAATAATAATTATAATAATAATAGTAATAATAAACAAAACAAATACGACGTTTTTAAGTTGCTCGTAATTGAAACTAGATCGTGTAGGTGCGTTCGGGCCACTAAAAAAACGTTAGAACGGGTTAACGGGCCTTGGCCCAGCACATACCTAAACCCTAACTAAACCCCCTACTTCCCTAATTATATACACAACACACACACATACAGAAACCCTAGCCGCAAACCTGCCCCCCTGCGATTCCGGCGACCGGCGGCGAGTCCGGCGACCACCAGCATCTCCGGCGGACCTCCTCCCTCATCCTCACACCTGAACCCCTGCCCCCCCATCTCCGACACCGCGTTTTCCGACAACACCACAGTCCCTCCTCGCCGACCACACCTTCATCTCCCTCGCTGCCACCCTCGCACGCACCACCAAACCCGACACACCTCAGCTCTCTCTCTCCGCTGCCCCCTCACGATCGCGGCGGCACCAGAGAAAGCACCGCAACGACAGAAGCCGCAGTTCTGCAGCGGCAGCAGGTTCAACGACGGCGGCGGGCGTGGCGGCGGGCGTGGCGGGTCTCAGGTCAGTCTTGGTTCAGTTGTGGCTCGGGTCAGACAACTTGGTTCGTTTCAGATCCGGTATGAGGCGGTTCAGATTCCGATTCGGCGACATCAATGGTGATTGTTTATTTTGTTTGGTTCGGTTCACTCGATTTAAGACCAGTCCAGATCTGGTTCGAAGTTCCGGGTCAGATGTTGGTTTGACTCGGTTTAGTTCAACGATTTTGGTTTTGGTTGGCACGGATCTTCCGGTCAAGACACGGCTCGGTTCACGTCGGTTTCGGGTCGTTCGACAGCAGTCAAGATGGTCAAAGGCGGTCAACTGAACCAAGACTGTCGGTCAACTCAGGCAAGCTTGGTCAACTTAGCTAGTGACTCGGTAAAGAAATTCCATTTTTTTTCATTTTATATATATTTGTTATTTATTTACTCTTGTTATGTGACATATATATTTTTTTATATATATAACACGAACCGATCCCAAATCGCCAAGACTATAAATTTTGTGTCTTGCACACTTATATTATTTAAAACTTAATTACACCAAGTTAAAAGTCAAATCAACATATCGTGACTAAATTCATATACTAGTTTAAAAATCCGTTTAATATTCGACAATTTACGTTTTTGCACTTGACAAAAGTTATATATATATATATATATTGTAGATGAACTTGTGTTTTGAAAATTAAATCGACAACTTGAGTTGTCGGGATTGCCCAAAAACAGAGGAAACTCTGCCCGTTTTTTTTGTAAAATCCGTAAGATCAAAATTCGTTAACTTATATAAAACAAAACCCCTCGAATTTAATTAAATTTTTATAAATATATAAGTATATATTCATATTATTTAGCGCTTCAACAACCTCTAATTTTTATATACTTTCATTATCCATGTATGACGACCTCGGAGTTGCATTACCAAGCTCTTCACTCCTCGCGGGATTTCTAAGGAATGCGTTGCGAAATAGTGAGCACTCGACCCCCTTTTTACACTTTAACGCATTTTGGGGTGCAACATGTATCAATTAACAAAAGAAATTAAATGTATTCAAATTACCAGACGCGTTATCAATTATGCTTATGTGAGTTATGTGTGTTAGCTTAAACTTGTTATTACTTGCCATCTGTTACGCTCATGTTAGTAATATGTGCAAACTTCAACTTGTATTCTCATGACCTTCTTATGCTTAGGATGCTATGCATGCTAGTTAAAGTTCTCCATTATATGCTATTGTTATGCTAGATTGTTTATATGAATGCACGATTTAACAAGAATGTAACTTGCCATGTTGTAATTGAAACACACTTATACTTCTTTTAAAACTTGTATGCTCGCCAATACTTTTGTATTGATCCACATTTTAATACATGTTGCAGGAAAGCTGATGATGCAAGAAATCTAGTGTAACATCCGTCGAAAAACGGGTTTTCAAAACCCGCTTCGTTTATTAACCGAACAATCAGTTTTAAACTTTTGTTGTTTATTTATGACTTATTTTAATTTTAAACGATACATAATTAATAAACAAATTAGAAGTTATAAACTATAATTGTTAAAAAATAAAAATAAATTAATTAAAAAGGAAAACCGGCTGCCGGGAGTCGAACCCGGGTCAGCCGGAAATCCACAATGTCTTAACATTCGCTCATCCAACCACTCCGCCACTTTGGTTATTTGATATCATATCGAAACAATTAATTCAAATAATAAAACGCGGAAGTCAAATCCAGTCAAAATCGCGCCCAATTCGCAGTCGTCGGAAATCCCGACGATTTCGCCGATAATTGACGGTTTCTTCTATTTTAACCGAAGAATTTACCTCAACGTCGGTTATAACCGATGTCTGAACCCGCGACATCAGTCGTAACCGCCGGAGAACGGCTGACCTTGAATCGAGACTGAAATCAGACCCCATGCGTCTCGATTTTTCCCTATAAATTCACGCACAATTCACTGGTAGCCTTTTCGCTCAAAATCGCACCTTTTCTCGACGAAAATTCACTCGCCGGAAATATCCTGCCATCACCGGACTTTCGCCGGAAAACCGAGACTCACATCCTCACGGTAATTCTCTCGACTCTTTCTGTTTCAATCAATTGTTAGACTGTTACTAACACAAATCCACCATCAGAATCAATCCGAGACGACGTAGCCGGAATATTCAGCTCTCGCCGGAAAATCTCTGAAATTTCTGATATCGCGCTGTGAATCGGTATAACCCTTCAAACTCCTGTTAATCCTTGTTTAAGTACCTCAATTTCATAACTAAGCGAACAGAACTGTTAATTGTTTCTAACAGCCGAAGTTCACAAACCGAGCCGACGAATCTTAGCCGGAGTTCTGTGAAAGACACTGATCGGTACATCCTTTCCCCCAAACTCTCTCCATTCCTTACCTTTCAATTACTTATAATGTTTAAAAATCAAAATTTGACATAAATCAGTCACAACAGTCGGACTTTGTTTTCTGGGTAAAGTTTAACGAAGAAGATGAAGACGGGTTATAATATAAGATTAATTAAAATCAGTTTTATGAACGGGTTAGACACACAGTCCAGCGGTGGACTGTGTGCAACAAATACACATGCGACGCGAGTTCGAATCCTGTCCAACCTTACTCTCTCAAAATAAAAAAATGCCTTTTTAACTGAACCGGGTTAACTCACAAAACCATGTTAAGTATAATAAAAACCGGATTATTAACCAGGTTAGACACACAGTCCAGCGGTGGACTGTGTGCACGTTAACCCACAGGTCCCGGGTTCGAGACCTATGGTCAGCACCGGTTCGATACATTTAAAATCCTTTTTAAAAATAAATGATTTTCGGATTAAACTAAATAGTATATAAGTATAATTAAAACAGAATTATTTCGGGTTAGACACGTAGCTCAGTTGGTAGAGCTGCGTGCACGCGTACGGGAGGTCACCGGTTCGAACCTCACTCAGTGCACAATATAACCGACCGAACCGGTCAACGGTCAACAGTCATGGTCAACGGTCAACGGTCAATGGTCAAAGTCAAAAAGTCAACATTTTTTATTATTTTTATTTATTTAATTTAATTTAAAATTCAATTAAAAATACTTAAAAATAACGTTTTTAAAGTTAGAAAGTAGCCTTAAACTCACAAAAATATATCCAAAAATCCCATTAAAATGGTTAATAAAATCCACATACTTACCGTACCTTTTCATTATTAATTAGGTTAGTTATCTCTCGTCGATCAATCCTCTAAACTCGTGCGCATTCAACACCTTCAAACAAACGCACTCAAGGTGAGTGAATCTCTACCAATTCCCCGTTTTAATCACATTTTGGGGTGTATCATGTGTCGTTATTTATTTATTATAATTAAACACTTGTGCATCCATCATGTTCATGATCAAATGTGTATTCAATGTGTATCAAATGTTTGTGTTATTGAAGTTAGATTTAATTTATCATTTTCAGTACATACAATTCATAGGCCGCCGCTCCCCATTACCTATGAGCGTGAGCTGTTCCCCATTACCTATGAGCGTGAACCAGGCGTTGCCAACATAAGATCGGCTCCGTTTGATTGAGCCTTGATCTCACATACATTAGCATAGGCCGTCCGTTCCCCATTACCTTTGAGCGTGAACGGGACGTTGCCAACATATACATTGTCATTCTTATTTCATGCTTAAGCAAGGTGGTTTGTGATCGTTATGTTTACATACATTTGTTCATATATGATTTTTGCACAATTTTCTTAAATAAATTACAATAATGAATCAATAACAAATGTTTTTAACAAGGTTCACTCGCCAACTTTTGTTGACCCAAAATTTTCCATTTTTACACATGATACAGGTGATCAAGTTAAAGCAAGAAACATATAGGGCGGCTTAGAAGAATAAACCAGTTTAGATTATGGATTGTTTTAGTTAAATTTTTCCTTTCCTTGTATTGTATGAATTTGACTTGGAACTTTGAAATGTAATTTGAATTTAATAAATATGAAACATATTAGTAAACATCATGAGCTTTGGAGATAACCCAATTATGCCCCGACTCTTATTCCGCTGCGGGTCGGGGTGTGACAGATTGGTATCAGAGCCATGACTATAGGGATATAGGATAGGTTATTAGACCCTTAGAGCCTATACTATAGTTGATTAGAAATTTTTAAGATTTTTGTGTGTTACATGCCAATTTTCATGATGTTTATATGTTTTATGTTAAATGTTACATTCAATGTTATGCAAGCATGTTCATAAGTATATATTATCATATAATGCCTATCATGAATCATATTCTCATAACATATCATATCCATGAAAGCACACACCACATCATTTTCATGATTGCTTTTACAATGATTTTTGTATTTTCAAATCTCATCAAAGTGAGTTCTCATGACGGGCATGTAGTAACTGGAAGGGTACAAGTACCGGTAGTCGGAACGTCCTGTCTAGGCTTGGCATTCGTATAAATCAAAAATAAAGGACCAGTTTGCCTACCTGGGGACTAACGATGAGAGTACAAAGTACCTATTAGGCCAAAGCATGCTATACCAAACGTCGTGTGAGCTAACCCCACTTTGAGTTGTCATTGTGTCTACACCTGGACACATTCCGACCATACATCTCGTAAACATATTTTGTGGTTTTCATTCGGGTCATGCGAGTGTTAAATCGCCAATACTAATGTGAATCCTACCAAGCCAATAGTCATGGGGGCCCACATGACTATACAGGTGAAGGTATGGGGGACATTTGAGGCCCAACATGAGCAAACCCAAGACATCCTAATGATGTAGTTGCATTATTGATATTTATGTTATTTTCATTTTCTTTAAGACACATGACACCTAAAAAGACTCCATAAACTCACAATCTTCCTATGTATGTTCCTGTAGATGTCGGCTAGGCAGCTACGTGGAGGACGAAAGTCAGGAAGGTCAAACGAACGTTTGGCCACCCAGATTGCGAAACAAATGGCCGCGGTACTTCCTGATATTGTAATTCAAGTCCAGCAAGCTCTCACCGCGAATCCTGTCAACCCACCCGATCAAGAGGATCAAAACATCGACAACCCTTCCTCCAAGAAGTGCTCCTACAAGCACTTCAAGTCTTGCGATCCCCCAAAGTTCGAAGGGACCGAAGGTGTCACCGCTCTCCTCCACTGGTTTGAGGAAATGGAAAACACCTTCGTAAATTGCGATTGTCCCGAGGATCGCAAGGTACGTTACGCAACCGGGAAATTATTTGGGGTAGCCCTGACCTGGTGGAACACCGAGAAGGGTAAAAGAGGAGTTGAAGACGCGATGGCCTTAACCTGGGAAGAGTTAAGGGAAATAATGACAAAACGCTTCTGCCCAAGAAGCGAACTCAAGAAGTTGGAAGACGAATTCCACTCGCTGAAGCAAAAGGAAGGGGACCATACTTCCTACAACAAAAGATTTCTGGAGCTGAACCAGATGGTTCCTAACTTGTTCACCCCAGTATACCGTTTGGTTGAACACTATATTCGAGGCCTCCCCTTGAAGATTCAAGACTCAGTCCTCAGCACTTCGCTGCAACTCTCGAAGCTGCTATGGAATTAGCCACCGAACTTACCGAGAACCGCATCAGAAACGGTAAATTCAAAGAGGAGAAAAAGAAAGCCCCCGTTGAGGGCCAAACTTCCAACCATTCCACCTCCTCCTCAAAATTTTCAAACAAGAGGAAACGAAATACCAGAAATTTTGTTGTCACCCAAACAAATTTCCCTATCCCTGCTGCACCCATCACACAAGTTGCTCCTTCACCTGCACCATACAAAAGGCAATACTCTGGCCCTTACCCAAAATGCACCCGTTGTCAATACCATCACTCCCCCGAATACCCATGTCAATATTGCACCGGCTGTGGCCGTGCAGGTCACACCATCCAAGCCTGCCGCTCACTACATCGAATGAACCGCAACCAACCCACAACTCAAACCCACCATCAAATAATGGGTCAAGCCCAACAACCCCTACTACCACCACCTACACAACATACGGCCCAAACCTACTATCAACCCAACTACCCCATGATGCCACCCATGCGGGCTTGCTACAATTGTGGAGACCCAAACCACTTTAGAAACACCTGTCCACGCTTGGTGAACATCATACATGCTCAAGCTCAAGCAAATCCGGTGAACCAAGCTAACCAAGCTCCTCCACCTGCTAGAGGAAGAGCATTTAACATCAACGCCAGCCAAGCAAGGGCTGACAACAACGTAACGGTACGTTTCTCATTAATGGTAGTTATGCATCCGTGTTATTTGATACTGGCGCGGATAAGAGTTTTGTGTCCTTAGAATTTGAACCCATCCTCAACCAAACTCGTGATAAACTTATGGAATCCATAACGGTAGAAGTTGCTGACGGAAAACCGGTCTCGTTAAACTCCGTTATCCGAAACTGTACTATTACTCTAAACGATCACGATTTTCCTATTGAACTCATTCCCATGAAGTTGGGAAGTTTTGACATTATAATCGGCATGGACTGGCTCAGCCAACACCATGCTGAAGTGGTATGTCGCGAAAAATTCATTCGCATTCCTCTTACAGACGGTCAAATCCTACGAATCTTTGGAGAAACCCCTTCGAAAGGACTCAAACTGATGTCCTGTCTTCAAGCCCGAAAATATCTCCGCAAGAATTATGTAGCATTTCTAACCCACGTTGTCAAGAAGGGAAATAAGGAGAAGAAACTCGAAGACATACCTGTAGTGAAAGAATTCCCGCAAGTCTTCCCCGACGACATCTCAGGACTTCCTCCCAAGAGAGAAGTCGAATTCCGCATTGATCTTATACCGGGCGCTACACCCGTCGCGAAATCTCCCTATAGGTTAGCCCCATCCGAAATGCAAGAGTTAGCCAGCCAATTACAAGAATTGACCGACAAAGGATTCATACGCCCTAGCTCATCGCCTTGGGGTGCACCTGTTCTGTTTGTGAAGAAGAAAGACGGAACGTTTCGCATGTGTATCGATTACAGAGAACTCAATAAATTAACGGTCAAGAACCGCTATCCATTACCTCGTATCGATGATCTTCTAGACCAACTCCAGGGCGCCACTTGTTTTCAAAGATCGACCTTCGTTCTTGCTATCATCAACTCAGAGTACATGAAGAAGACGTCCCAAAGACCGCCTTCCGAACTCGTTATGGTCACTATGAATTCATGGTCATGCCCTTTGGTCTAACCAACGCTCCAGCCGTCTTCATGGATCTAATGAACAGAGTTTGCAAACCCTATCTCGATCGCTTTGTTATAGTTTTCATCGACGATATTCTCATCTACTCAAAGTCTAAGACTGATCATGAACGACACCTTCGACTCATCCTCACGCTCTTAGGAACCGAAAAGCTCTACGCAAAGTTCTCTAAATGCGAATTCTGGTTAAAAGAAGTACAATTCCTTGGTCATGTCGTCAATGACAAGGGAATACATGTCGACCCCTCAAAGATCAAAGAAGTGCAAGAATGGCAAGCGCCACGTACCCCAACCGAAGTAAGATCTTTCCTTGGTTTGGCTGGTTACTATCGTCGTTTCATATCAAATTTCTCTCGTATCGCTGTACCACTCACGGCTTTGACGCACAAAGGAAAACCCTTCATATGGGGACCTAAACAAGAAGAAGCCTTCCAAACCCTTAAGCAAAAGCTTTGTGACGCACCTATCCTCACACTCCCCGAGGGTTGCGATGACTTTGTAGTTTATTGCGACGCATCAGGGCAGGGACTAGGCTGTGTTTTAATGCAAAGGGGAAAAGTGATAGCCTATGCTTCTAGGCAGCTCAAAACTCATGAGAAGAATTACACTACCCACGACCTAGAACTTGGAGTCGTTGTGTTCGCTCTTAAGATATGGAGACATTACCTCTATGGTACCAAGTGTGAAATTTACACTGACCACAAGAGCCTCCAACACATCTTTAATCAAAAGGAGTTGAATATGAGGCAATGAAGATGGGTTGAACTTCTTAATGACTACGACTGTGAAATTCGGTATCATCCCGGCAAGGCAAATGTGGTGGCCGATGCACTCAGTCGAAAGGGTTATGCGAACTCCATTCGTCTTCTATGTTCGCAAATCATAACCAATATCAAAGATCAAATCCGAGAAGCTCAACATGTTTCCATAACGGAATACGACATACGAAATGAGTTATCTTGTGGAGCAGAACTTAAACTCGAAACAAAATCTGACGGCATTCTGTATTACCTAGATCGCATATGGATTCCCGATCACATTAACCTTCGCGATACCCTTATGAAAGAGGCGCACAAAATACGATACTCTGTACACACAGGAGCCGACAAGATGTATCAAGACCTTCGATACACCTACTGGTGGCCTGGCATGAAAAAGGATATTGCTGTTTTTGTTTCCAAGTGCCTTACCTGTTCTAAAGTGAAAGCTGAACATCAAAGACCCTCAGGACTTCTAGTTCAACCTGAAATACCTGTATGGAAGTGGGAAAACATAACCATGGACTTCATTACCGGGTTACCTCGCACTTCTGGTGGGTATGACACTATATGGGTAATCATTGATCGTCTTACAAAATCAGCTCACTTCATTCCGATTCGCGAAGACTTTAAGAATGAGAAACTAGCTCGCATCTACATCAGCAAAATCGTAAGCCGTCATGGTGTACCGTTAAGCATTATTTCAGATCGTGATGGTCGTTTCACTTCACGAACATGGCAAGCTGTATAAGCCGCTTTGGGTACACGATTAGACCTCATTACCGCTTATCATCCCCAAACTGATGGTCAATCTGAACACACCATTCAAACTCTTGAAGACATGCTTCGAGCATGTGTCATAGACTTCAAAGGGAATTGGGACGCTCACCTACCATTAGTTGAATTTTCGTACAACAACAGCTATCATTCAAGTATCGACATGGCACCTTTCGAAGCGTTATATGGTCGTAAGTGCCGATCACCAATATGTTGGCACGAAATTGGAGAAGCTCAAATCACCGGTCCAGAATTAATACAAGAAACAACAGACAAGATTCATCAAATCCGAAACAACCTTTTAGCGGCACAAAGTCGTCAAAAGAGCTATGCGGACAAACGACGAAAGCCCTTGGAATTTAACATTGGTGACCAGGTACTTTTAAAAGTATCGCCGTGGAAGGGAGTAGTTCGTTTTGGCCAAAAAGGCAAGCTAGCTCCACGCTACGTAGGTCCTTTCAAGATACTCGAAAGAGTAGGACCTGTAGCATACAAGCTTGACCTACCAGAGGAACTCAACAGAATTCATCCCACATTCCACGTATCGAACTTGAAGAAGTGCCTCGCCGATGAAAATCTCCATATTCCTCTAGAAGACATTCAAGTCGATGAATCTATGCATTTCATTGAAAGACCAGTAGAAATTATGGACTTCGGAGAAAAACGTTTAAGACGAAGCCGCATCCCAATTGTCAGGGTACGCTGGGAGTCGAAACGGGGACCTGAGTTTACTTGGGAACGTGAAGACTCAATGCGCGAGAAATACCCACACCTATTTCCTGTAACTACTACTACTTAAATTTCGGGACGAAATTTCAAAAAGTAGGGGATACTGTAACATCCGTCGAAAAACGGGTTTTCAAAACCCGCTTCGTTTATTAACCGAACAATCAATTTTAAACTTTTGTTGTTTATTTATGACTTATTTTAATTTTAAACGATACATAATTAATATACAAATTAGAAGTTATAAATTATAATTGTTAAAAAATAAAAATAAATTAATTAAAAAGGAAAACCGGCTGCCGGGAGTCGAACCCGGGTCAGCCGGAAATCCACAATGTCTTAACATTCGCTCATCCAACCACTCCGCCACTTTGGTTATTTGATATCATATCGAAACAATTAATTCAAATAATAAAACGCGGAAGTCAAATCCAGTCAAAATCGCGCCCAATTCGCAGTCGTCGGAAATCCCGACGATTTCGCCGATAATTGACGGTTTCTTCTATTTTAACCGAAGAATTTACCTCAACGTCGGTTATAACCAATGTCTGAACCCGCGACATCAGTCGTAACCGCCGGAGAACGGATGACCTTGAATCGAGACTGAAATCAGACCCCATGCGTCTCGATTTTTCCCTATAAATTCACCCACAATTCACTGGTAGCCTTTTCGCTCAAAATCGCACCTTTTCTCGACTAAAATTCACTCGCCGGAAATATCCTGCCATCACCGGACTTTCGCCGGAAAATCGAGACTCACATCCTCATGGTAATTCTCTCGACTCTTTCTGTTTCAATCAATTGTTAGACTGTTACTAACACAAATCCACCATCAGAATCAATCCGAGACGACGTAGCCGGAATATTCAGCTCTCGTCGGAAAATCTCTGAAATTTCTGATATCGCGCTGTGAATCGGTATAACCCTTCAAACTCCTGTTAATCCTTGTTTAAGTACCTCAATTTCATAACTAAGCGAACAGAACTGTTAATTGTTTCTAACAGCCAAAGTTCACAAACCGAGCCGACGAATCTTAGCCAGAGTTCTGTGAAAGACACTGATCGGTACATCCTTTCCCCCAAACTCTCTCCATTCCTTACCTTTCAATTACTTATAATGTTTAAAAATCAAAATTTGACATAAATCAGTCACAACAGTCGGACTTTGTTTTCTGGGTAAAGTTTAACGAAGAAGATGAAGACGGGTTATAATATAAGATTAATTAAAATCAGTTTTATGAACGGGTTAGACACACAGTCCAGCGGTGGACTGTGTGCAACAAATACACATGCGACGCGAGTTCGAATCCTGTCCCAACCTTACTCTCTCGAAATAAAAAAATGCCTTATTAACTGAACCGGGTTAACTCACAAAACCATGTTAAGTATAATAAAAACCGGATTATTAACCAGGTTAGACACACAGTCCAGCGGTGGACTGTGTGCACGTTAACCCACAGGTCCCAGGTTCGAGACCTGTGGTCAGCACCGGTTCGATACATTTAAAATCCTTTTTAAAAATAAATGATTTTCGGATTAAACTAAATAGTATATAAGTATAATTAAAAACAGAATTATTTTGGGTTAGACACGTAGCTCAGTTGGTAGAGCTGCGTGCACGCGTACGGGAGGTCACCGGTTCGAACCTCACTCAGTGCAACAATATAACCGACCGAACTGGTCAACGGTCAACAGTCATGGTCAACGGTCAAAGTCAAAAAGTCAACATTTTTTTATTATTTTTATTTATTTATTTAATTTAAAAATCAATTAAAAATACTTAAAAATAACGTTTTTAAAGTTAGAAAGTAGCCTTAAACTCACAAAAATATATCCAAAAATCCTATTAAAATAGTTAATAAAATCCACATACTTACCGTACCTTTTCATTATTAATTAGGTTAGTTATCTCTCGTCGATCAATCCTCTAAACTCGTGCGCATTCAACACCTTCAAACAAACGCACCCAAGGTGAGTGAATCTCTACCAATTCCCTGTTTTAATCACATTTTGGGGTGTATCATATGTCGTTATTTATTTATTATAATTAAACACTTGTGCATCCATCATGTTCATGATCAAATGTGTATTCAATGTGTATCAATTGTTTGTGTGATTGAAGTTAGATTTAATTTATCATTTTCAGTACATACAATTCATAGGCCGCCACTCCCCATTACCTATGAGCGTGAGCTGTTCCCCATTACCTATGAGCGTGAACCAGGCGTTGCCAACATAAGATCGGCTCCGTTTGATTGAGCCTTGATCTCACATACATTAGCATAGGTCGTCCGTTCCCTATTACCTATGAGCGTGAACGGGACGCTGCCAACATATACATTGTCATTCTTATTTCATGCTTAAGCAAGGTGGTTTGTGATCGTTATGTTTACATACATTTGTTCATATATGATTTTTGCACAATTTTCTTAAATTAATTACAATAATGAATCAATAACAAATGTTTTTAACAAGGTTCACTCGCCAACTTTTGTTGACCCAAAATTTCCCATTTTTACACATGATACAGGTGATCAAGTTGAAGCAAGAAACATATAGGGCGGCTTAGAAGAATAAACCAGTTTAGATTATGGATTGTTTTAGTTAAATTTTTCCTTTCCTTGTATTGTATGAATTTGACTTGGAACTTTGAAATGTAATTTGAATTTAATAAATATGAAACATATTAGTAAACATCATGAGCTTTGGTGATAACCCAATTATGCCCCGACTCTTATTCCGTTGCGGGTCGGGGTGTGACATCTAGTAGGATTGCCTATAAACACATTTAAAACTCTATATACTTGTTGTATCGTATCTTATTTCAAACATTATAGTGTGTTGTTTTCAAAGCTTTGTATGTGAATCTTTAGTCATTAATGAAATTTGATTTAAACATATTATCGCAAATAGTGTTATGATGCTTTTGAACGATTTGTTCGTCTCATCACGATGTTTCCGCCATCGGTTGGGGTGTGACAGATTGGTATCAGAGCCATAACTATAGGGAATTAGGTAGAATTGCCATGTTCGACCTAGTCTATAGTTTAAGTACCATACTCTTGACCATTCTTGATAATTATCTAAATTATTATTCCTTCTACCGTGCTTCTCTTTCCCATTTGATTTAAAAACTTACAATATGTCTTTCCTAAGACACAAAACACAACACATGCTTTTGAGTATATTCTTGTTCCACAATCGAAATAACTCATCAATACAGGGGTGATTCCCGCTATTGGTGACGAGTTTCAATCCGTTTTACATGTTATTTTGTGCGAAATTCACCATCAAGTCAGGAGTGATATCCATATCTTGATGGGAGTTTCATTTCATAATCTAGTGGATCCTTATTGACGATTCGAGATTATATCTTGATACGTTCAATAAACCACAATTTGGGGACGAAATTGTCAAGCCAGGATTGACATCCACACCTTGATGACTGGTTCCACTCCTCAATTTTCAATCTCGCCAAAGTTTCGTATTTTTCGATCAAATTAGGGACATGTACTAACTGGAAGGGTAAAGTACCGTTAATCGCTTGGCGACGAGAGTATTATACTTATTACACCAAATCATGTCTCCCTAATTCGAAAGGACTTACGAGTCACTTTGGAATAGTCGAAGTTTCTAAAACCGAAACACTCCAACATTTTAACAAGCCTCTCTTTTATGCTATCTTACATTTTATGCTATATAATTCTTATTCCTTCATTTTTTTTAATGTCACACTATACTAAAATCTAATTTATGCACGACAAACTTCGCATTTATACTAAATCTATTACACAACGATTCTATAGGTGCATACTAAACATCATACTTGATTTGGGATTACTGGAACATTATATGTGATAAACTCGTTATAAAACCACACCTTAACATGTATAGCACTATGCGTAGTGCTATAGGAGTAGCGCACCGCCCTTGAGACTTGGGGTCATGTTAAGTAAACTATTTCATACCAAGTAAACTATTTTACACTATGATTCAACAATATTGACTAGTCAACATTGCGTACACGATGGTTTGACTTGTTTATTCACATGTTTATGTGGTAGACTCGTCATTAACTTTGATCAAGCCACATCTTAACATGTATAGCGCTTGTGTAGCGCTATAGGAGTGACGCTCGCCCGTATTCTTGAGGTCATGTTAAGTAAACTAGTTTACACCCTCTTCGTTTTGACGATGATGGGTAGTCTACATTGCGGTACACGATGGTTTGACCTGTTTATTCACATGCCAGTAATCCGTTAATCTTGGTTAAACTAAAATATATCATCTGTATTGTACATGAATGTGCGAATACGCACACTTACACTTATACTCATACTTATACAATATACTCTCTCATACTTAAATACAATTATACTTACATACTTGAGACTCTATATACGCTATCAGTCTTACTCGTAATACGCAAACAAACCTGATTATGACACGGAACGTAACATGGCATCGACTAGCGAAACGAACGTAATATGGTATGAACATGGTGGATATGCCGCTGGTACTTCCTATATATAAGTATTAGTACCATATTACTAAGGTTTCGTAAAACGTGCCATGAGAAATTCAGTGTTTCACTACTATGTTTAATACAAACTCTAATCACTCACCACCTAATTCACAGTTATACCCGCATACATCGAAATGTGATTATTTCTTTCCTAAGCCTTCCTCTTGAATGAATTTCGGGACGAAATTCCCTAAAGTAGGGGAGACTGTAACGCCTCGCGTTTCCGTAAAATTTTATTTCAGGAAATACGTGTCGTACCACTAAATTATTTATTTGTCCATTTTTATTATCGTTGTTATTATTTATTTATTTATTCTTTTAAAAATTTAATAATAATAATAATGATAATGATAATAATAATAATATAAACAAAACAAAATACGACGTTTTTATGTTGCTCGTAATTGAAACCAGATCGTGTAGGTGCGTTCGGGCCACTAAAAAACGTTAGAACGGTTAACGGGCCTTGGCCCAGCACACTACCTAAACCCTAATTAAACCCCCTACTTCCCTAATTATATACACAACACACACACATACATAAACCCTAGCCGCAAACCTGCCCCCCCCCCCCGGCGATTTCGGCGACCGGCGGCGAGTCCGGCGACCACCTGCATCTCCGGCGGACCTCCTCCCTCATCCTCACACCTGAACCCCTGCCCCCCCCCCCTCATCTCCGACACCGCGTTTTCCGACAACACCACCGTCCCTCCTCGCCGACCACACCTTCATCTCCCTCGTTGCCACCCTCGCACGCACCACCAAACCCGACACACCTCAGCTCTTTCTCTGCTTGCCCCCTTACGATCCCGAGGCACCAGAGCAAGCACCGCATCGACAGAAGACGCATTTCTGCAGCGGCAGCAGGTTCAGCGGCGGCGGCGTGCGCGGCGGCGACGGGTCTCAGGTCAGTCTTGGTTCAGTTGTGGCTCGGGTCAGACAACTTGGTTCTTTTCAGATCCAGTATGAGGCGGTTCAGATTCCGATTCGGCGACATCAGTGGTGATTGTTTATTTTGTTTGGTCCGTTTCACTCGATTCAAGACCAGTCCAGATCTGGTTCGAAGTTCCGGGTCAGATGTTGGTTTGACCGGTTTAGTTCAACGATTTTGGTTTTGGTTGGCACGGATCTTCCGGTCAAGACACGGTTCGGTTCACGTCGGTTTCGGGTCTTTCAACAGCAGTCAAGATGGTCAAAGGCGGTCAACTGAACCAAGACTGTCGGTCAACTCAGGCAGGCTTGGTCAACTTAGCTAGTGACTCGGTAAAGAAATTCCATTTTTTTCATTTTACATATATTTGTTATTTATTTACTCTTGTTATGTTACATATATATATTTTTTATATATATAACACGAACCGATCCCAAATCGTCCCAAGACTATAAATTTTGTGTCTTGCACACTTATATTATTTAAAACTTAATTACACCAAGTTAAAAGTCGAATCAACATATCGTGACTAAATTCATATACTAGTTTAAAAATCCGTTTAATATTCGACAATTTACGTTTTTGCACTTGACAAAAGTTATATTATTATATATATATTGTAGATGAACTTGTTGTGTTTTGAAAATTAAATCGACAACTTGAGTTGTAGGGATTGCTCAAAAACAGAGGAAACTCTGCCCGTTTTTTTTTTTTTGTAAAATCCGTAAGATCAAAATTCGTTAACTTATATAAAACAAAACCCCTCGAATTTAATTAAATTTTTATAAATATATAAGTATATATTCATATTATTTAGCGCTTCGACAACCTCTAATGTTTATATACTTTCGTTATCCATGTATGACGACCTCGGAGTTGCATTACCAAGCTCTTCACTCCTTGCGGGATTTCTAAGGAATGCGTTGCGAAATAGTGAGCATACTCGACCCCCTTTTTACACTTTAACGCATTTTGGGGTGCAACATGTATCAATTAACAAAAAAATTAAATGTATTCAAATTACCAAACGCGTTATCAATTATGCTTATGTGAGTTATGTGTGTTAGCTTAAACTTGTTATTACTTGCCATCTGTTACGCTCATGTTAGTTATATGTGCAAACTTCAACTTGTATTCTCATGACCTTCTTATGCTTAGGATGCTATGCATGCTAGTTAAAGTTCTCCATTATATGCTATTGTTATGCTAGATTGTTTATATGAATGCAAGATTTAACAAGAATGTAACTTGCCATGTTGTAATTGAAACACACTTATACTTCTTTTAAAACTTGTAGCTCGCCAAACTTTTGTATTGATCCACATTTTAATACATGTTGCAGGAAAGCTGATGATGCAAGAAATCTAGTAGGATTGCCTATAAACACATTTAAAACTCTATATACTTGTTGTATCGTATCTTATTTCAAACATTATAGTATGTTGTTTTGAAAGCTTTGTATGTGAATCTTTAGTCTTAATGAAATTTGATTTAAACATATTGTCGCAAATAGTGTTATGATGCTTTTGAACGATTTGTTCGTCTCATCCCGATGTTTCCGCCATCGGTTGGGGTGTGACACCCATCCACATCCAAAACAACAAAATAATGAAGACAGGAGCTTAGGCACAGGATCGTGCTCAGTCAAGATTCTCTGCAGATAAAGACAACAGCAACAGACAAACCAACCCATGGTCGTGCTAACCCAACATGGGCCGTGGTCAACTATAAGATTCACAGAATCTGCGATAGTACAACAAGTACACTGACCACGGGGCCGTGCTATGACACCACGGGACGTGTTAGTACAAGACCTGACATCTGTAGTTAATGAATGGAGAGAAAATGAAGCCCACGGGGCCGTGCAAGGTGGGCACGGGACCGTGGTCGCCCTCTGTTTCCAGCAATAAATAAAGGTGCTTGGTTCATGTAAAGGTATACCTTGGCAAACCAGTTCTCTCACACTTGCCATCAGGCCACCACCACTATAACACCAACACCCGCCACCATCATCCATATTTCATCTTTTAGAGTGTGTAGTAATCTCGGTATGCAAAATTGATTGTAAGAGTTCTTGTCAAACAAAGGCCATGCTTGGCTAAATCTCTTACATCACTTGGTGAAGACAAATCTTTTATGTATTACTTTTGATTTCCAATATTTGGCAACCTTTTAATTGGGTATATATTAATGACTTTAATAACTAGTTTTTTATATTGAAAGTGAACTTTGTTTAAACATTTCTTCATGTTTCGTTGATTCACTCATTCTTGTCTTTAACGGTCTATATAAAGCGTGTTAACTACCTGGAAATTGGTGAGAAGGATGTTTGGGTAAAGTTCTTGCCTCGTTCAGTGTGTAGATCATGTGAGGACTTGGTTCAAGCTTATTATGACTTCTCTTAAGGCAGATAACATCAAATCAGGGGAAGTAAGAACGGCTTGACCCTTATAAATAAACTACTATTCAAACTTTATCCGGCCTTACGGGACTGTATCCCTGCTGACTCAGACCAATATGGCCGAGAGTAACGTCGCCTTCACAACAGGGGCCAACCGCTATAACTAAGATAATCTCTTAAAAAATCCCAAAATGCAAAATCATCAAAGGACATTCGTTTTGTGGTTTTAGATCAATGTAAAATATGTGTCGATATTCTTTTGGTCATATCGCGACTTCATTTTTTTGTTTCTCTTTCTGTTGCTATAGCAACTATTAGCAAGTGTCGGTATCGTAACAAACCGAACCGATACTGACGGAAATCTCGCCACACAGCGCGGGGGAATCACACTAGTTTTTACAATCCTGCAAATATTAAAAACAAAGAAAATGACATAATTACATTAAATCATGTGTAGGGATGAGTAAATGGTACTCGATATTGAAACTGGACCGATACTGGCCCATTTTTGGTACTAATTTGATACCTATATTTGGGGTTTTCGGGATCGAAACTTTTGGTTTCGTAGGTACTGAAATTTTGGGTTAATTTATCGTTAACAATTGTATCATACTGGGCATTTTCGGTACTGGTACCGATGCCTAGTTTTTTTGATTCTCAGGATCTATACTATCGATGTACGTTAGCAAGCTCATCCCTAGTCATATCTAGATTATATTACTTACAAATATCCAAGACCTTTTTAGGAAAACGGTTAAAAACTATAAAATATATGAAGAAAATATTTTGATTGTTTTTATGTATATATAAACATACACATTTGTTATAAATATTACAAAATTTACAAAAATATTGACTATTAATGTAAATCATTTATCTTGTTTTTTTTCCACAATGAATTAATGTGTTACTATATAATAATACACTTGATGAGGACGATAAACATTAATAACGGGGTAAAACTGTTTTTTATGAATTTGACTTTCATGATTGTGTTCTACACACATGTGTGATTAAATAAAAAAATGTAACCGGATAATATTGACTATAAATACCATAAATTAGTTAAACTACAACTACAATTTTAAAGTTATTACAATAATGATTTTTCTTTAGAAATGTAAGTATGTTTTTAGATGTGTGATTAAATAAAAAAAATGTAACCGGATAATATTGACTATAAATACCATAAATTAGTTAAACTACAACTACAATTTTAAAGTTATTACAATAATGATTTTTCTTTAGAAATGTAAGTATGTTTTTTAGAACGACTAATATATTATACACCCCCACTTATATTACTTCTACATTACACCTTCTCGAGATTTAAAATTGGGTCTTTTTCAAAAAAAAAAAAGGCTTTCTCTTAATACTAAGCTATAACCCAAATGACTAAATCTAATTATATGAACAATTAATTTCTTGTTTAATCAAATCCCAAAAATATTTATATTATATAGAATTTCATGTTTCTTTATTTTATAAACTTTTGTTAAACCTTCAACTTTATATGATATTTTATCAATTGATTACTCACACATTTACTCAAATGTTTTACTAATGTTTGTGTTAGTCACTTAGGCTGGGTGGTGTGGTATAAAGCCCCTAGGGGCTTTATCATCATGCATATATGCGCAACATAAGCGAGGGGCTTTATCACTTGCACGGTGGGGGATAACACCCTCTTTAAAGTTCAGGAGACAGTTTCATGATGCATGTTGTTTGCAGAATATATCATGTTAATTGCAAGACTAAAGAGTGCCTAAATGAGAGGGTAGAGAAGTGGCGAGCAGCTTTAGAGTATAAAGGCCTAAGGATTAGTCGTTCTAAGATTAAGTATATTTATTGCGGGACGATGACACTCAAATCCCTATTGAGGATGAAGTCGTTCCGTTGGCCAATAAGTTCAAGTATCTAGGATTGTTTGTACAAAGAGACGGTGCGATAAATGGTGATGTAGCCCATCGCATCCAGGCTAGTTGGTGTAGATGGAAGGCGGCTAGTAGGGTATTTCGTGACATGAGGTTCCCAACTAAACTAAAGGGAAATTTTATAGGGTAGCAGTCAGGCCAGCTATGCTTTATGGAACAAAGTGCTGGGCCATCAAGAAGACAGAAGCGCGCAAGATGGAGTAGCAGAGATGAGGATGTTGAGGTGGATGTGTGGAAACACGAGGTTAGACCGGATAAGAAATGTGGTTTTTAGAAATAAGTTTGGAGTGGCTAGTATATGATAAGATCAAGGATGGGAGATTGATATGGCTTGGGCATGTGAAACGGAGGCAAGCAACGTCGCCGGTTAGAGCCGTGGAAATCCTCATTGTGGGGGGATGAGGGTAGAGGCACACCCAAACTGACATGGGATGAGTGTATTAGGAATGATTTACTCGAGTTGCACCTTTCTGAAGACATTGTTCAAGATAGGTCTTCGTGGAGGCAGAGGATTATGGTTATGGATTTCTAGGGAATAGTCCAATAGGGTTTTAGTTGTGTCCTAGGGGCAAATTTTTTTTTTCATATCTCTAGAGGGACTTTACAGATGATTGTCTTCTTTTTTTTATATATGTATGTTGTTGGGTGATTTATACATGCTCTAAAATTTTATTGTATTACTCTCTCATTACTTCCTTGGATATTCGTAACTTCCTATTTATTTATATAATTTTTGGGTATGTGTTTTGGCTTGTTATCTCTTTTGCAGCCGAGGGTTCTCTAGAAGTAAAGGTAACGTTTGCCTCCATCTCATCCTCCCCATACCGTATAAGTAATTGCCTATTTTTGGGATTTACTAGTTATGGTTGTATATTTATAAAAAAATTACAAAGAAAATGAATCTGATTAGTTAAATAAATGTGGGCCTCCATCATCATCCCTATAGCACTCGCCAAAAAGAACGAAATTGCCATAACACTCCTCTCCCCTCTCCCACTCTAGCGCCCGCGCCCCGAAAATGGGAGAGGGGGCACTGAACCACACCGTCTGATTTTAGTCTATTGTGTTTACCGTTCATCGGGTGAGCACTATTTGTGTGCATGTCTCACTCTCTCTCTCTCTATACTTTATATTATATAAAAACTACTTTTTTTACTGTTTTAAGATATATATAAAAATAATAATAATATACTATAAAATTATTGGCACAATGATTTGCCCATTTTATTGCGTGAATCCAACTAGAGAAAGATCAGATGGAGTCATTTGACGAGACGGAGTTACGACTAGGATTACCCGGCGCCGGCGGAAGTAAGGCCGGTGAAGGCGGAGATGCGCGGTGCACACCAACGGAAAGAGAGGCTACGATGAGACCATCATGGACTTGAAGCTCAAACTCTCATCAGATGATCAGCAAATTAGTACCAAGAATGATCAAGACAAGAAGCTTTTCTCAAGCACCATTGGTACCGCTTGCTCCGTCAACCCGCCCGCCAAGTAAGTTTTTTCCATCTTCATGAGTTGAGCCGAGCTGAGCCCGAGCCTGTTACAGCTCGGGCTCAACTTGAATTCTAGAGGAAGGAGAAGTTGTAACAATATTTTTTTTTTCCGGACAACAAAACTTTTATATAATATATAGAAAACAGGCTAGCAAGTAGCTGAAAAACTCTACAATTACAAGATTATATCGCGAATATTAAAGTCATAGCACTTGTCCCAATCAATATTACAATATTTAGATCTCTTTGTTATCAAAACAAAGAATTTTCTCTAATAGTGTCCGTTGTTGATCGTAACAAGATTTGCGTAGGTGATAACCAGCGGAAGGATCATGACCGGCACACCGAACCATGTCAACATGTGTTCATGCTCATGCTCGCCTCTATGCGAGCAGCCGAGCATGATGGATGTCAAGTTGACAAAAAGCTTTTACAAAATAAAAGCATTAGATCATGCTCATCGGGAACCGAGCTGAAATTTTAGCGTAGAAAACATCCCAGTTTAATTTCTAGTAGTGTCTATAAACCGAGCTCAAATTTTTGGCTCGGGCTCAGCTCTTTTTCAAACGAGTTACAAACCACGAGCTATTTAATTTTTATATTTTTTTTTGGCTAAAATAACAATATCTTAACTGAATTATATATATATATATATATATATATAACAGTCTTATTTTTTACATTATTGTAATGAACTATAGGGCACAAGTGGTGGGTTGGCCACCGGTGAGATCATACCGGAAAAACATGTTGTCGGTTCAAAAGAAGAGCAGCATCCGCCGCAACGAGGAGGCTGCCGGTGGCGGCGTGCGGCGTTTGTGAAGGTGAGCATGGATGGAGCTCCATTCCTCCGGAAAGTTGACCTGAAAATGTATAAAAGTTATCAAGATCTCTCTGATGCTTTGGGCAATATGTTCAGTTCCTTCACTATTGGTAATTAAGTAATTAATTAACTAATTAGTAATAGTAGTTTTTATAGTTTTTTTTTAACTTTCTGAGATTCGAACTTGAGACCTTTAATGTGTTTTTAAGAAAATGTTTTTAACTTTTATTATCTTGCTAATATTTTTTTATTAATTTTGATACGGAAACTAATTTATGCAGGTACCTGTGGATCACACGGGTTGAAAGATTTCATGAATGAGAGCAAGTTAATGGATCTTTTGAACAATTCCGACTACGTTCCGACCTACGAAGACAAAGACGGGGATTGGATGCTTGTCGGAGACGTTCCCTGGGAGTAATTTTTTCGTTTAGTTATAATTATCGGCGTGATAAATAGTGACAGAATCAGAACTTATTTTTTTGTGTCAAACTCGTGTTTTTCTTAAAGTAAATTAGATTTTATTAAAAAAAATTATGACAAATTTCAGTGACTGATGATAAACAAAAAGAATTATAACACTTATTAATTACCTTATATTTATAACATTTACTTATGTTTTATCAGGATGTTCGTTGATTCATGCAAGCGTTTACGTATAATGAAAGGGAAGGAAGCCATCGGACTTGGTAATTTTTTATAGTAATTAAATTTTGATTAATGATAGAAAAATACATAAGAATGACATGTAAACAGGCAGCAAGCTGCTCCGTAAACCCCCTTTTGATAATATGTTTTTTTTTTACTTTTTATAAGGAAATTATAAAAATTTTGTAAGTCAAACTTCAAGAATATATTTATGAATATCTAACAATGTGGTTTAAATGATATTTTTAGCACCGAGGGCTATGGAGAAATGCAAGAACAGAAGCTAAACACGACGAACAAACTCAACCGCAACATCTTGCTTGTTCGGTCTTTGTGTGGCATGCGATATCAAGAATAGCGCGAGATGGAATGAGCAGACGATACGGTTCGTGTTTGTATGTATTGTTATATAATAAAAAATTTATATGGATTGGGAACTTGATTGTTGGTTATATTGTGAGGGTAATGTGTATTTATAAACTTGGGTGATTGAAATTTATGGACATAAATAGGCAAGAGACCAATAAATATCATTAGTATGTACTACCAAAATCTAAGGTTTCTAGCCTTTGTTTTGGTGATTTGTTGTAGTACTATGTTTAATAATCTATGTAACTTGTGTTATGAAGTACATGTTATTTTCATGTAGGTAATGTAATGATTAAAATCTTATTTTATCATATCCTTAATTTTCTAATAACCATACAATTAATTAATGTTTTAAAAACCAGACCGGCCGACTAGACAAACATGGTTAACCAATTAAAGTGAGGATACTTGTCTTCTCTCTTTGTTGGTTGGCCAGCTATATGACTGTGCTGACTGATCGAGACTGATGTTTCATCAGAGCTACCGATTCGTCAGCCAATCCAGTTTCAAGCACTAACACCAGACAGGTTTATTTTTAGAATCTAGTTAACGGAGTTTGGTGTTAACGGAGTTAGTATACCATAATTAATTAGTTTGACGTATCATATGTTATATTTATTGTCTTATCTAGTTCACATATACCATGAATCCTTGAATCTATCTTAGAATATTAATGCATGATAAATGCTTATTTCTTATCCTTTGAGTGTAACGAATAAGTATGGGAAAATACGACATAATATGACAGGTTTTAAATGACAAAATATGATATGATTTTGATTTAATTTTTTTATAGCTCTTTGTGAGACATTAACATGTGAATGTCAATGTTGGGGCATGCATTTATTTGGGTTGGTCGGTCCATGAATAATAATGTAATTTGTATGAATTTAATTCGAAAGAAGACACATAAATAATGTACGCATTAAATAATTAAGATTTTTTATATTATTAAACTTGCTTAAATTCATATTTGGAGACTTAAGGATTCAAAAACAAATTAAGTGGGATTATCACAGAGATTAAAATGGAAAAGTTGATAAAATGTGTATCCAGGGCGGATTTAGCCCTGTTTTGTGGGTTCATATGAACCCACTCGGATTGGAAAAAAAATGGGAAAAATAGTGAGAAACTTGTATGATTTGAAAAAAGTTGGTGAGAATCTATTAAAACGAACCCACTGAAAAAGGTTTTTGGATCCGCCTCTGCGTGTATCAGTTTCATATGTAGAACTAGTTTTACCATTTATAGAAACTCAACTAACTTTTTATTTGTATAAATTTTTTATTATTTTAAAAAGTAAGGCTATAAAATTAAGAATTTTATAAATTTTAAGTATAGTAATACTATTAAATTTTGATTAATTTTTTAAGAAAATGTAGATGTGCTATATGCCTATATGAGATAACATGCATAACTTTATATACATAATTGTTTGTAGTTATATACATGTTGTGTAATAAGTTATATATGTTGTAATAATATATTACACTCTTATATACTTCCAAAAGTTACAGGCTAATCTAACCTGTTCTAAATACTCAAGAAGATACCAAACCAGTTTTTAAGTTTATGGTTATCTAACTCTTAGCTTTATAGTTTGAATAAAATCACTCGTCTGAAATGCATGACAGTGCAGTAAGGTAAAACTCGCTTAGTTCAAAAATCGAGCTAACGATCGCCACCTACTCGCCTAGTCTCATCATCATCAGGTGACGCAGAAACTAAATGCTGAGGGCAGGAGTTGAACCTAGATCACCTGGAACATAAGGTTTCTTTTTACCACTCCATCACTAGCTCATTGACGGGAATATATTATTTCTTATAAATAAAAGAATGCTTTTAGCTTGTGAAGTGCAAGTGTCCATAATGGTGCTGAAACCCATGCAACTACTAAATAACAAGAATCCAAAGGTATAGATTTCTTGTTCTGAATCATATGAATTATATAATGTATGTTAGAACTGATAATCATTAAAAACTCATTAAATTGTTTGAAGTTGAACTACCCATGTATTAATTATCAACTTTAGTTATACAAAAAAGGAGATTGATATATTAAGATTTAATATGAAGAAAGTATATTATGAATCAGTTCCGCTAGTGTGTATGAACCAAAACATATCAGTGTATATCATTACAACGAGTACAAAACAATTAGTAGTAAACTAGTGGGTGAAACACGTGCGTTGTGGTAAAGATGTTAAAAATTGTAAGACTCGGTTCTCGATGACATATACATTAGTTAGTATTCACCCATCGGAAACAAAAATCATGTTTCTATGTTGATAAAAATAAGTACGTGGAAGCGACAAATCTGAATTTTATAAAACATCACATTCTAATTGTTGTAAAATAAAAAAAAAACATAAAAAGTAAACCTTGAAGCAACTTTGACGGCTTGTACATTCATGCTTCGATTATCTGTACATTATCACGAAAACTCAATTTTGAACAAAATTTATACTCAAGCGTATATAAAAATAAACACACTTCAATGGTATATTCGAAACTTAAAAAAATGTCATAATTTTTAAAAGTTACAAAAGAAAAAAATCTAAATGGCCTCGTGTTATAACCTGGTTGGTTAAAAAACAAAGAGACAAATTTTAGAGTGTAAAAAGTAAGTTTACACTCTAGATAGAACCAAAAATGGGTACAGTTTAATTATCTAGTTTTGGAAAATAACAAAATGTGGCCAGTTAATTAACTGGTTTTAACTGATGTTGATGAGAATTGTGTCCAGTAAACTAACTGGTTTTAACTGATGTTGATGAGAATTGTGTCCAGTAAACTAAACTAACACCCCAAGTGTGATTATTAGAAAGTAATATACACACTTTGATTGAATGGTGAGTTAACTAAAATGCAATGAAAATAAGAAGCATGAAACACATGAAAACACGAGAGAGCTGAAATCAGGTACGAAGGCAAGAAACAAGCAATCACTTCCAGTTTCGGGTTGGTTACTTAATTGCAATACATAGATATAACTTATGTTGATCCTACCACAAACAGAGTACAATTCTTGTACATACCATCTGATATTTAACTAAACTAACTAAAGTGTACTAGGCACGATCGCATAGCGTGCTACAAACCGTTTGTTGAATTAACGCATGAATCGTCTAATTGCTTAAACATGAATCATTCAAGTAACTAAAACAATTTCTTTGTTCGTTACCTCGGTTCCCATGCCCAATCAACGAACAAAGAAATTGTCTTGTTGCCACTTTTCTTCCTTTTTAATTCCCTTCTTGAAGCTTTCTTTGGGCCTTATTATGGGCTGCCGAAAACCAAACCCATTTGTGGTAATGGATCAAACAATTTGATGACCACAAATATATTCACAGCCCCATTATCCCTTGGTCATATTAATTCACAACCCAAAAGCATAAATAACCCAAATAATTATATCAGATTAAGAGTTTCATGGCATGATGATACGTGTGGCTTTTCACCCTCTTGACTAGCTTTTAAGTTATCTTTGATTACTTAACACTTTAAATCCCTAGACTACTTTCATATTAAATTTATAGCGTTTCATTAATAACCATATTATGTGTTTGAACCCCAAACTTTAATGTTTATCAACATAACCTCTAGATACCAACATGAAAGAAACTCCAATCTAAGCAAATATGAAAGAAAATCCAAAAAATTTCGTAGATGTTTATAAATAAATAACCCAAAAAGCGTATGTTACATCCGTTAACCATTTTGAAAAAATGGTTTTTATGCGTCACTTTCGTTTGTAATAACTAGACCGAACCAAATATGAGTAGTTTAAGATAATTTTGAAACAACATCCCTTCTAATAATAAGAGATTATTTATGTTGAAAAAAAAAAAGCTAAACTTGGCTAATGCAACCAAAGTGAAAATAAGTTATTGTAGTGTGGACTTTACACACTTCAATCTAGGTGTTACCAATCTAGTGACCAACTGCAATACATAGCTCATGAGAGAACATTTTCAGATATAAATTTAGTTATGCTGGTGTTGTGTTTCAATAAACTCAACCGGTTCAGTTTATACAACCGGTTCCACAACACAAACAATCAGCTAAGTCGTTAAGCCTAAAACTTTTGAAATCTTAAGCATGGATTGAACGGTTCCCAAACCAGTTGAACCAGCTACATCAAGCCAATTCTATTGGTTTCATCGGCTTATAAACACCATAGAAATAAATATATTGAAAGCAAAAGCAGGTTAAACCTGATATCAAAGTTACTTTTTTTATTGAGAAGATAATGTCAAGTAAAGATAAGTTTTTTGAGTCTTAACTTCATAACAGATCATTTTTGCAATAACATGAAGCATCCACCCATGAATGAATAATCTACTGCACATAGTTTAAGGTGTTACAGCAAATAGTTCGGCGACCTACATGTCACTATTCAACTTGCACGATGCACCTTCTTCGCTTTCGACCCTCCCAACTGTTTTTGTCATAATCCGGCAACTGCAACACAAACAAACGCAGCATAAGAAACAACTCAAAAATTCACCTTATGGGGTTGTTTAAGATTATTGTTTTTTTATCAAATAGCATATAAAAAATCAGGGGTGTGAATTTCCAACACGAACCTAACACGAAATTCGTGGGTTTAGGTTTGGGATAAACGGGTTCGGATCAGTTTCCAGTTGAACCTGCAAACCCATTTAGCTAAACGGGTCGGGTTGGCAGGTTGACCCGTTTAACCCCTTTATATTATATTATATTTTTTTACAATATATTGTCATAAAATAAATTGGGTGTCTAATTTATGTCACAATTATATCTTACAAAGAGAAATTCACATAGATTTTATAATTTAAATGTAATTGTATATATACATTTGTATTTTTTAAGTAAATTTAAGTTTAATATATTAATTTGTAGAAAAAATTTAAAAAAATATATTAAAAGATTCGGGTTGAAACGGGTCGTGTTCGGGTCAACCCACGAACATTCAGGTCGGGTTCATATGTAAGGCACAATTTTCGGGTTCGGGTCGGGTTCGTATAAAATTATCGGGTTCGGATCAGGTTGAACCCGCCAACACGACTTGTTTAGCACCCCTATAAAAAATGACATCGATTTGTTTGAGGTTACCTGTTGACTAAAGGAAAAAGGAATTCCAACTCTCTTTGAACCATCGGCCATCCTTTTATGAGAGTAACGGTCTTCTAACGGAGCATAGCCACTTGAGACCTGATAACAGTTCAACAATTATATTAACTTCAAGAAACTAAAACTTTATATTAAATAGAGTAAAATGTCATTTTCGTCCCTGTCAGTTTTGTGACTTTCGTCCAAAGGTTTGTTTATCCACATCTTGAACCAAAAGGTTTGAGAACTTGTCATTTTCATCCGGCTCATTAACTCCATCTATTTTTCTCAGTTAAGTCAGGTATTTTTGTCTCTTTTGTTAACTTAAAGGGCAATTTTGTCTTTTTCACTTGATGTACAAGCATATAGTATAATGTACAAGTATTTATAATACAGAAAAAAACAAAAAATACCTCTGACTTAACGTTAAAATGGATGGAGTTAACGAGTCAGATGAAAATGGTAAGATTTTAAACCTTTTGGATCCAAATGTGGAAAAATAAACCTTTGGACGAAAGTTACAAAACTGGTCAAACCTCAGTAACAAAAATGGCATTTTACTCTATTAGATAGATAGATCTAAAGTCTGGATGAAACATATTCTTCAAGAGACAAATATAAGCATAAATTTTAGTTTACCTGAGTATGAACTGCTTGAATTAATACATCTTGGCAACCAACAGCATGCACACTTTCCACCTTGGGGCATTGCAGTACTAATTTTTCTAAAATTAAACATTAAAACTTAAGTAAAATGAATATTAAACTACACTGTCATCATGTTGGTCAAGACGCTATAAAGAATTAAAAATTACCTGGAATTAAACTTTTACAGGAGTTCAGGTTCAGATCACTGAGATTTGGGCAGCTTAAATACAAAGACTGCAAAAATAAGATAATTAGAACGTGTATCGATTAAGATGTACAATTATTAAATTAAACTGTTAAGATTGTTTAAGGATCTTACATCAAGGCTAGAGCAACCCCAAAGACTTAGCTTTTTCAACCGAGCATGTTTTATGAACAATTTCTGGTACGTAAGATGCGCTTTGCTGTTTGGGGATGTTTGTAATTCTGAATCACCGTTTTCTTCACATATTGTCATCCCACAATCCATGAGTTCCAATAGAGGCAATTGAGCTGTGGCAAATTGGATACCACCTGACGATGAAAAAAAGAGACAAATATTAATGACTATCAAATAAAAAATGAATTATTACACAGCATGTCTTAATTCATAGATTAAAAGATTACTTGATGTAATGTTAGGGCATAGAGCAACAAGTAGCCTTGTTAAAGTCTCAGGAAACACATTGCATATCATCCCTAAACCACTGTCACTTATGCTAGACCTGTAAAACACAGTTAGTTATTAGTAATACGAAGACAAAATAATAACGATGGTGCATAAATAAAAGAGAAAAGTACACAGATGGTCCCTGTGGTTAACCAAAATTTTGGATCTAGTACCTAGCTTTCCAAAAGTACACGGATTGTCCCTGTGGTTTGTACTTTGCAACGCATTTAATCCCCAGCTTTTCCAAAAGTACATGGATAATTCCTATGGTTGCACTTTGTAACGCATTTACTAAAAGTTGGGGACTAAATGCGTTACGAAGTGCAAACCATAAAGACCAACTATGTATTTTTGGTAAAAGTTGAGGACTAATTATGTTATAAAGTGCAAACCATAGAGAGCATCCGTGTACTTTTGAAAAACTAGGGACTTAATCCAAAATTTTGGTTAACCATAGAGACCATCTGTGTACTTTATTCTAAATAAAATTACTATTACTTACCCGCTGAGGTCAAGCAATTCTAGATTTGAGTAGCATTTAGAAATTGCTACAACTGATGCATCCGTAATTTCTGATCCAAGTACAAGTGATAGCATACGCAATTCCCTGAAATGAACGAATAAACTAGATCAGTCCAGTTGACTTTTATGACTATTAACACTAAAACACAATAAGAATTGCCACTTGGTATACCTTAATTGTGCAGCAGTGAGAGAAAGCACAACAGAATGGGAGAGACAAAGAGAAGCGATGTGAATGTTGTTTAATTTAGGGCAGCTTCTTCCAAGGCCATCCATCATAGAAGTAAGATCAGTGCTATCGTTCTCTTGACGAGAGAAATCAAGAGATATTTCGTTCAAATTGGGGAGATTAAAAACCTAATTGAGATTAAAATAAATGTAAAGGTGAACATTAATTATGATTATAAATTTTTATTAAGAGCCATAGAAGATAACTAAAAGTATACCATCTTTGAAAGTGAATGAAGATCTGAAAGCCAAAGAGTGGAGAGTGTGTTGGAGCAGAGAACAAAAGCTCCAAGGTTAGAACAACCCTCCATCTTTAGAGTTGTGAGACAACGTTTATCAGCAACAAAACGACCCAATTCATCCCTAAAAGCACAAAACTATATTCAGGGATGGATAATGTAATAACTGATTAGTTATAACAAACCAAAATGGTTTTTCCATCATCCTGAATTGAAAGTGCAGAGCAAATTCAGCAGTACAATTATAATGTTTTCTTTGATCATCTGTGACAGAAGATGTTCCGAAAAACAATCTACTATCAAACTATTGAACTGCAACAGTAAAATCTTTTCTGGCATATAATGCATTTCAAAGTGCATCTCAATTTGGACAAATTTACCCATTCAGAAGTTGAATCAGAATAACCAGGCAACACATACAAATTACAGACCCTCTAAGAGAATTCTAACACAAAATTTGGTTTTGAACTAATAGAATCAAATAAACATGCCAATACTAGTAACAAAAGATCTGATATACATGTGTTGAATGTTAATGAGTAGTAATTGCTTAAAATATAATTATGCATAAAAAAGTTTGATTGAAAAAAATGTAAAGCACTGTTGCAAAGGCCTATGTGGAATATGAAACTAGTAGATTACGGTCTGTAAATCCAAATGCAATGCCGATAAACTTCAACCTAAAAATCAATCAAACCTTCAATATTCGATACAATAAACCCAACAACAAACAGATAAGCTGATAAGTATACCCAGTAATACGATTGAACGAGCCTTCACACATAACAATCTCCAGAGATTCAAGATTCGGACAGGCAAACGCAATGCAAGCCAGCATAGTATAATCCATATCACTGCAAAACAAATATCACCACACAAATAAATTACTCAAATCACGATTTTCATCATAATCCATTTCTAACTACAGTAACACTTAAATGTTGTAATGTACCATTTAACAATTTAATTAGCTTTAAAATTTCCAATTCATTTAGTTCAAATTCACCATTATATGTCCAGTAGTAGGTCCATCTTATGTTCCTAGTAGTTTTTAATCGAGCACGTCATGAATCGGTCAATGTAAGTCAAATCAAGCTGAATAACCAAGATCTAACAATTTCCACACCTCTGCATAGTAAGTGAGAGTCTAACAAGAGCAGGACACTTCTGCAAAACCGAACCAACATATCCGACCTGAATATTCGCCGGAACCCTAAGTCTAAGCTCTTCAGCAGCTTTCCACAACCGTTTACTAACATCTCGCCATCCAGTACACACCTTCGCCGCAGACAACAACGCCGGCGGCGGCAACAGCCGCATCACCTCCCACAAACAACTCACCGGCAACTTACCAGATCCGATATCAACCTCCTCCTCCTCATCGATCAACTCTTCCTCCTCACCACCTATCTCAACATCGGAATCCACCAACTCCTCCACATCGTCAAACGACAACGCTCGCCGGAGATTCGAACACGCCTTCTGCTTAACCGAACGAACACTACACAACGGCGAATCCATAACCGTAACAAGAGCCGTGGTAACAGAAATCGAAGCCGACGAATCCGCCGGAGTGACGTCAGCTGGCGTCAGATCCGCAACTGTTAGCGCTCGCCGGAGATTCAAACACGGCTTCTGTTTAACCGAAGGAAGAGTACACAACGGCGAATCGGTCAACGAGGTTAACGAATCCGCCGGAGTTATGGCGGCTGAGGTCGAATCGGCAGGCGTCGGTGGCGGAAGGTGACAAATGTGGCCTTTCTTTGGCTGACCGCAACGGCCGCAGTTGTAGCTGCCGCGACGCTTTCCTTTTTTGGCGATAAACGCGTCGGAGAAGGCGGCGGTGGTGGTCGGAGTGACCGGGTGAGGAAGGTGGCCGTGCATATTGAGCTAGGGTTTTGGATTCTAGAGAGAGAAAGATGGTTCAGAGAGAGAGTAGAACCAGAGTGAAAAAATGGGGGGAGAAAATGAAATAGAAATGTCACGTGAGTGGCGGGAGATGATCGAATACTTCGCGCCTTTGATTCAATTTTGGAGGAGCGTTTTTGTTTACAGTGGACTGTAGTAAAGTAGTGTACAAGTTAAAAGCACGTGATGTACCTTTTTGGTGTGAGATTACTGTTTTGCCCCTGGAGCCTGCAAGAATAAATGTTAAAATAGTAAGATTGTAAATGTAAAAGATTCGATTATGAAAATTAATTTTTTCTTAAATACTTAAGTGATGTTATTTATTGGCTATTAAATACGGAATATAGATTTATCAAAAAGACAATTGCATAATCATATATTTACTAAAACAAATTAATTTTGTTATATTAGTTTATTAATCTAATATCACCATTTAATTGGTTGTATTAAATAAATATTAAATATATTGTGTTTTACTACTATGTTTGTTTATTTGATTTTTTAAATTAAGATTATAATACAAATGGGTCATGCCTAATAATGTTATGACCCTTAGATCTATTTACGTAATTTTTAATAGACTTAATTATGTTATTCAAAAATGGTAGCAGCACAACTTATTGACGTTTACAATCTATTTCGAAGTAAATTCATAAAGTATAAATAGTAATATAACAATATTGAAAATTAAAAAATTAGGATAAACAGAGAAAATGAAGTGTTGATAAACATGATGAGTTACTCATTTTTTAACTAGTGAAATTTGATTCTTACCGATGTTTTAAAAACCGGTTGAATCGTTCGGTACATCTGATTGAATCGCTGATACACCCGGTTAAGCCGTTTCCTTAGCCAAATCCTATACGGTATAAAAACCGGATTTTAAAACATTGATTCTTACTAAATGATTGTTTGCAAAAAGCTCTGAGTGTTTGGTCGGTTAGTGTGTTTTGTAGATATTGATGGCGTAACACATGTGCGTTACCTGGGCATTGATGGCATTTCCTAAGATTTTGAAAATTGGTAAGAAACATTTAAAACGTGATTAGAAGTTTCGTGTATGTGATTTACGTAATTAAATTGTAAGACGACAAGCACGTTTGATATAATAAAAAAGTTCGTCATTCATGTGTAAAACGAGAAAATTGACATTATGATAAAAGGTTTAAGTATGCGTTTTAATCGAATCATTGTCATGAAAATGGTCGAGTTGTGACTCGATATCTATTGAGGTGTGAACATCACTCCTATCTTAAGATAAAATTTCTTCGAGAAATGGGCGGAGCCAATCGTCAAGGTAAGGGAATTACTTCTATTTTGATGATGAGACTCCCATTTTTTGGAATATAGGTAGTGTCTATCTTGCAGTTGTTATTTTGAAAATGTATATGTAAATAGCGTATAGGCATATGAAATTTTTTAGTATGATATGTGTGTAATCATTGTGAAAATAATTTGAATCTTGAAAGGATGTGTTTGAATTACGTTATGCATGAAATCATAACAGTAAAATGGCAGTTTTGACTAAAATTTGAATTGTTCCGAAACAGAACTTGATTAAACCAAAGTGATCAAAAGTTCTTTTGAGTTTGGGAAACATGCTTTGGCTAATATTAGAATACTCTCATCAAGAACGACACTTTACCATTCCAGTTACTACGTGTCCCTAAATGATCGAAAATTCAAAACTTCAGCGGGATTGAAAGATAAGGAGTTGGACTGTCACACCCCGGATTTCCTACCCGAAATCCATACACCAGTGGGCCCGGGTGGGGAGTATCGTGACGTCAGTTGATAACATCATTGTCAATTAAACACGGCACAGCGAAAGTCTTTGAGTAAAATCACTATTACAAACAGAATGTTCGAAAATACAAAAATAATATACAGACTCGTAATAGAAGATCCACAGGCGGATCATTAAAATGTACAAGAAAAGAATACAAAACAGACTTTGGGCAGATTTAGGATTTGCAAGATCCTTTATCACTACCGAGCACTTCCGGCTATTTTCGTATTGTATCTGCAGATTAGTCTTTTGAAAATACGTCAGCTTTCACTGGTAAATACACCCAACTGACTCATTTTGAAAACATTCCAAAAACGTTTTAAGTGCGTATCAGCACAAAATCTTTTTATAACTTGGGTTAATTGACCGTCCAACCTTGTTAACAGATTTACATGTTTGTCATACATACGGGGCTCGGTTAGGAGACCGAGACACAATTAACGTACACACCACTTTTGACTCACGAAGGAGTCAATTCCTCCCAGCTTCGTGGGAATGCAAAATTGAGCGTCTATCGGGTGTATGCCTACACCCAGCGCTAAGGTCGTGGCCATTCTATTGTAATGAGCCGAGGATATCCAGGACACGGTAGTTAACTCCGATGTTTAAATTATCAAACAAAATTGATTAAAACATAATATGCAGATTTATTATCCCCGAACCGGCGTTCGATTGAATCCCATTTCCGACCAAGCGGTAATAATTTACCGTAACCCAAGCCCGTATATGGGAAATAAGTCGAGAGTATTTACCTGAGCTAGTCTTCTTTAATTTTTAATAACTCAGCCGTACACAAAAAGGACTAAGTGCAGATAGCATTTACCGGCAAGTCTCTAGTCTGGATTATGGCATAAACTACCCAATTAAATACTAACGGTCCTATTTAAGTCATAGACTTAGACCGACTAGCGTACTTGAACAAAACGTATGACGCTAGATTAAACAATGATTGGATAGAATGTAATTTAATCCCAACAAGTACCTTGACTTGTTTAATATGAGTAAACTATATACATTCTGGATTTTGAAACTTAAATGACCAGGTTAAACCCGTTTCGGTTAATTTCCGTAAAATAGTTACATATACGTAATTGTGCGCATTTAGCGATATCGGGTAACCGGATAAGTTTTGGACAAGTTCTATATGCCATTATACTTTAAATAAGTTAAGATATCAGTAGGATATCAACTTGTATGCCCGTTAAGGTTTTAAAACGAAATTATGCTCATAAGGGCGTTTTGCTAATTTCATACCATATAAAAGGAACTTGAATATAATTTAATGTTATGATTATAAGTATTCTGGAAAAATACTTTATTTATGATATAACATCAGTAGGTTATCAATTATATGTGTATTTTACCTTTTATGACCAAACTATGCACCGAATTGGCATTTTGGTCATTTTACACATAGTTTATAAATTATTTGGGATTCTGAGTTTATAACATGTACCTACTGTAAATATGTTTAAAATAAGTTTTAAAATCAGTAGGTAACAAGTCTTGGTCCATTAATGTGGTTTAAAACCATATTATGCGTCTAAACGGCGCTTATGTCGTAAAATGACGTTTTATATGATGTTTAATGAAAACTGATGTTAAAGTCATGATTAAAATGTTTAAACTATGTTATTTAATATAACATATCAGTAGGTAAATGATTTACCTTGAAAAGATTTGATTAAAACTATTTTATAAGCCACAGGGGCTAAAATCGTCAATTATCGACATAGTTTAAGGACCTGTTTGAAAACTCAGTTTATGTCACACCCCAACCGATGGCGGAAACATCGAGTGAGACGACAACGAGATTGCTCATTGCTCACAACGCTAATAATGACAATATTTAATTAAAGTTGAATTTCATTTCAAATAACAATTGTCAAGTACAACATCGAAGCAAATACAATACAACAAAATGGATACAACAAATTTAGCCTAACGTCTAATTGTGTGTATCTAAGTCCTTGCTATTTGATTTCATGGCATCCTCTTCATCAACCTGTGAACATGTGTAAAATACAATTAAATGCAAAAGCAAAGGCGAGTTCACAAGTTTAAGCATAGCATACGTATACGATTAAGTTTAAACGAATCCTCATGGCAACTATGATTTTACGAGAGCATATACAAGGCACGCGATACTACTAGCCAAACCCTTAACGCAACACGTTGTTTTAACATGGCCTCAAGTTTATGCGATGGAGGGGGATGCATGAATTCCTATAGCGCTATACATGTCAAACGAAGGCTTTATACAAGTTAATGACTAAAGTATCACATAAAGAATATCCAAGATATAAGCATCACGTAAGCGTATCAAGTGTTCATGTGTATAGAATTGTTTGTGCGTTTCATAAAGTTTGAGTGTTGTGGTTTTGATATAAGTAAACATGTTACACCCAAAAGTGTTTTAAATGAAAAGTGGGTCGAGTGTACTCACGGTTTTGCTAAGTCTTCAAGCTTGACGAGTCCACAAAGGGGGTTTTGGAGGTTGGGTTGACCGTCGAGTTATCCTACAAGAGGAGATGTAGGTTGGTAAGTATTCGAACGATAACGGAAGATTTAAGGAATTTAAATGCAATAAAGTAGTTTATACGAGAAAGTAATCACTTAGACTTAATACTCGTTTTTGACTATAAGACCCATTTGGGTTGATGTGATTTCATGGGTTAAGATACCCATTAGAATCGTAACGAGAGATTAAGTACTTAGGTGATGTAACCTAGTACCATGAGAGTAATAATTTGATCATCATCAAGAGTTCGGTTAGTACATACATACATATATATGTTACATAGTATAAGTAATTCAAAAATATCATGTAGATTCATAGAAGTTCATGCATGGAGGTAGGAGAATAATCCTTCCTTTTAAAACATCTCGTATAGTATACCAATGCACAAGTCGTCACAAGGACGACAAGGATGGTCATGAGTAAGTTTGAACATAAAATGTCACACCCTGACCCGCAGCGGAAATGGTGATCGGGGCATGATTGGGTTTTCATCAAAGCTCATGACATTTACTACAAAGTTTCATATTTATTATTTCTTTTTAAAGAAGAACATTACAATAAACATACAAGTACAACATGTTCAAATACATATTTCATGACTTCATTTTTTTTCTTCTAAGGCAATTTCCTATGTGTTCTTGCTTCAACCTGTCCACCTGTATCATGTGTAAAATAGGGTTTGGGGTTAACAAAAAGTTGGCGAGTGAATCTTATTTAAACATTTGAAAGGATTAGTTATGTTGGTTATTCGAATAAAATTGTGCATAACCAAATATGAGTAAACGTAAATGTAAATTTAATCACAAAGCACATAATATCAAATAATGCACACGCACACACCAAATGATGAACAATGAGATCAAGGCTCAATCAGACGGAGCCGATCGAATGAGGCACGCGGTGTTCAACTCGTCTCCCACGAGGAACTGATGGGCCTAATGAATGATTTGCACACAACTTGACAAAAATATAAACACACAACACAACCAACAACATAAACACATAATATCAATTAATGCACAAGCGCACACCAAATGATGAACAATGAGGCACCTGATGCTCAACCCGTCTCCAACGAGGAACTGATGGGCCTAATGAATGATTTGCACGCAACTTGACAAAATGTAAACACGCATCACAACAAATAATATTTACATCTCGAGTTTAGATCATATAATGGTAATAGCACGAGTTTAAATAAATGGAATAATTAAAGCGACACATGATACACACCAAAACATGAATAAAAAGGGGAATTTGTTAGGATTCACTCACAGTGGGTGCGTTTCTTTGATGACGTTGGATGCGCACGAATTTTAGGATTTGATCGACGAGGAAAACTAACCTAGAATAATAACGAAATGGTTCGGTAAATAAATGATTTTATTTGAGATTAATAATTTTAATTCATAACCTTAATAGGATTTTTAGATTTATTTTGTGAGTTTAAGGACATTTTCTAACTTTAAAAATATTATTTTTAAGTATTTTTAAATAATTTTCTGATTAAATAAATAAAAAAAGAATTAAAAAAAATGTTGACTTTTGATCATGTGACCGTTGACCGTTGACCGGTCGGACTGTGTTTATTCTATGCGCTGAGTGAGGTTCGAACTTGTGACATCCCGTATACGTGCACGCAGCTCTACCAACTGAGCTACGTGTCTAAGCCGAAATATTTCTGATTTTAATTATATTTATATACTATTTAGATTATTCAGAATTCTATTTAATTAAAAAGGTTTTTAAAATCATTGAACCGGTGTGAGAGCCTGGACTCGAACCCGCGCCCATAGCCTTGTATTGCACACAGCCCGACCAACTGGCCTGTGTGACTAACCCGAATGATATGCGATTTTAATTACATTTATATACTATCTGCGTCTTAATATATATAAGTATTAAAAATGGTTGGAAATTTGTAAGAATCAGGCAGCGTATTAAGACTCGAACTCGGGACCATGATTTAAATTTGCACACAGTCCACCACTGGATTGTGTGTCTAACCCGTTTGAATATGTGATTTTTATTATACTTATACTTATTCTAGACTTCATCTTCTTCGTTTACAAAAACCCAGATCAGAGAGATCCGACTGTTTGTTTAATTCGATTATCAAAGCTTATAATTGGTTGAAATGTAATAGTTAACGAGATTAAAGAACAGAATTTACCACAACAGTGCGTTTAATTCAGATTTCCGGCAGGAGTCGTCGGCTCTGATTGGTGACTTTCGGCTGAGTGAAATGTTTGACAGTTTAGTTTCTTGTGTTATGAAATTAAGTTACGAGTAAGAGATATCAAGAGTTTTTAGATGATTATACCGATCGACAGTGAGACTTTGATGTTTCAGTGAAATTCCGGCGAGTGTGGGATTTCCCGGCAGCGTAGTCTGGGACAGATTCTGGTTGGAGGGTGAAGTTAATACATGTTTAATAATGGATTACAAGCAAAAGAGTCGAGAATTTTACCGATTTGAAGTAAGTCTCGGTTTTTCGGTGAAAGTCCTGCGACTGTAAAATATCTCCGGCGAGTGCTAAAGCTTCGAGAGTTTGTGCGATTTTGAGCGAAAAGATTACCAGAGGTTTAGGTGGGTATTTATAGGGAAGAAACAGAATGTATTGAGTCCGAATTCGGTCTTGATTCGTGGTCAATGTTTCTCCGGCGGTTATGACTAAAATCAAGTGTCAGACATCGGTTATAAATGATTCTTAGTCGGTTAGCGTGTTTTGGTTAAAAGGAAATTGGCCAAAGTCGCGGATTGCCGGATTTCCTGGTGACAGCGAGTTCTGAGCGCGGTGACACTCCGGTTTTGAATTCGGATTTCATCTTAAGTATTATTTGTTTCGTAATATTAACAAAGAAGGCAAGAAGCGGAGTGGTATGTTGTGTGTTTGTTGAAGCGGCTGACCCGGGTTCGAAACCCGGCAGCCCTATTTATTTTTTATTCACTCATTTTTTATTAATTATCAATTATAGTTTTTTTATTCTAATATTTATTAATTATGTATCGTTTAAAAATTAATTTGAGCAATAAATGTGAAATGAAAAATTTTGACTGGATATTCGATTAATAAACGAAGCGGGTTTGGAAAACCCGTTTTTCGACGGATGTTACAGTATCCCCTACTTTTAGAAAAGTAGTGGTTTATATTTGACTTGTAGGGAGGATGTTTTAATTTTGATGATTACATAATTAGAAGAGAGTGAGAGTTTAAATCTTATTTGAGGCGGTAACGTTCCTAGTAAGGTTTGAATACCCTGCTACAGGAATCGCTTTTTGATGCCTAAAGTATAAGAATGCGGAACATGGATAAACTGAGTTTATTGACTAGGCATGATTTTATGCATAAAGTGTTGAGGGAATTGATACGTTTGAAATGATAAGGTATGTATCAGAAAACAAAAACTTCAACCATGACGATATTAAAACCTACACGGAACTTCTCATAACCTCCTGGTAATGCTTTTGATCCTTTGCCAAGAATACTTATATATAGGAAGCACCAGCGGCGTATCCACCATATTCTTGTCAAATTTTCATTGGCTTTATCAGTAAATTATGATCAGTCCTATGTGACTCTAAAACATAAACAAACACAACAACCAAAGCTTGAGTCTCAATTCTGAAAGGATACATGACTGAATGATGACAGTACCTCTCTCGTTTGTTATGATGAAGGGGTTAGTCTATGTAAAAGTGAGACACAACCCAACTTCTTTAAGTGATGAGATTGAGATACGTCGAGATGTATGATAATATGAATGTTAAATCAATGAGTATAAAACAAAACTGTAATATCAATTCGCATTAAAATTTTTGGATACATAAATTCCCAATTTACAACTGGGATACGGAAATATTGAGATAACATAAAGAAAACATTAAAACTAGACGATTGGAGTTTAGTCTTGATTCTTGGTGAGGAAAACTAGTTGGGTGATTCGTTTGGGCCGTTATTATCTTCAACAGGATTGGCGTTGATGTTGTAAGCTTTTCCTCTTGCTGGTGGTGGAGCTGGGTTTGCTTGATTTGCTTGGTTAACTGGGTTTGCTTGAGCCTGGGCGTTTATGATGTTAACCAATCGAGGGCACGTGTTTCTAAAGTGGGTAGGATCGCCACAATTAAAACAAGCTCGAACATATGGAAACATGGGGTATTGGGTTGTTGATATGTTTGGATCATGTTTTGAGTAGGGGGTGAAGCTTGGTTTTGAGGGGCACGACAAGTTTTGCTCCAATGACCATAACGCCCACAATTTGCACACAGTCGACAAGGTACGGTAGATGGATGGTGATAAAAACAGGTGTTGCATTGAGGGTGGGGTCCAATGTAAGGTTTCTTATTTGGGTAAGTAGAGTTAGGTGCTACTTGAGTGATTGGGATAGCTTGGAGGGGTACAACTTGTGAAGCTGGTTGATTGTGTTGGGTGACAGCGAAAATTTGTCCATCTCGTTTTCTCTTAAGAGTGGTTTGAGGAGGGATTTGGTCTGGGTTGGGTTGGAGGTTTCGGTTGATGCTTTATCCTTCTTCTTCTCCTCCGTGAAGTCTTTATTTCGTATGCGGTTTTCGGTGAGCTCTGTAGCTAACTCCATTGCTGCTTCCAAAGTTGCAGGTGTGGTACTTATTACAGGGTCTTGAATTTTTTAAGGAAGACCTCGAATGTAGTGCTCGATCAAACGGTAGAAGGGAGTGAACAAGTTGGGGGCCATCTGATTTAACTCAAGGAATCTCTTGTTGTATGTGGTGTGGTCGCCCTCCTTTTGTTTCAAAGAATAGAACTCATCTTCCAATTTCTTGATTTCGCTTCTTGGACAGAAACGTCTTGTCATGATTTCCTTCAACTCTTCCCAAGTCAAAGTCATAGCATTCTCAGTACCTCGCTTGGCCTTCTCTGTATTCCACCATGTAAGTGCTACTCCAAACAAACGACCGGTAGCATATCGCACCTTGCGATCATCGGGACAGTCGCAATTGAGAAAAGTGTTTTCCATCTCCTCGAACCAATGGAGGAGAGCGGTGACACCTTCAGTATCTTCGTATTTTGGAGGATCGCAGGATTTGAAATGCTTGAAGGTGCATTTAGTGGCTTTTGGGGAGAATTGACAATGTTTTGATCTTCTTGGTGGATTGGGTTGACGGGATTAGCGGTAAGGGCCTGTTGTACTTGAATTACGATGTTAGGTATTACGGCAGCCATTTGTTGAGCGATTTGGGCAGCCATGCGCTCGCGGGTTTTTCCTGATCTCATTTTTCTACGAGAGAGGCTAGAAGACATCTACAAGAAATACGTATCAAGAGTATGAGTTTGACGTTTTAGGGGTCATGTGTCGTATTTAGGAATGAACATTCATAAAATAAATGAAGAATAATAAATTTACTACATCCATAGGATGTCTTGGGTGTCACACCCCGACCCGCAGCGGAATAAGAGTCGGGGCATAATTGGGTTATCACCAAAGCTCATGATAATTACTATTATGTTTCATATTTATTTAAATCGAAATTACATTCTCAATAATCCAAGCATGTCCATACAAATTCAAAGAAAATAACCAACTAAACAATTCCAAGCTCTAAATCATTTTATTCTTCTAGTCCAATCCTATGTGTTTCTGGCTGCAGCTGGTTCACCTGTATCATGTGTAAAAATAGGGGTTTTTGGGTCAACATAAGTTGGCGAGTGAACCTTGTTAGATAAACATTTATTATTTATTTACTTGTTATTTTATCAAGGAAAAATTGTGCATAATCATAAGTGAGCAAATGATAAATAATCAATCAGTAACAATGTTAACCACAAATTATAACATACAATAACATACCAACAGCATACCATAACATATCAACTTGCATAAATATAAAACATGAATGAAACTGTGCGATCAAGGCTCAATCAAACGGAGCCGATCGTATTGCATGTATTGAAAATGATAAATGTCTGTGCGATCAAGGCTCAATCAAACGGAGCCGATCGTATGTTGGCACGCCAGGTTCACGCTCATAATGTAATGGGGAACATGCTCAACGCTCATAATGTAATGGGGAGCGGCGGCCTATGAAATTGCATGTACTGAAAATAATGAATTAAATAACAATAACCACACAAACAATTTAATCAAACTGAATACACATTTGTCCATGGTATGATGTATGCACAATGATTTAAGTATAATAAATAGCAAGACACATGATACACCCCAAAAACGTGATTTAAAACGGGGAATTTGTAAAGATTCACTCACATTGGGTGCGTTGGATTGGAGATGGTGAGATGCGCACGAATTGGAAGAGCGGAACAACGAGAAATAACTAACCTAAATAATAACGGAAAATATAGTAAATAATGGATTTTATTAATAATTTTAATAGGACTTTTAGATATATTTTTTTTGTGAGTTTAAGGCTATTTCCAATCTTTAAAAACATTATTTTTAATTTTTTTAATTGATTTTTAAATTAAATTAAATAAATAAAAATATAAAAATATGTTGACTTTTTCGCTGACCGTTGACCGTTTGACGACTTGTTGACCGGTTTAATGTGTAATTGCAATGCGGTGGGTGAGGCTCGAACCCGAGACCTCCCGTACGCGTGCACGCAGCTCTACCAACTGAGCTACGTGTCTAACCCGAAATAATTCCGTTTTTAATTATACTTATATATTAACTCAGCTTATCCAAAATTCTTTTATTTTCAAAAACATTTTAAATCATTGAACCGGTGACACTAACAGGTTTCGAACCCGGGACTTGTGCTTTAACATTACACACAGTCCACCGCTGGACTGTGTGTCCAACTTGGTTAATATACAATTTTTTATTATACTTAACAACTAACGTAAACTAACCCGGTTCAGTTAGAAAAATAAAACGTTTTTATACATAGAGGGTGCGTGTATCAGGGATCGAACTCGCGGCGTGTGCGTATTATTTGCACACAGTCCACCGCTGGACTGTGTGTCTAACCCGTTTAAAATACCAATTTTAATTATCCTTATAATGTTAACCAAGTTCATCTTCCCCGTTAGTTTTTACAGACAGTAGATTACCCCTCTGTTTTCTTGATTTAAAACGATTAACACATTCATAAGACTGAGATGAAATGATAAAGACTGTGTTGGAGACAAACATACCGGAGGAATAATTCAACTCAGAATTTCCGTTTTGGCGTCGGCTCTGTTTTTATGAACTCCAACTGAGCAAGTAAATTATTCGTTTTGATTAGCTAAAACGTGGAATTGAAGTGCTAAACAAACGATTACAGAGTGTTTGAATGTCCTTACCGTTTCACAGATGAAAATAAAGATTTCCAGAAATTTTCCGGCAAACTGGAGTTATCCGACAATAGCGTCTGAATTCGATTTCAATTGAAAGGTCCGAGTTAGAAATAGCTTAACAATTGATAGACCACGACGGTATTGAAAGACTTACCGTTTTGATGAAGAATACGGTTTTCCGCGACTTGCAGAAACTTTCCGGCGAGTTCAAATAACTTCTCCGGTGGGCTGAAAATCGTGCGGAAATGAAATTGAGAGTTTGCAGAGTGTTTTGCGAGTCGCGAGAGAGAACAGAGATTGAAGTTATGTTGGAATTGAAAGTTTTCGGTTATAAAACCGTTCACTTCTAGAATTCAAGTTCATTCAAAGCAACTTGATTGAAAACGTCGGTGTAGCGGTTATAATCGGCAAACCGCGATCAACCAAACGTCTCTGGACGTTTGACGACCGATTTCGGTTACAGATGGCGTAACCGGTTGCTTCGTGGGAGACCATAAAATTTTATTGTTTCTTAATACTAACAGAAAACAACAAGTGGCGGAGTGGTGATGTGTGTGTGTGTTAAGTCTTTGGGTTTCAACCCGGCTGACCCGGGTTCGAGTCCCGGCAGCCACATTTTATTTTTATTTATTTTATTTTTACTTTTTATCAAATACAATTTTTATAATTTAGTTTTTTATTAATTATGTAACATTAAAAATCAAAATAGCCATAAATACGCAACGTGACATTTATAACTTGATATTCGATTACAAAACGGAGCGGGTTTGGAAACCCGTTTTTGACAAATGTTACAGTATCCCCTACTTTTAGGAATTTCGTCCCGAAATTTAAGTAGTTGAAGTAGTAGGGAAAAGATGCGGGTATTTTTCGCGCATTGAGTCTTCACGTTCCCAAGTAAACTCAGGTCCCCGTTTCGACTCCCAGCGTACCCTAACAATTGGAATGCGACTTCGTCGAAGACGTTTTTCTCCGAAGTCCATGATCTCTACAGGTCTTTCAATAAAATGCATAGATTCGTCAATCTGAATATCTTCCAGAGGAATGTGGAGGTTTTCATCAGCGAGGCACTTCTTCAAGTTTGATACGTGGAATGTGGGATGAATCCTGTTGAGTTCTTCTGGTAGATCAAGCTTGTATGCTACAGGTCCTACTCTTTCGAGTATCTTGAAAGGTCCTACGTAGCGTGGTGCTAGCTTGCCTTTTTGACCAAAGCGAACCACTCCCTTCCACGTTGAGACTTTTAGAAGTACATGATCACCAATGTTAAACTCTAAAGGCTTTCGTCGTTTATCTGCATAACTCTTTTGACGACTTTGAGCCGCTAGAAGATTGTTTCGGATTTGATGGATCTTGTTTGTGGTTTCTTGGATTAATTCTGGACCAGTGATTTGAGCTTCCCAATTTCGTGCCAACATACAGGAGATCGGCACTTACGACCATATAAGGCTTCAAAAGGTGCCATGCCGATACTTGAATGATAGATGTTGTTGTACGAAAATTCAACTAATGGTAGATGAGTGTCCCATTTTCCCTTGAAGTCTATGACACATGCTCGAAGCATATCTTCAAGAGTTTGAATGGTGCGTTCAGATTGTCTATCAGTTTGAGGATGATAAGCGGGTACTGAGATCTAATCGTGTACCCAAAGCGGCTTGTACAGTTTGCCATGTTCGTGAAGTGAAACGTCCATCACGATCTGAAATAATGCTTAACGGTACACCTTGTCGGCTTACAATTTCGCTGATATAAATACGGCTAGTTTTTCGTTTTTGAAATCTTCGCGGATAGGAATAAAGTGAGCTGATTTTGTAAGTCGATCAATTATTACCCATATAGTGTTTACCCACCAGAAGTGCGAGGTAACCCGGTAATGAAGTCCATGGTTATATTTTCCCACTTCCATACAGGTATTTCAGGTTGGACCAGAAGTCCTGAGGGTCTTTGGTGTTCAGCTTTCACCTTGGAACATGTAAGGCACTTAGAAACAAAAACAGCAATATCCTTTTTCATTCCAGGCCACCAATAGGTGTATCAAAGGTCTTGATACATTTTATCGGCTCCTGGGTGTATAGAATATCGTGTTTTGTGAGCCTCAGTCATAAGAATTCCACGAAGGTTGTTGTGGTCAGGAATCCATATGCGATCTAGATAGTACAGAATACCGTCAGATTTAGTTTCAATTTTAAGTTCAGCTCCTACAGGACAGCTCCTTTCGTACATCATCTTCCGTTACTGAAACATGTTGGGCTTCTCGAATTTGATCTTTAATGTCAGATATGATTTGCGAACATAGAAGACGAATGGAGTTCGCATAACCCTTTCGACTGAGTGCATCAGCCACCACATTTGCTTTGCCAGGGTGGTACCAAATTTCACAGTCATAGTCATTTAGAAGTTCGACCCATCTTCGTTGCCTCATGTTTAACTCCTTTTGATTGAAGATATGTTGAAGACTCTTGTGGTGAGTGTATATTTCACACTTAGTACCATAGAGATAATGTCTCCATATCTTAAGAGCGAACACAACGGCTCCATGTTCTAGGTCATGGGGGTGTAGTTCTTCTCGTGAGTCTTGAGTTGTCTTGAAGCATAAGCTATAACCTTTCCTCTTTGCATTAGGACACAGCCTAGTCCTTGCCCTGACGCGTCGCAATAAACCATGAAGTTATCACAACCTTCAGGCAGAGTGAGGATTGGTGCATCACAGAGTTTTTGTTTAAGGGTTTGGAAGGCTTCTTCTTGCTTGGGTCCCCATATGAAAGGTTTTCCCTTATGAGTTAAAGCCGTGAGTGGTACAGCAATGCGTGAGAAGTTTGAAATGAAACGATGATAATAACCAGCCAAACCAAGAAAAGATCTTACTTCAGTTGGTGTACGTGGCGCTTGCCATTCTTGTACCGCTTTGATCTTTGAGGGGTCGACATGTATTCCCTTGTCATTGACTACATGTTCGAGGAATTGCACCTCTTTTAACCAGAATTCGCATTTGGAGAATTTGGCATAAAGCTTTTCATTCTCTAGAAGTGTAAGGATGAGTCGAAGATGGCGCTCATGATCAGACTTAGACTTTGAATAAATGAGAATGTCGTCGATGAAGACTATAACAAATCGATCAAGATAAGGTTTGCAGACTCTGTTCATCAGATCCATGAAGACTGCTGGAGCGTTGGTTAAACCAAATGGCATGACCATAAATTCATAATGACCATAACGAGTTCGAAAAGCGGTCTTTGGGACGTCTTCTTCATGCACTCTAAGTTGATGATAACCGGATCGAAGGTCGATTTTTGAAAAGCAGCTGGCACCTTGAAGTTGGTCAAGAAGATCATCAATGCGAGGTAATGGATAGCGATTCTTGATTGTTAACTTGTTGAGTTCTCTGTAGTCGATGCACATGCGAAACGATCAATCTTTCTTCTTTACAAAAAGGACAGGTGCACCCCAAGGCGAGGAGCTAGGGCGTATGAATTCCTTGTCAGTCAACTCTTGCAATTGACAGGCTAGCTCTTGCATTTCAGAGGGGGCTAACCTATAGGGAGACTTTGCAACTGGTGTAGCACCAGGTATAAGATCAATACGGAATTCGACTTCTCTAACTGGAGGAAGTCCTGAAATGTCGTCAGGAAAAACTTGCGGAAATCTTTTACTACAGGGATGTCTTCAAGTTTCTTATCCATGGTTCCCTTTTTGATGATATGAGCTAAAAATGCGACATAATTCTTGCGAAGATATTTTTGAGCTTGAAGACAAGACATTAAGCTGAGCCCTTTCGACGAGGTTTCTCCAAAGATTCGAAGAGTCTGACCGTTTGAAAGGGGAATACGTATAAACTTTTCGCGGCATACAACTTCTGCCTGATGTTGACTAAGCCAGTCCATACCGATTATGATATCAAAACTTCCCAACTTCATAGGAATAAGGTCAACTAGAAAATTATGGTCGTTTAGAGTAAGAGTGCAATTACGTATAATAGAGTTCAATGAGACCGGTTTCCCGTCAGCAAAATCTACTGTTATGGATTCCATGAGCTTATCACGATTTTGGTTTAAGATAGGTTCAAACTCTAAGGACACAAAACTTTTATCCGCGCCAGTATCAAACAACATGGATGCATATCGACCATTAATAAGGAACGTACCGTTAACCACATTGCCGTCAGCTCTAGCCTGATTAGCGTTAATGCTGAAAGCTCTTCCTCTTGCAGGTGGAGGAGCTTGGTGCACTTGATTCACCGGATTGGCTTGGGCCTGAGCATGAATAATGTTTACCAGCCTTGGACAAGTGTTTCTAAATGGCTTGGGTCTCCACAATTGTAGCAAGCCCGCATAGGTTGTACCATAGGATAGTTGGGTTGGTAATATGTTTGGGCTAAATGTTGGGTAGGTGGTAATAGTAGGGGTTGTTAGGCTTGACCCATTATTTGCTGGTGGGTTTGGGTTGAAGGCTGGTGGCGGTTCGTTCGCTGAGGCATGCGGCAGTTTGAACAGTATGACCTGCGCGACCACAGCCGGTGCAATATTGGCAAGGATGATCAGGAGAATGGTGGTATTGGCAACGGTTGCATTTTGGTAACGGGCCAGAGTATGGTCTTTTGTATGGTGCAGGTGAAGGGGCGACTTGGGTAATGGGTGCAGCAGGAATAGGGTAATTGGTTTGTGTGACGGCGAAGTTTCTGGTGTTACGCTTCCTCTTGTTAGCAAACTTAGAGGAGGAGGTGGAATGGTTTGAAGTTTGACCCTCAACAGGGGCTTTCTTTTTCTCTTCTTTAAACTTACCGTTGCGAATTCGATTCTCGGTAAGTTCAGTGGCTAGTTCCATAGCAGCTTCAAGTGTTGCTGGTGAAGTGCTGAGAACTGAATCTTGAATTTTCGAGGGAAGTCCTCGAATATGATTCTCAATCAAACGGTAAGTTGGGGTGAACAAGTTAGGGACCATTTGGTTCAACTCTAAGAACCTCTTGTTGTAGGAGGTATGATCTCCCTCCTTTTGCTTCAAAGAATGGAATTCGTCCTCCAACTTTTTAATTTCACTCCTAGGGCAGAACCTCCTAGTCATGATTTCCCTTAACTCCTCCCACGTTAAGGCCATTGCATCATCAATTCCCCTCTTCCCCTTTTCAGTATTCCACCAGGTAAGAGCTACCCCAAATAGTCTTCGGTGGCGTTCGAACCTTGCGATCCTCAGAACAATCGCAGTTGAGAAAAGTGTTTTCCATCTCCTCAAACCAGTGGAGGAGAGCAGTGACACATTCGGTCCCTTCAAATTTAGGAGGATCACAAGACTTGAAATGTTTATATGAGCACTTGCTGGTAGGAGGGTTAGTAGGATTTGTAGCGAGGGCTTGTTGTACTTGAACCACAATGTCAGGAAGCACCGTGGCCATTTGTTTCGCGATTTGTGCGGCCAAGCGTTCGTAAGATCTTCCTGATCTTTTACCCCCTCGTTGTTGTCTAGGTGACATCTACAAGAACATACATAAGAAGCTTGTGAGTTTGTGGAGTCTTTTTAGGTGTCATGTGTCTTTAAGAAAATGAAAATAACATAAATATCAATAATGCAACTACATCCATAGGATGTCTTGGGTTTGCTCAAGTTGGGCCTCAAATGTCCCCCATACTTTCGCCTGTATAGTCATGTGGGCCCCCATGACTATTGGCTTGGTAGGATTCACATTAGTATTGGCGATTTAACACTTGCATCACCCGAATGCAAACCACAAAATATGTTTACGAGATGTATGGTCGGAATGTGTCCAGGTGTAGACACAATGACAACTCAAAGTGGGTTAGCTCACACGACGTTTGGTATAGCATGCTTTGGCCTAATAGGTACTTCGTACTCTCATCGTTAGTCCCCAGGTAGGCAAACTGGTCCTTTATTTTGGATTTATACGAATGCCAGCCTAGACAGGACGTTCCGACTACCGGTACTGGTACCCTTCCTGTTACTACATGCCTGTCATGAGAACTCACTTTGATGAGATTTGAAAATACAAAAATCATTGTAAAAGCAATCATGAAAATGATGTGATGTGTGTTTTCATGGATATGATATGTTATGAGAATATGATTCATGATAGGCATTATATGATAATATATACTTATGAACATGCTTGCATAACATTGAATGTAACATTTAACATAAAACATATATGCATCATGAAATTTGGCATGTAACACACAAAAATCTTAAAAATTTCTAAACAACTATAGTATAGGCTCTAAGGGTCTAATAACCTATCCTATATCCCTATAGTCATGGCTCTGATACCAATCTGTCACACCCGACCCGCAGCGGAATAAGAGTCGGGGCATAATTGGGTTATCACCAAAGCTCATGATAATTACTATTATGTTTCATATTTATTTAAATCGAAATTACATTCTCAATAATCCAAGCATGTCCATACAATACAAAGAAAATAAACCAAACATAACTATTCCAACTCTAAATCATTTTATTCTTCTAGTCCAATCCTATGTGTTTCTGGCTGCAGCTGGTTCACCTGTATCATGTGTAAAAAATAGGGGTTTTTTGGTCAACATAAGTTGGCGAGTGAACCTTGTTAGATAAACATTTATTATTTATTTACTTGTTATTTTATCAAGGAAAAATTGTGCATAATCATAAGTGAGCAAATGATAATAATCAATCAGTAACAATGTTAACCACAAATTATAACATACAATAACATACCAACAGCATACCATAACATATCAACTTGCATAAATATAAAACATGAATGAAACTGTGCGATCAAGGCTCAATCAAATGGAGCCGATCTATTGCATGTATTGAAAATGATAAATGTCTGTGCGATAAAGGCTCAATCAAACGGAGCCGATCGTATTGCATGTATTGAAAATGATAAATGTCTGTGCGATAAAGGCTCAATCAAACGGAGCCGATCGTATGTTGGCACGCCAGGTTCACGCTCATAATGTAATGGGGAACATGCTCAACGCTCATAATGTAATGGGGAGCGGCGGCCTATGAAATTGCATGTACTAAAAATAATGAATTAAATAACAATAACCACACAAACAATTTAATCAAACTGAATACACATTTGTCCATGGTATGATGTATGCACAATGATTTAAGTATAATAAATAGCAAGACACATGATACACCCCAAAACGTGATTTAAAACGGGGAATTTGTAAAGATTCACTCACATTGGGTGCGTTGGATTGGAGATGGTGAGATGCGCACGAATTGGAAGAGCGTAACAACGAGAAATAACTAACCTAAATAATAACGAAAATATAGTAAATGAGTGGATTTTATTAATAATTTTAATAGGACTTTTAGATATATTTTTTTTTGTGAGTTTAAGGCTATTTCCAATCTTTAAAAACATTATTTTTAATTATTTTTATTTTATATTTAAATTAAATTAAATAAATAAAAAATATAAAAATATGTTGACTTTTTCGCTGACCGTTGACCGTTTGACTTGTTGACTTGTTGACGGTTTAATGTGTAATTGCAATGCGCTGGGTGAGGCTCGAACCCGAGACCTCCCGTACGCGTGCACGCAGCTCTACCAACTGAGCACGTGTCTAACCCGAAATAATTCTGGTTTTTAATTATACTTATATATTAACTCAGCTTATCCAAAATTCTTTTATTTTCAAAAACATTTTAAATCATTGAACCGGTGACACTAACAGGTTTCGAACTCGGGACTGTGTGCTTTAACATTACACACAGTCCACCGCTGGACTGTGTGTCCAACTTGGTTAATATACAACTTTTTATTATACTTAACAACTAACGTAAACTAACCCGGTTCAGTTAGAAAAATAAAACGTTTTTATTACATAGAGGGTGCGTGTATCAGGGATCGAACTCGCGGCGTGTGCGTATTATTTGCACACAGTCCACCGCTGGACTGTGTGTCTAACCCGTTTAAAATACCAATTTTAATTATCCTTATAATGTTAACCAAGTTCATCTTCCCCGTTAGTTTTTTACAGACAGTAGATTACCCCTCTGTTTTCTTGATTTAAAACGATTAACACATTCATAAGACTGAGATGAAATGATAAAGACTGTGTTGGAGACAAACATACCGGAGGAATAATTAAACTCAGAATTTCCGTTTTGTCGTCGGCTCTGTTTTTATGAACTCCAACTGAGCAAGTAAATTATTCGTTTTGATTAGCTAAAACGTGGAATTGAAGTGCTAAACAAACGATTACAGAGTGTTGAATGTCCTTACCGTTTCACAGATGAAAATAAGATTTCCAGAAATTTTCCGGCGAACTGGAATTATCCGATAACATCGTCTGAATTCGATTTCAATTGAAAGGTCCGAGTTAGAAATAGCTTAACAATTGATAGACTACGACGGTATTGAAAGACTTACCGTTTTGATGAAGAATACGGTTTTCTGGCGACTTGCCGAAACTTTCCGGCGAGTTCAAATAACTTCTCCGGTGGCTGAAAATTGTGCGGAAATGAAATTGAGAGTTTGCAGAGTGTTTGTGAGTCGCGAGAGAGAACAGAGATTGAAGTTATGTTGGAATTGAAAGTTTTCGGTTATAAAACCGATTCACTTCTAGAATTCAAGTTCATTCAAAGCAACTTGATCGAAAACGTCGGTGTAGCGGTTATAATCGGTAAACCGCGATCAACCAAACGTCTCTGGACGTTTGACGACCGATTTCGGTTACAGATGGCGTAACCGGTTGCTTCGTGGGAGACCATAAAATTTTATTGTTTCTTAATACTAACAGAAAACAACAAGTGGCGGAGTGGTGATGTGTGTGTGTGTTAAGTCTTTGGGTTTCAACCCGGCTGACCCGGGTTCAAGTCCCGACAGCCACATTTTATTTTTATTTATTTTATTTTTACTTTTTATCAAATATAATTTTTATAGTTTAGTTTGTTTATTAATTATGTAACATTAAAAATCAAAATAGCCATAAATACGCAACGTGACATTATAACTTGATATTCGATTACAAAACGGAGCGGGTTTGGAAACCCGTTTTTGACAAATGTTACATTGGGCTTTGCTCGTAATTGGGCATTGCATGCCGCCATACTTCACCTTCGTAATCATGTGGGCCCCCATGATTACCGGGTCTTTCATATGGTTCGCATGTGTTAGCCTGGTAACGTACACTAAAACCCGGAGAAAATCGAGAAATATGTATGTAACGTATGAAATTCGAAGTGCATCCAGGTGTAGACACGGTGACACCTCAAAGTGGGTTAGTTCGAACGACGTTTGGTGTGGCATGCTTTGGCCTAATAGGTCCTTCGTACTCTCGTCGTTAGTCCCCAGGTAGGCAAACTAGTCCGTTATATTGGATTTATACGAATGCCAACCTAGACAGGACGTTCCGACTACTAGTACTTGTACCCTTACAGTTACTACATGCCCGTCATTGAACTCACTTTGATGAGATTGAAAAACGAAAAATGCGACAAAATCTTGAATAAAGGAATATGAGGATGATTTGAATATGTGGACATTGAAATATGCGTGATGAATGTATATGTAAGCTTGTTATGTTTGACAATAAGTATAACTCATTAAGTATCACACAAAATGATAGTGAAAGTGTTTGCATGCATTTGTGTGTGTAATACATATGAAACAAATAAACATCATGAGTTTGCATGTAACCACATAAGCAATTAAAATCTAATCAACTATAGTATAGGCTCTAAGGGTCTAATAACCTATCCCATATCCCTATAGTCAAAAGCTCTGATACCAATCTGTCACACCCTGACCCGCAGCGGAAATGGTGATCGGGGCATGATTGGGTTTTCATCAAAGCTCATGACATTTACTACAAAGTTTCATATTTATTATTTCCTTTTAAAGAAGAACATTACAATAAACATACAAGTACAACATGTTCATATACATATTTCATGACTTCATTATTTTTCTTCTAAGGCAATTTCATATGTGTTCCTTGCTTCAACCTGTCCACCTGTATCTTGTGTAAAATAGGGTTTTGGGTCAACAAAAAGTTGGCGAGTGAATCTTATTTAAACATTTGAAAGGATTAGTTATGTTGGTTATTTGAATAAAATTGTGCATAACCAAATATGAGTAAACGTAAATGTAAATTTAATCACAAAGCACATAATATCAAATAATGCACACGCACACACCAAATGATGAACAACGAGATCAAGGCTCAATCAAACGGAGCCGATCGAATGAGGCACGCGATGTCCAACTCGTCTCCCACGAGGAACTGATGGGCCTAATGAATGATTTGCACACAACTTGACAAAAATATAAACACACATCACAACCAACAACATAAACACATAATATCAATTAATGCACAAGCACACACCAAATGATGAACAATGAGGCACCTGATGCTCAACCCGTCTCCAACGAGGAACTGATGGGCCTAATGAATGATTTGCACGCAACTTAACAAAATTTAAACACGCATCACAACAAATAATATTTACATCTCGAGTTTAGATCATATAATGGTAATAGCACGAGTTTAAATAAATGGAATAATTAAAGCGACACATGATACACCCCAAAACATGAATAAAAAGGGGAATTTGTAAGGATTCACTCACAGTGGGTGCGTTTCTTTGATGACGTTGGATGCGCACGAATTTTAGGATTTGATCGACGAGGACAACTAACCTAGAATAATAACGAAATGGTTCGGTAAATAAATGGATTTTATTTGAGATTAATAATTTTAATTCATAACCTTAATAGGATTTTTAGATTTATTTTGTGAGTTTAAGGACATTTTCTAACTTTAAAAATATTATTTTTAAGTATTTTTAAATAATTTTCTGATTAAATAAATAAAAAAAGAAATAAAAAAAATATTGACTTTTGACCATGTGACCGTTGACCGGTCGGACTGTGTTTATTCTATGCGCTGAGTGAGGTTCGAACTTGTGACCTCCCGTATACGTGCACGCAGCTCTACCAACTGAGCTACGTGTCTAACCCGAAATATCTGATTCTAATTATATTTATATACTATTTAGATTATTCAGAATTCTATTTAATTAAAAAGGTTTTTAAAATCATTGAACCGGTGTGAGAGCCTGGACTCGAACCCGCGCCCATAGCCTTGTATTGCACACAGCCCGACCAACTGGCCTGTGTGACTAACCCGAATGATATGCGATTTTAATTACATTTATATACTATCTGCGTCTTAATATATATAAGTATTAAAAATGGTTGGAAATTTGTAAGAATCGGGCAGCGTATTAAGACTCAAACTCGGGACCATGATTTAAATTTGCACACAGTCCATGTCACACCCCGACCCGCAGCGGAAATAAGAGTCGGGGCATAATTGGGTTATCACCAAAGCACATGACATTTACTATTATGTTTCATAATTAATGAAGTCAAAGTTACATTTTCAAACATCCAAACATGTTCATTCAATACAAAGGAAATAATCAAAAGGTAACAATCCAAGAACTAAATTGATTTATTCTTCTAGTCCAGGTCCTATGTGTTCCTAGCTGCTGCTGGTTCACCTGTATCATGTGTAAAATGGTAGTTTTTGGGTCAACATAAGTTGGCGAGTGAACCTCATTAGATAAACATTTGATAATGATTTTATGGTTAGTTTATCAATAAAATATTGTGCATAATCATAAAAGAGCAAATGTAAGTAATCAAGCATTGGCAAATAGCAGTTACAATTATAACATACAATAACACTTGATAGCATACATGAATATACCAATATCATACGATAACTAACATAAATGAACTGTGCGATCAAGGCTCAATCAAACGGAGCCGATCGTATTGCATGAACTGGAAATGTAAATTGAACTGTGCGCTCAAGGCTCAATCAAACGGAGCCGAGCATATTGCATGAACTGGAAATGTAAATTGAACTGTGCGCTCAAGGCTCAATCAAACGGAGCCGAGCGTATTGCATGTATTGAAATGTAAAATGAAATGACCGATCAAGGCTCAATCAAACGGAGCCGATCGTGCGGGCACGCCACAGATCAACCGCATAATAAAATGGGGATCAAGCTCAACCTCATGGATGGGGAGCTGCGGCCTCGGCAAATGCATGTACTGAAATAATAATTTGCATCCAATAATAACTACTTAACAGCAACAAACTAATACACATGTCATGATATGATGTATGCACAATAGTTTCGTTATAATATGTAAATAAACAAAGGCACATGATACACCCCAAAAACGTGATTAAAACGGGGAATTTGAAAGTTTCACTCACATTGGGTGCGTTGAATTTGAGATAGTGAGATGCGCACGATTTAGATGAGCGAGTCGACGAGGAATACTAACCTAAATAATAATGGAAAAATATATTAAGTGGATGGATGTTAGTAAGGATTTTAATGAAATTTTTTAGATATATTTTTATGAGTTTATGGCTATTTTCTATCTTTAAAAATGTTATTTTTAAGTATTTTTAATTGATTTTTAAATTAAATTAAATAAATAAACATATAAAAAAATTATTATTTTTTTTTCACTGTTGACCGTTGACCGGTTCGGTCAGCGGTAAATTCCTGCGCCGGGCGGGATTCGAACCGGCGACCTTCCGTTCACGTGCACGTAGCTCTACCAACTGAGCTACGTGACTAACCCGTTATAAACTCAGTTTTAATTATATTTATATGCTTATTTGAATCAACCGAAAATTCCTTTATTTACAAAAACGTTTTAATTCAACTGGACCGGTGCTCGTGACATGATTCGAACGCGCGACGTGAAGTTCATTTTGCACACAGTCCACCGCTGGACTGTGTGTCTAACCCGGTTATATTCTTGATTTATATTATACTTAACAACTACCTGTTTTAACCCGGGTTAGTTCATGATTAAAAAGGAATGTTATTACACAAGCGTGCGCGTAGCAAGGATCGAACTCGGGACGTGAATATGAAATTTGCACACAGTCCACCGCTGGACTGTGTGTCTAACCCGTTTATAATCCGGATTTTAATCACTCTTATATTCTGATATAGCTTCATCTTCTTCGTCGGATTACGCGGTCAGCATAATTCGACTGGTTAGGATTGATTTGTGATTTACAAAGTTCTTAGACATTAACAGTAATTCAAGGGTAAGGAATGGAGAGAGTTTAAGGAACAGAATTTACCGATTGAAGATATTCACAGAAATCCGGCGAAGGTTCGTCGGTATTGGAAATGAACTCCGACTGTTGAACCAATTAACAGCGTTGATCGATTACTCATAAAGTTGTGTCACTTAAACAAGGTTTAAAAGAAGTTTTGGATATCATACCAGTTCACAGTTGGATTCCGGCAGTCTCAGAAACTTTCCGGCGAAGATAAGATTTCCGATAAACGTTGGCTAAGATTGATTCTGATGATGGAGTTGTGTTAGAGATTGACTAATCACATGTTTTAAACAAAAAGAGTCGAAGGAATTACCGTGAGAATGTGAGTCCCGGTTTTCCGGTGATTTGCAGAAAAATTCCGGCGATCTGATTCAGAAGATATTATGGTCCAGGAATGCGACGAAAATGAAATTGAATGTTGTTGTGATAGTTTTGAATCGTGCAAATGATCGGAACTTGAATTAAATCAGAGTTTGATAAATTTTCGGTTTCAAATACCGAAAATGATGAAACTTTAAGTTCATTAAATTCTGACTTAATTAGAAACCGAAATACATCGGTTATAAGCTGGCCAGATGAATTCGAAATGATTTGGCGATCGGTTTGCCGATTTCCGTTATTCAGATGGTATTAACGGTTAATTCGAGTTTGTGTATAAGTTCCTTTTGCTTTCCTAGTGTTAACAGAAAATACGTTGTGGCGGAGTGGTTTGGGGAATGGATGTTAAGTCTCGGGCGACTCAGCTGACCCGGGTTCGAGTCCCGGCAGCTTCAAATGTTTTTTTATTTATTTTTTTTAACCTTTTATCAAATATAATTTTTATAGTTTAGTTTATTTGTTAATTATGTAACGTTTAAACTCAAAATAATCATAAATAATTAACGAAACTTTTATAACATGGTACAAGATTTACAAAACGGAGCGGGTTTTGGAGACCCGATTTTTACAAATGTTACAGTCCACCACTGGACTGTGTGTCTAACCCGTTTGAATATATAATTTTTATTATACTTATACTTATTCTAGACTTCATCTTCTTCGTTTACAAAAACCCAGATCAGAGAGATCCGACTGTTTGTTTAATTCGATTATCAAAGCTTATAATTGGTTGAAATGTAATAGTTAACGAGATTAAAGAACATAATGTACCACAACAGTGCGTTTAATTCAGATTTCCGGCAGGAGTCTTCGGCTCTGATTGGTGACTTTCGGCTGAGTGAAATGTTTGACAGTTTAGTTTCTTGTGTTATGAAATTAAGTTACTGAGTAAGAGATATTAAGAGTTTTTAGATGATTATACCGATCGACAGTGAGACTTTGATGTTTCAGTGAAATTCCGGCGAGTTTGGGATTTCCCGGCAGCGTAGTCTGGGACAGATTCTGGTTGGAGGATTGAAGTTAATACATGTTTGATAATGGATTACAAGCAAAAGAGTCGAGAATTTAACCGATTTGAAGTAAGTCTCGTTTTTTGGTGAAAGTCCGGCGACTGTAAAATATCTCCGGCGAGTGCCAAAGCTTCGAGAGTTTGTGCGATTTTGAGCGAAAAGATTACCAGAGGTTTGGGTGGGTATTTATAGGGAAGAAACAGAATGTATTGAGTCCGAATTTGGTCTTGATTCGTGGTCAATGTTTCTCCGGCGGTTATGACTAAAATCAAGGGTCAGACATCGGTTATAACCGATTCTTAGTCGGTTAGCGTGTTTTGGTCAAAAGGAAATTGGCCAAAGTCGCGGATTGCCGGATTTCCCGGTGACTGCGAGTTCTGAGCGCGGTGACACTCCGGTTTTGAATTCGGATTTCATCTTAAGTATTATTTGTTTCGTAATATTAACAAAGAAGGCAAGTGGTGGAGTGGTATGTTGTGTGTTTGTTGATGCGGCTGACCCGGGTTCGAAACCCGGCAGCCCTATTTATTTTTTATTCACTTATTTTTTATTAATTATCAACTATAGTTTTTTTATTCTAATATATTTATTAATTATGTATCGTTTAAAATTAATTTGAGCAATAAATGTGAAATGAAAAATTTTGACTGTATATTCGATTAATAAACGAAGCGGGTTTGGAAAACCCGTTTTTCGACGGATTATACATAAAAGTACAAGACAAAAAGTAAACGAAATCATCAAGTGAGGTGGTGGATCGAAGTTAGGATGGCCAAGGCTTCCAAGTGATCACAGTCTACCAACTCAAGTCTTGTTTCGAGAACAGGCTTGGAAGGATACAACACTTGTGGGTAAAACCCTAATAAAACCAAAGAAAGCACTTACTCTTGGAACCTTAGATATGGTTATGTTCCAAGTTAGTCTTCCATGGAAAACTTATGGAAACATTCCAAAATGTATTTCTAAGTAGTAAGAAAGAAGGAAAGATCAAAAGAGAGAGGTGAGTTAGAACTCACTTTTTAGGATCTTTGATCTTTGAGAGAAGAAGAGAGCTCTTTAGAGCTTCTAGAGAAGAGAAGATTTAGGTGTGATTTGAGAGTGAAGGGAAGTGGGGTATTTATAATGGGGAAATTAGGGTTAGGTAATTAATGAAGTTGGTGGTGGTTGGGGGTTGGTAAAAGGGAAATGGAGCCAAAATTCGCGCATTTTGAAAGATCATGCCAGAACTGGTCATTTGGCACGGTCGTGTCAATCATAAGCATGGTCGTGCGAGCCACGAGCATGACCGTGCGAGACATGAGCATGGTCGTGCGGGTCATGAATCTTCACTGAGTGGTCATGAGCACTATCGTGCGAGTCATGAGCAAGGTCGTGCGGGTCATGAGCATGACCGTGCGGATCACGAGCATGGTCGTGCGAGTCATGAATCTTCACTGAGTGGTCATGAGCACTATCGTGCGAGTCATGAGCATGGTCGTGTGGGTCATGAGCATGGTCTTGCAGGTCATGAGCATGGTCGTGCTTCCCGACAGAATTTTCCCAAATTTACAGTTTGACCCCTAGAGTTTGATAATTCCAATATTTTATACTATAAACTCATAATTTAGCATGTTTTTAAGTGTATAACGTATGTGTAAGTATATTTTAAGTATCGAGTATGTATGTAAATGTCACACCCCGACCCGCAACGGAAAAGGTGATCGGGGCATGATTGGGTTATCATCAAAGCTCATGACATTTATTATGCGTTTCATATTCTTTAATACAAATTAAATGGAAATTTACAATAAATGTTATAACATGTTCTAACTAACAATCTAAACGTCTTTGTTCTCTTCTAAGGCATATCCTATGTTTTCCTTGCTTCAACCTGTTCACCTGTATCATGTGTAAAAGGGTTTTTGGATCAACATAATGTTGGCGAGTGAATCCTATGGAAAACATTTGAACAAATTTATTTAAATTGATTATGAAATATGTGCACAACCATACATGAGTAAAAATAGATGTAAACTTAATCAACAATCATAAGATATTAAATGTCACACACATGAACAATAATGGAACATTTAGAGGCACGCGATGCTCAACTCGTCTCTCACGAGGAACTGAGGGGCCTAATGAATGAATTGCATAACCATGATAATATGAATGACACAACTACAAACAATATAAACTCAATGATACACAAATAAACAATAATGAATTTGATTTGTGGCACGCGTTGTTCAACTCGTCTCCCACGAGGAACTGATGGGCTTAATGAATGAATTTCATATAATTTGACAAATGAATTAAGGAATTACAACAATGTAAACAATCTAAGTTTAGGTCATGATGTGGTATGGCACAAGTTTAAATAAATAAGTTAATTATTTTCATAACACATGACACACCCCAAAACGTGTAATTTAAAAGGGGAGTTGTAAGATTCACTCACAGTGGGTGCGTTCGGTTGATGATGTTGAATGCATGCGAAGTGGTTTTAACCACGAGTGAGATTAACCTAGATAAATCGCATTATGGTTTGGTAAGTAAACGGATTTTATTAATCTATTTTAGTAGGATTGTTGGGTGTATTTTTGTGAGTTTGAGGCTATTTTCTAACCTTAAAAATGTTATTTTTAACTATTTTTAATTGATTTTAATTAAAATAATTAAATAAAAATAATAAAAAATTTTGACTTTTTCTGACCGTTGACCGTTGACCTGACCGTTGACCGGTTCGATTCGGAATATAGGTGCGCTGAGTGAGGCTCGAACCCGAGACCTCTCGTACGCGTGCACGCAGCTCTACCAACTGAGCTACGTGTCTAACCCGTTATATATCTGATTTTAATTATATATATATATATATTAATTAGTTTAAACCGAAAATCATTTTATTTTAAAAACAGTTTAAATCAATTCGGACGGTGCGCTCCACAGGTCTCGAACCCGGGACCTGTGGCTTAAACTAACACACAGTCCACCGCTGGACTGTGTGTTTAACATGTTATATAATCCGATTTTTATTATACTTAAATACAAATTAGTTATTTCCTTTTCTGCCTTATTTAAAAAGAATAGATAATTGTCCGAGTCGGTGCAGAAGACCGGACTCGAACTCGTGACCTGTGATATAAACATACACACAGTCCACCGCTGGACTGTGTGTCTAACTTGGTTATTATTCCGGTTATTAATATACTTAACATATATCTGTGGCGACTCCGGTTCAGTTTAACAAAAAAATGATTTTTATTAAGGCGACGTGTGTGAAACCGGATTCGAACTCGAGACGTTTGTATGCTTAATGTGCACACAGTCCACCGCTGGACTGTGTGTCTAACCCGATTAATTAGTTGATTTAAATTATACTTATGTGATACCAAACTTCATCTTCTTCGCTGAGATTTTAACCAGACTCGACAACAGACTGGTTCGAAGGTTTAAAACATGTTCTTTAGTGTGTTTCAGTTCATTAAGGTGAGATATGAGTGAAAAGAAAAAGAATTTAGGCGAAGAGGTATACCGACTGGACTCTCTGTTTTCCGGCAGAACTCCGGCGACAGCAATAGGCTCCGGCGTCAGGTGTCTTGCAGCAGCGAGTCTCCGGAAAGCTTGGAAAAGGTATGGGTGACTTCGGTATAAGCTTAGGAGGTTCAGTAAGGCTCGGCAATGGGGAAACCGGTTTTCCGGCGATGAGCAGAGAAATTCCGGCGAGTGGAATTACGCCGAGAAAAGGTGTGGTTTTGAGCGAAAAGGTTTGCCGTGGGTTGTGGGTGAATTTATAGGGCAAATCGTCGAAGAACCTGGTCTGATTTCCGACTGTATTCGTAAATTATAAAAACTCCGGCGGTTATGGTTTGGTCGCGGACTCAGACGTCGGTTATAACCGATGTCTTAGTAATGGTTTACGTTATAACGTAAATTGTCGTTAAGACTCGCGAGATTTCCGGGATTCCGACGACTGAACTATTGGGCGCCGGTTTTGAATTCGTAACGTCATAATATAATTTAAATGATTCCAATATTTATCAAACAATACAAGTGGCGCAGTGGTTTGTGTGATAAGTGATAAGTCTGATGTTGAACCGGTTCAGACCCGGGTTCGAAACCCGGCAGAACCTATATTTTTTTATTTTGCGATTTTTAATAGTTTTTCAAAAACTAAATATATATTCCCGTATAATAATCGATTACGTATCGTTTAAAAATATTTTGGGCATTTAATTCGCAACGAAATTTTTGACTGACTGTTCGGTTGCTAAACGGAGCGGGTTTGGTAAATCCGTTTTTGACGGATGTTACAGTAAACACGTATTAAACGATTGAATGCATGTAAAACAAGTATGTATCAAGTATAAGTTTCATTATGATTCAATTCTCGGATTACGAATACAAGTTTCCAAAAAATAGAAATACGACAATACTTTCTAAATAAGGAAAGTATGAAAAAGCGAGGCGTTACAGTCTTCCCTCATTTAGGGAATTTCATCCCGAAATTTATTCAGAGGAAGGTGTAACGAACAGGTGCGGATACTTAGTCTTCATATCACTTTCGAGTTCCCAAGTAAATTCGGCGCCACGTTTACCTTCCCATCGAACCTTGACTATGGGAATTCGACTACGCCTCAATTGCTTGATTCCTCGATCCCTGATTTCGACAGGTTTTTCCACGCAGTGCAATATCTCGTTGATTTGAAGATCTTCGAGTGGGACTTGAAGTCCTTCTTCGGCTAGACATTTCTTTAGGTTTGGAATATGAAAGACAGGATGAACATTGTTGAGTGTTTGAGGTAGATCCAGTCTATATGCTACCTTGCCAATCCTTTCATGAATCTTGAAAGGACCTACATAGCGAGGAGTGAGTTTGCCTTTCTTACCAAAACGAATAACACCCTTCCAAGGGGATACCTTGAGAAGCACAAGGTCACCCATGCTGAATTCCAAAGGCTTGCGTCTTCTATCAGCATAACTCTTTTGTCGGCTTCGAGCTTTAAGAAGATTATCACGTATTTGTAGGATCTTGTCCATCGTCTCTTGTATCAGTTCAGGACCTGTGAGTTGTACGTCTCCGATCTCATGCCAACAAATAGGCGAACGACACTTACGACCATACAATGCCTCAAATGGGGCCATTTGAATACTTGCATGATAACTGTTGTTGTATGAGAATTCTACCAAAGGTAAGTGTGAATCCTAGTTGCCGCCAAAATCAATTACGCATAATCGATGCATATCCTCTAGAGTTTGGATAGTACGCTCTGTTTGACCGTCAGATTGAGGATGGAAAGCGGTACTAAGTTTCAAACGAGTACTAAGGGCAGATTGAAAAGTTTGCCAAAGGCGGGAAGTGAAACGAGCGTCACGATCGAAAATTATGCCAATGGGCATACCATGACGACTGATGATCTCACTCTTGTAGATACGAGCCAATTTCTCGACTTTGTAATCCTCACGAATGGTAAGGAAATGAGCGGATTTGGTCAGACGATCGATGATAACCCAAATCTGTCATGAGCTGAAGGAGTACGAGGCAATTTTGTAATGAAATCCATGGCAATGCTCTCCCATTTCCAGACAAGAATTTCGGGTTGTTCGAGTAGGCCAGAGGGACGTTGATGCTCTGCCTTGACCTTAGAACAGGTCAGACATTTTGACCCATAGAGAGCGATATCACGTTTCGTTCCAGGCCACCAATAGGACGTACGAAGATCATAGTACATCTTGTCAATGCCAGGGTGTACGGACTATCGGGATTTATGAGCTTCATCCATCAACGTGGTTCGAAGAGTACCACGATCAGGAATCCACATACGGCCACGATAGTATAGGATACCATTGTTCTTCTGCTCAAGTGGTGTTTCGTCACCAGTATTCAGCTCAGTTTCAAGGTTGCCCTCGTTAATGGCCGAATATTGCGCATCTCGAATCAGATGGTGTAAATTCTCCATAGTTTTGTGACAACGATTACTCTTCATATGAATTTTGCGACTAAGTGCATCGGCCACAACATTCGCCTTACCAGGATGGTAACGAATGTCACAGTCATAGTCGTTTAACAGTTCCACCCAAGGACGTTGACGCATGTTGAGGTCTTTTTGGTCAAAGATATTTGCAGGCTCTTATGATCGGTGAATATCGTACACTTTGTACCATAAAGGTAGTGTCGCTAAATCTTTAGCGCAAAAATGACCGCACCAAGTTTAAGGTCGTGCGTGGTATAGTTTTTCTCATGTATCTTGAGTTGTCTCGACGCATAAGCAATAACCTTGTCCCGTTGCATGAGAACGCAACCAAGACCTTGGTTAGAAGCATCGCAATACACGACGAAGTCGTCATTTCCATCGGGGAGGGTAAGGATAGTAGCATTACAAAGCACGTCCTTGAGTGTTTGGAAAGGCTCCTCTTGTTTGGGACCCCAAACAAAAGGTTTATCTTTTTGCGTTAAGGAGGTCAAAGGAACGGCAAGCTTAGAGAAGTTCGAAATGAAACGACGATAATACCCGGCTAAACCAAGAAACGAACGAATCTCAGAAAGTGATTTAGGTGCAACCCAATTCTTAACAGCTTCAATCTTTGTGGGGTCAACGTGAATACCGAGTTCGTTGACGGTGTGACCCAAGAACTGAACCTCTTTTAGCCAAAATTCACACTTGGAGAATTTGGCGTAAAGAAGCTCGGTGTGCAAAAGCGTAAGAATGAGGCGCAAATGTCGCCCATGTTCTTCTTTCGTCTTAGAGTAGATGAGAATATCGTCGATGAAGACAATCACAAAACGATCAAGAAACGGGCTTACACACGCGGTTCATTAAATCCATGAACACGGCAGGCGCATTAGTGAAACAAAAAGGCATGACCATGAACTCGTAGTGTCTATAGCGTGTGCGGAATGCGGTTTTGGGTACATCTTCTTCGAGAACTCGAAGTTGATGATAACCAGAGCGGAGATCGGTCTTTGAAAAGCACGTTGCGCCTTGTAGTTGATCAAAGAGATCGTCAATGCGATGAAGTGGATAGCGGTTCTTGACTGTTAGCTTGTTGAGCTCGCGATAGTCAATACACATACGGAATGATCCATCCTTCTTCTTGACGAAGAGTACGGGAGCGCCCCAAGGAGAAGTACTATGGCGTATAAAGCCTTTATCAAGAAGCTTTTGAAGCTGGCTTGATAGCTCTTTGACGGGTGGTCTTTTGGACAACCCGTAAGTGAATTAAAATGATAAATATTCCACGCTTTAAACGTTTATTTGTTACGATTTGATGTCTACGGTGTGTTTAGCTTTTCAGGTACCGAAGAGCATAATGAGGGGTTTAAACATGCTTTAGCGGGTATTTACAAGAGCCTAATCGAAGATGGGACTCAAGAGATTGAACAAGGGCAAAAATGGAAAAATTAAGCTGACCACCGTAAGCTACGGTGGCCACCGTAGCTTACGGTGGAGTCCACTCTTAAAGACCACCGTAAGACAGAAGTTTGATGCCGTAATGAAATTTTGCCCACCGTAAGCTACGGTGGGGACCGTAGCTTACGGTGGTGAGCTACGGGAAATGTGTAACTGCCCAATTTAAGCTGAGTTATGGTGTCGTTTCACATTATCAATCATTGGAACGAGTTGCAGAGGAAATATGAGGCGATTTGGAGTGTTTACATTGATTCTAACAAGTTCTAAACAATATTTTGGTGTGTTTGATTCGTATGAACAAGACAATTGAAGTTTGTTTGATTGTGAGAACATGAGTGGCTAAACATTTCGGTGATCATCTTGTGTGGAAGGTTCGGTAAACAATTGTGTTTCAATTTACTTATTTCTAGTATAATTGCTATGTTATTATGATTATGGTGTTGATTGATTGTTTGTAAGTTGTTGGTTGACATTGTGCTTATTGCCTATTTCGTACGTTCTTGGTGTCGTTGACAATCAAGATATCATGGGAAGGTTTACGAGTTGGGTATTAATCAATTGGTCATCGGGTAACGACCTCGCATTTCAATCCGAGTACTTTGTTCCCTTTTATCACAAATAGTTTCCAAACACGAGTCATGTCTATGTGACTCTTTCTAGTAAAATTGAACACATGCGTTTTGAACCGGAAACCCAAGATGATCATTCTCTTATTAATCTGTTAACAAACCAATTTTTGAATTGTTAAGTAGTTAAAGTCTAAATCCATCAATCAAAATCTGAAATTAAATTATTGCAAATTAGGTAATTAGTATAATAGTACGATCTTTTGATAGCATTAGTTCCACAAATCCTCGTGTTCGATACCCACTTACCGCTAGCTAATAGGAGTTTTGGGATTAAATTTGCGTGTAACAACGACCTCACGTCAAATTTTGGCGCCGCTGCCGGGGATTTGTGCGCAACGTGTGTTATTGTGTGTTAGTATAGTTTGTTATTTTTCCGGGTTTACGCTAGTTGTGTTAGTGTGCAGGTTCTCACAGGTGTATGCATACTAGAGGATCCAACAAGCTATCACCATTGGTATTTGATCCGGAAATTGAACGGACTTTACAACGCAACAGGGTTTTGCTAATGGAGAATAAAATCAGTGGTTCCCCAACAACACCATCAACACCTATTTCACCACTCCACACCATGGAAAATTTACCTACCACTACAAATCAAACTTCACCATCTACCCCTCCACCAAATTTCACCACTCACCCAACTTCAACACATGAAGTTGACCCATCTAACGCCGCATCACTAGTACCACCATTCTCATCTTTCTTTCCTACATCCGGTCAATCCTCATCCACCCAATACCCTTTACCAAATCAACCTTTACCTAGTTCCACCATTATCCATACTTCACCTACATTTCAACCATCAAACCAACCGGGTTCCCATAATCCTTCTTCACAGTTTGTGCAAACATCGGGTGTTGGAGGAGACGGATATGATGATGGTTATGAAGATGAATTCGGAGGTTATAAAGATGAAGGTTATTATTATGGGGGTGATGGAGGTCACTTGGGACCGTAAGGGGGAATGGGTTATCCGCCAAGGCAACCTACGGGGGTGCAACTAGTTCATCCTCAAGGGCCACCATTTCAACAACCAATGCCTCTACAACAAATTCAAGCTCAACATCAACAACCACAATTCTAAAGACCGATGCATCGACCTCCACCTCATCAACACTTTGTACCTCAAGGGTTAAGGCAAGGTCCGTGGGCCGACCAAGAGTACCATTGGGTGCCCCGCGTCGACATCATCGAGAGCGGGGGTTGAAGCGCATTTTCGTCTGGTTATTACCAATAATCCTTCTCCGGTAGTAATACCTCAACGCCCAGACGGAAGGACATTTGAAGTTAGGACGACTGCATTGCAAAGCTTGCTGAAGTATAAGGGTCTAGCAACGGAGGAACCCTACTTCCACTTGGAAACTTATGATTCCATTTGCAATATTATCGGGGGGCATGGGTTTTCATCGGATGATGTTAAGTTGGTGTTATTTCAATTCTCGTTGGAGGATAAAGCGAATAGGTGGTTTCATACTTTACCGTCTGCATCTGTATATACTTGGGCCGATATGCAACAACGATTCCTTAAGGAATTCTTTTTAGCCCAAAAGAGAAATGAAGCAAGGCGGAGTATAAGGAGCTTTCAACAACAGCCAAGTGAAATGTTCCATGAGACGTTTGAGAGATTTAACATGATGTCGAAAAATTGCCCTCACCATGGTATAACATTATGGGAATTGTTAAATGCATTTCATGAAGGTTTGAGCTCGGAGGATGCAAGGGATTTAATGTCTATCACAAATGGTACATTCGGAACAAATTATGAGCATGATGATTGGGCATCTCTAGAACAAATGGCGGTCACATCAAAAAGAAAAGCACAATCATCAAGGCGAGCTAGACATGTAATCACAAGGCCTCAGGTGTATGCGGTGGAGGATGGAAAAACACAAGCATCAAACCAGGTATATAATGTTTGTACTAATTGTAATGAAATTGGTCATGCATCGGAGGTGTGCTTGGTGGGAGTAAATGCAAATCAAGTAGAGGAGGTGAATGCAATTGGAAGGGGTGTTCGGAACTTTAACATGAATTCGAACACATACCACCCCGGGTTACGGAATCATCCAAATTTCTGCTATGCAAATCAAGCCATACCGACGCGGACTAATGATCATTCGGTTGTATGTAAGTTTGTGCAATCGAATATTTTTGCTCGTTTCGGAATTCCACGGGTCATAATCAGTAACAGAGGTTCGCATTTCAAGAATTTTAATTTTGGCAAATTATTGAAGATATGTAATGTGAATCACCGCGTTGCCACACCATATCATCCACAAATCAGTGGATAGGTCGAAGTGTCTAACCGTCAGATCAAAGAAATTCTAATGAAAACGGTGTGAACAGACAGAAAGGATTGGGCAAGTAAATTGGATGATGCATTGTGGGCATACCGCACGGCTTACAAGACTCCTATTGGTACGACCCCTTATCGGATGGTATTTGGGAAGGGGTGCCATTTACCAATGGAGTTGGCACATAGAGCGCATTGGGCCATTAAGACGGTAAACGCTGATTATGATGAAGCGGGAAAGATCCGGAAACTTCAATTTAGTGAGATCGAAGAGATTCGAGATGAAGCATATGAATGTGAAGCTGCATACAAGGATAAACTCAAGAAGGTTCACGACGCAAAGATTCGAAAGCGAACTTTTGAAACGGGTCAGAAAGTATGGTTGTTTAATTCGCGGTTGCAGATGTTCGCGGGTAAGCTTAAGAGCAAGTGGATGGGCACATATGTTATTACACGTGTGGGAAGGTTTGGAGATGTTGATATCTTGGATGAGCGGACCAACAAGAAGCAAACGGTAAATGGGCATCGGCTCAAACCGTACTTAGAGGGGAATGATATCAAGCATCTGGAACTGGATAAAGTGGGCTACATCTTGCGGTCCTTGGACGAGAATTAATGAAAAAGGCCCAGGTTTGGTATTGTAAAATACTTTGTTGTTGTTTAGGTGTTTAGTTGGTTTTGTGTCTTTATCCGTACTTGTTGATTTGTGTTTGAAACAAGTGTGGGGAAGTTTTTTGCAAAATTTCTCGTACACGGTGTTGAGGACAACACGGATTATTCAAGGGGGTGGTATTAAAATAGGTAAATGTGTTAGTTAAAAAAAATTTGAATCCCAGTACGTAAGCTACGGCGGGGTAAAAAATCCATTACGGTACTATAGGACTGTCTTACGGCCCCTTTTATATCCCAGACCACTGTAAGCTATGGTGGCCTCTGGGCGTAATGGGGTCCGCAGTTCAGGTTTTAACACGGGATTAACCTACTTCACCAATTTTCTGCACAACTTTCAGCCACAACTCCCTTTCTTCTTCTCCTCCATTAAACCTCAAGAACACCTACCTTCATCTACTTAAATCTTTCAATTCCTAACCAAATCAAGCGATTTTTGGGTCTATTTTGGCTAAAATTTCGCAAGGATTTCGATTGTGTGCTTGCATTTGATCGAATCTATTGTTTTGGGGATCAAGTTGGGCATTTTTTGATCCGAAATTTCTAGGGTTTTGTGGGTTTTTTATAATCTTGAAGTTTTTAGGTTTCTTCATCTCCTACAAAGCCAAGGTATGCAATTTCTTACATTTTTATCATTGCATTGTAGGATTTGGAGATTTTGAGATGAACTAGGTTATCATGATCCCACACTTGCTTATATTTGATAATTTTGAGATGAGTTTTGAATGATTATGGTCATGGAAGTTAGCTAGGTGATAAAGATATGATTTTTGGGTAAATTTCACTAATTTAGGGGAATTTGTTCAAATTAATGCGTATGATGAACTTCAAGTTTTGTCTAGTTTTCATGACCATATTAATAAGCGAGTGTGGGGATAGTGTGGGTGTTTGAAAAGGTGAATAATATGTGTTCTTCATATTTATGTCTTGCAGGATTGCAATGGGTTGAAAGGGTAAAGAAAAGGTGGGTTCATCTAGTAACCCGGCTCCAAGTAAAAGACGGCTAGTAGTGCAAGGCGATAGTGAAGAGGATATAGAGGAAGATGTGCCCGATCAAGGGCCAAAGCCACGATAGACATCTGGTCCATTACATGATCAACCGCAAGAGTGGCAGGCATAATTATTTAATGATCAGATTAACCGATTGGCGCAGAGAAAGGAGGCATTCATCTGTGAGAAAGAGGTTAGGGAGGCTGATTTCGGTCCGTTTGGGATTATGGACAAATTCAGGCTTTAGGATGGGAAGCAGCTTTAAAGTGCTATGACTATGAAGGCCCCAATCTATATGATACGGAAATTCAAGAGTGGATGACCACTCTTAGGTGCCCTCCATACAAGGGTGGAGCATCAAGAATGAGGTTAATTAGCACTGTAAATCGCATAGATGTGGAGATGTCTTTTGATTCGTTGCGAGGGGTTGTGAAATTCGATAGCATTCCGAGATTGGAAGATCTTTATTTCGAACCCGAAAAGCATTCGAGGTGGAATACCATGTTAGATTACCTGTTTTTACCGGGTACTACTCATGGGAAATTATATCGGAAGAATCTCATAATCGAAAGGAAGCTCATGCTATGCAGAACGTCATCCCGAGGCGGGGTGACAAAACCGAAGTTCGAAGGCCGGAAGTGTCGGTGCTCTACGCTTTGTTAACTAGGAGTCCTATGCTTCCATTCCGTTTCTTGGTGATGAACAATATTTGGATCAGTCGAAACAGCGACCAGCGGAAAATCATTCCGCATTGTAGTCTCATTACTGCTTTATTTAAGATGTATGGGGCGATTGATGCAGATGATAAGGGATCTTACAAGAAGTTTAAGCCGTTTGACATCCGATAGCTGGGAGGTGGGTGGAAGTATTCAGAGTCTGAAAGATATCATAAGTTGAAAAGTGAAGGTCAACGATGGAGGGTTTTAGAGGTTGATGCGCGACCACTTCGGCCGGGGGAAGAGGATGACCCCAAAAGTGATGAAGAAGGCCCGAGTGGCGATGATGATTATATGGATGAACAGCAGGTTGCCCCATCGAATGTGGAACAAGGGGGGTCCAGTAGTATTCTGACCGGGGGGGTTCTTTGACTTTCCTAGATTTCCTTATGAGCCGAATTGGGCTCATGAAGGTACCATGCAAGAAGTCATATAAAATCAAAGGCCCTCGGTTTTTGATAGCTGGAGTGGGGCCCAACGGACTTTTTGATCACCAAACATATATGGGCGCAAGCATGGAACGTGCATTAAGGCACAGTTTTGATAGACAAGAATCTTGGAATCGTACACATGCTTACGCCTTTGAGCAGGAGATTAATAACCAGTATTTGGATGATTAGCAACGGAGGATGCATGAAGATTGGCATGCAGGGCGTCCCGTGGTTGTGGACCCACCACCAGTTGACTATACCACCCTACCACCATATGACGGCAGTGTTTCTTACCCAACACCGCCGTTGCATCATTCTCAGTGGGTGGACCCTCGGTATGGGCAGCAGCAACAGAGCTTAGAGCAACAACAAGGAGACGGAGGAAGTGGCGCATTTGCATTTAATGAATTTTCGGAGATGATGACTTCCATCTTCGGACCTCCTCAGCCGCGTTACTACTGATCAGGTTCTGTTCTTCCTTTGTACAGTTTGTAGTTTAATTTTGTTGCTTTGTGTTTATGGTTGGGAAGGTCGGGGGTGTAACATGGTTGATAGTTTTGTTGGGTTGGTGTTTGTGGTTGAGTTTTTGATACAAAAAAAAATATTGGGATTTGACAGTTTTACCGAAAGGTGATTTTGAAGATAACAAGTGATCATTCCTCTAAACCCATACATTGGGGACAATGTATCCCAAGTGTGGGGATGGGGGAAAATTTTTAGGAATTTTGAAAATTTTTTGTGAACCAAACAAAACAATTGTTAAAGTTTGAAAGTAATACCATATTATGCATGACACATCATTATCCCAATTCCATTTCTTTCTTGGTGAGGATTGAGCCACACATATATGTCATTGAGAATTTATTGTTTAATTTGATTCAGTGGCGGTGTGTATAGTGTGTTAATAGAACTTGGATAATATATGCTTGTCGAAACTTGAATTTACATGCTGGTGAATGTGATGAGGGCATTTAGGTAGCCTCGTCTGGATGTGTGTTGAGTGTGGGTTTGGGGGCTTGGACCTCATAAGTTATAAATATGAGCTTGGTAGTGAGTGAGATGAGGGTTTGGACATTAGTAGCCAACTTTGAGCTTGTATCCTTTCAATTGTTACCCGAACCTATGTCCTAAAAAAATTCTACCTTTTTAATCGACCCGATTTAGATAGTTGTTCTTGTTATGTTTGTTTGTTCTCTTTCAATTGCTATGTTATTGTGAAAAAAAGAAGAAGAAATGAAGAAAAGAGAAAAAAAGAAGAAGGAAGATTAGTTGTACAATTTGAGTGTGTTATTTATATTGATGTAATAATAAATCGGGTCGATTAAGCAAGCTACATGAATATTTCCCACCAATTCCCACCTATACACATAGCCTCGTTACAACCCGAAAGTCCTTCTGATTCACGAGCATGTTAGATGATTTGTAGGAAAAGACTCGATTGTTATCCAAGCTTATTATCGCACGTTCACACACTTGTATTGAGTAATCTAGCACAATCTTACTGGTGCTACTTTGTCACCGAGATAAGAGTTTAGTGAGGGATGTGTTATGTGTTATGATGGTAAAAGTTGATAACGGGGCAATTTGTTTGTGTTTGGTTTATCTGATGATCACTTGTTTGTTTAAAACTATTGTGAAATGGTTGCTTGGGGCAAGCAACGTTTAAGTGTGGGGATGTGATGGGTGGTCTTTTGGACAACCCGTAAGTGAATTAAAATGATAAATATTCCATGCTTTAAACGTTTATTTGTTACGATTTGATGTCTACGGTGTGTTTGGCTTTTCAGGTAACGAAGAGCATAATGAGGGAGTTTAAATGTGCTTTAGCAGGTATTTACAAGAGCCTAATCGAAGATGGCACTCAAGAGATTGAACAAGGGCAAAAATGGAAAAATTAAGCTGACCACCGTAAACCGTAGCTTACGGTCGAGTCCACTCTTAAAGACCATCGTAAGACAGAAGTTTGATGCCGTAATGAAATTTTGCCCACCGTAAGCTACGGGGGGGACCGTAGCTTACGGTGGTGAGCTACGGGAAATGTGTAACTGCCCAATTTAAGCTGAGTTATGGTGTCCTTTCACATTATCAATCATTGGAACGAGTTGCAGAGGAAAGAACAGGTGATTTGGAGTGTTTTTCATTGATTCTAACAAGTTCTAAAATATTTTGGTGTGTTTGATTCGTCTGAACAAGACAATTGAAGTTTGTTTTGTAACATTCGTCGAAAAACGGGTTTCAAAACCCGCTTCGTTTATTAATCGAATATTCAGTTTTAATTTTCGTTGCGTTATATATTGTTCATTTTAATTTTAAACAATACATAATTAATAAAAATTTTAGAATTTAAAAACTATAATTAATAAATGATAAAAATAAGTGAATAAAAAAATAAAATGAGGCTGCCGGGTTTCGAACCCGGGTCGCCCATAAGCACAAACACACACCACACCACTCCGCCACACACTTCTTTCATGACAAATACAGAAACAAATAACATTTAAAGTAAATCCAAAAGTCAAACCGGAAATCAGCGCGACCAATCCGCAGTCGCCGGAAAAAACCGACGATTTCGCAAATCACGACCGTTTTCTTTGACTGAAACGCGTGAACTAAATTCGACATCGGTTATAACCGATGACCATAATTCGGACCCAATTCATCCTGTTCATCCTTATAAATACCCACCCAAACCTCTGGTGACCTTTTCGCTCAAAATCGCACAATTTCTCGAAGCTTTAGCACGTCGCCGGAAATTCCAATTTCGCAGGAATCACTGAACGGAAAACCGCGATTTTCTTCAGACGGTACAATCATCAAAATTTCTCTTGCTATCTTTCGATTTATAATCTAATTGCTCAATCTAGTAATCAAAACTGTTAAACAGTTTCCCTCAGCCGGAATCTGCAGATCGGAGACGACGAGACTTTGCCGAAAAACCTGAAGCAAACTCGCCGTTCTGGTATACCCTGTCATTTCATTTCGCTCTTCAATTCAATCAAATATCAGTAAGATCGATTAAACAGAACAGTCGGAATTCACTGTTCTGAAATGTTAAACGAAGAAGACGAAGTCGGACAATGTGTATAAGTTTAATTAAAACTGGATATTTCACCGGATTAGACACACAGTCCAGCGGTGGACTGTGTGCAACATAATACGCAGGTCCCGAGTTCGAATCGCACATGTTACCGACTTTCAGAAATAAAACCAATCCTTTTTAAACCTATTCAGATCACCTTTCAACATGTATATAAATATAATATAATTCAGTAATTAAACAGGTTAAGCACACAGCCCAACTGGTTGGGCTGTGCGTACTCGAACCGAACGTCTCGAGTTCGACTCCGGGTCACTGAAGTCGGTTCGACCATTTTAAATCATTTTTTAAATAAACTAAATAAGATAAAAGTTAATCAGTATATATATATATATAATTAAAACAGAGAATATTTCGGGTTAGACACGTAGCTCAGTTGGTAGAGCTGCGTGCACGCATACGAGAGGTCCCGAGTTCGAACCTCACTCAGCGCATACAAACACACAGTCCGACCGGTCAATCGGGGTCAAAAGGTCAAAAAAAAATTATTTCTTTTTATTTATTTATTTTATTTAAAAATCAATTAAAAACACTTAAAAATAATATTTTAAAGTTAGAAAATGTCCTTAAACTCACAAAAATAAATCTAAATAATTCCATTAAGAGCACTAATTAAAAACATTAATTCCAAATAAAATTTATTTATTTACCGGATCGTCTCGTTATTATTTAGGTTAGTTTTTCCTCGACGTTCGAATCTTAATATTCGTGCCCATCAGCTCCCCGTGGGATACGGGTTGAGTATCAGGTGCCTCATTTCGATCGGCTCCGTTTGATTGAGCTTTGATCTCACATACATCATCATTCATGTCATTCGATCGGCTCCGTTTTATTGAGCCTTGATCTCACATACATCATCATTCATGTTATATACTCATCAAAAGTGGTTTGTGATTGTTGTATTTATATATGTTTGCTCACATGTGATAATTGCACAAATTTTCCTTATTAAATAAATCAAGAAATTATTAACAATGTTTTGTCTAGATTCACTCGCCAACTTTTGTTGACCCAAAATCTCCCCCGTTTTACACATGATACAGGTGATCTAGTTGAGACAAGAAACACATAGGAAGGCCTAGAAGAATAAAAAGTTTATACTTCGGAATAACTATGTAGTTTCCTTTTATTGTAATTGTATGAATTTTATTTGGATATATAAGTTGTAATTTGAATTTAATAAATATGAAACATTTTAGTAAACATCATGAGCTTTGGTGATAACCCAATTATGCCCCGACTCTTTTTCCGCTGCGGGTCGGGGTGTGACAGATTGGTATCAGAACCATGACTATAGGGATATAGGATAGGTTATTAGACCCTTAGAGCCTATACTATAGTTGATTACAATTTTAAATTGTTTATGCGTTACATACAAAATTCATGATGTTTATATGCTTTATGTTTATTGTTACATTCAATGTTATGCAAGCATGTTCATAAGTACATATTATTATACAATGCTCATCATAAATCATATCCCCATAACATATCATATCCATGAGAGCACACACCTCACAATTCCCATGATTTTTGCAACGATTTTTGTATTTTTCAAATCACATCAAAGTGAGTTTTCATGACGGGCATGTAGTAACTGGAAGGGTACGAGTACCGGTAGTCGGAACGTCCTGTCTAGGCTTGGCATTCGTATAAATCCAAAATAAAGGACCAGTTTGCCTACCTGGGGACTAACGATGAGAGTATGAAGGACCTATTAGGCCAAAGCATGCTATACCAAACGTCGTGTGAGCTAACCCCACTTTGAGTTGTCATTGTGTCCACACCTGGACACCCTCCTACCATACATCTCGCAATCATATTTCATGGTTTTCATTCGGGTGATGCGAGTGTTAAACCGCCAACACCAATGTGAATCCTACTAAGCCAATAGTCATGGGGGCCCACATGACTATACAGGCGATGGTATGGGGGACATTGGAGGCCCAAACATGAGCAAACCCAAGACATCCTATGGATGTAGTTGCATTATTGATAGTTATGTTATTCTTATTCTTTTAACGACACATGACACCTAAAAACTTCTTAAACTCACAATCTTCCTATGTATGTTCCTGTAGATGTCGGCTAGGCAACTACGCGGAGGCAGAAAGTCAGGAAGATCCAATGAACGCTTGGCCACTCAAATTGCTAAACAAATGGCCGCGGTACTTCCTGACATCGTGATTCAAGTTCAACAAGCTCTCACCGCAAATCCTACCAACTCTCCCAATCAAGAAGACCAGAGCGTCGCCAACCCTCACTCCAAAAAGTGCTCCTACAAACACTTGGAATCTTGCGATCCCCCAAAGTATGAAGGGACCGAAGGTGTTACTGCCCTCCTCCACTGGTTTGAAGAAATGGAGAACACCTTCCTCAATTGCGATTGTCCCGAGGATCGCAAGGTACGTTATGCAACAGGGAGACTGTTTGGAGTAGACCTTACCTGGTGGAACACAGAAAAGGGTAAGCGAGGAGTCGAAGATGCCATGACCTTAACATGGGAAGAGTTAAGGGAACTCATGACAAGGCGCTTCTGTCCAAGAAGCGAAATCAAAAAGTTGGAAGATGAAATCCACTCGTTGAAACAAAAGGAAGGAGATCACACTTCCTACAACAAGAGATTTCTCGAACTGAACCAAATGATTCCCAACTTGTTCACCCCACTGTACCGCTTAGTTGAACACTACATTCGAGGCCTCCCTCGAAAATCCAAGATTCGGTTTTAAGCACTTCGCCCGCAACACTTGAAGCCGCAATGGAATTAGCCACAGAACTCACCGAGAATCGCATCCGAAACGGCAAATTCAAGGAGGAGAAAAAGAAAGCCCCCATCGAGGCCCAAACTCCAAACCATTCCATCTCCTCTTCGAAGTTTGCTGGTAAGAGGAAACGAAACATCAGAAATTTTGCCGTCACACAAACAAACCCTCCTATCACTGCCGCACCAATTACCCAAATTGCTCCCTCAGCTGCACCATTTAAAAAACCATACACCGGCCCATACCCAAAATGCAACCGTTGTCAATACCATCACCTCCCCGAAACTCCTTGCCAACATTGCACTAGCTGTGGCCGTGCGGGTCACACCATTCAAACTTGTCAAACACTTCAACGAATGAACCGCAGTCAACCACAAACCCAAACCCAAAATCAGACAGTGGGTCAAGCCCAACAACCCTTACTTCTACCACCCACGCAACACATAGCTCAACCTTACTACCAACCCAACTACCCCATGATGCAACCCATGCGAGCTTGTTATAACTGTGGGGACCCAAACCACTTCAGGAACACTTGTCCACGCTTGGTAAACATCATCCATGCCCAAGCTCAAGCAAATCCGGTAAACCAAGCTAACCAAGCTCCTCCACCTGCCAGAGGGAGAGCTTTCAATATCAATGCCAACCAGGCCAGGGACTGACAACAACGTGGTTAACGGTACGTTTCTCATCAATGGTAGTTATGGGTCCATATTGTTCGATACTGGTGCGGATAAGAGCTTTGTTTCCTTAGAATTTGAATCTATCCTCGACCAACCTCGTGTTAATCTCATCGAATCTCTGACGGTGGAAGTTGATGACGGAAAACCCGTCTCATTAGATTCTATTATACGCAATTGTACTCTCACCATAAACGATCACGATTTTCCAGTTGACCTCATTCCTATGAAGTTGGGAAGTTTCGACGTTATAATCGGTATGGACTGGCTCAGCCAGCATCACGCGGAAATAGTGTGCCGCAAAAAGTTCATTCGCATTCCTCTTGCAGATGGTCAGACCTTACGTATTTTTGGGGAAACCCCTTCGAAGGACTCAAATTAATGTCCTGCCTTCAAGCCCGAAGATATCTCCGTAAGAACTATGTCGCATTCCTAACCCACGTCGTCAAAAAGGGAACCAAGGAGAGGAAACTCGAAGACATCCCAGTTGTGAAAGAATTCCCACAAGTTTTTCCTGACGACATTTCAGGACTTCCTCCCGTGAGAGAAGTCGAATTCCGCATCGATCTTATACCTGGCGCTACACCAGTCGCAAAATCTCCTTATAGGTTAGCCCCCTCCGAGATGCAAGAGCTGGCCAGTCAACTGCAAGAGCTGACTGACAAAGGATTCATACGTCCTAGCTCGTCGCCTTGGGGTGCACCTGTTCTTTTTGTGAAGAAGAAAGATGGAACGTTTCGCATGTGTATCGACTATAGAGAACTCAACAAGTTAACGGTTAAGAATCGCTATCCACTACCTCGCATCGATGACCTCCTAGACCAACTTCAAGGTGCCACCTGTTTCTCAAAAATCGATCTTCGTTCTGGTTATCATCAGCTCAGAGTGCACGAAGAAGATATCCAAAAACCGCCTTCCGGACTCGTTATGGTCATTACGAATTCATGGTCATGCCATTCGGTTTAACCAACGCCCCAGCTGTCTTCATGGATCTAATGAATAGAGTATGCAAACCCTACCTCGACCGCTTTGTCATAGTCTTCATCGACGATATCCTCATCTACTCCAAGTCTAAATCCGATCATGAGCGACACCTTCGACTCATCCTTACTCTCTTGAGGACTGAAAAGCTCTACGCTAAGTTCTCAAAATGGAATTCTGGTTAAGGGAAGTACAATTCCTTGGACATGTCGTCAATGACAAGGGAATACATGTCGATCCTTCAAAAATCAAGGCAGTACAGGAATGGCAAGCGCCACGTACCCCTACTGAAGTAAGATCATTTCTAGGTTTGGCTGGTTACTATCGACGCTTCATCGCAATTTTTCCCGTATTGCTGTACCACTCACGGCCTTGACTCATAAAGGAAAACCCTTCATATGGGGACCTAAACAAGAGGAGGCTTTCCAAACCTTAAAGCAAAAACTTTGTGACGCACCTATCCTTCACCCTCCCTGAGGGTTGCGATGACTTTGTAGTATATTGCGACGCATCAGGGCAAGGGCTAGGCTGTGTATTAATGCAAAGAGGAAAAGTGATAGCCTATGCTTCTAGGCAACTCAAAGTTCATGAAAAGAATTACACCACCCACGACCTGGAACTTGGAGCCGTTGTGTTCGCTCTCAAGATATGGAGACATTACCTCTACGGTACCAAGTGTGAAATATACACTGACCACAAGAGTCTCCAACATATCTTCAACCAAAAGGAGTTGAATATGAGGCAACGAAGATGGGTCGAACTTCTTAACGACTACGACTGTGAAATTCGGTATCATCCTAGCAAGGCAAATGTGGTGGCTGATGCACTCAGTCGAAAAGGTTATGCGAACTCCATTCGTCTTCTATGTTCGCAAATCATAACCGACATCAAAGATCGAATCCGAGAAGCTCAACATGTTTCTGTAACAGAAAACGACGTACGCGATGAGCTGTCATGTGGAGCGGAACTCAAAATCGAAACCAAATCCGACGGTATTCTTGTAACATCCGTAAAAAACGGATTTACCAAACCCGCTCCGTTTATCAACCGAACAGTCAGTTAAAATTTTCGTTGCGAATTAAATGCCCAAAATAATTTTAAACGATACGTAATCAATTATTACGCGGGGATATATATTTAGTTTTTGAAAAACTGATAAAAATCGCAAAATAAAAATATTTTACTCATGCCGGGTTTCGAACTCGGGTCTGTACCGGTTCAAACAAACACTTATCACTCAACCGAACAACCGCTCCGCCGCTTTGATTTTATGGTAATATCAGGAAACATTTAATTCAAATATTCAAGTTCCAAAGTTAAATTCAGTAATTGCGCCCAATTAGCAGTCGTCGGAAATCCCGACGACTTCGCCGTTTAATTACATTTCTGCTCAAAGTAACCGAAGACTTAACTCCTACAACGGTTATAACGGACGTCTGAACCCGCGACATCAGCCATAACCGCCGAAGAACGGCTGACTTCGAATTTAGACCGAATTCAGACCCCATTCATCTCAATACTACCCTATAAATTCAACCACTACTCGCCAGAAACCTTTCACACTCAAATCGCACCTTTTCTCGGCGAAAACTCACTCGCCGGAAATTTTTATCACGTCGCCGGAAAAACCGTATCATTAGTCTCCGAGCTTTATTGAACCCCTTAAACTTTTACCGAAGTCACCCACACCCTTTGTAAGCCTTCGGAAGACTCTCTGCTGCAAGAGACTCGTCGCCGGAAAGAGATTGCTGTCGCCGGAGTTCTGCCGGAAAACAGAGGAGAACCAGTCGGTACTTTTCACGCCTAAATTCCTTTCTTTTTACTTTTATCTCGTCTGTAATTGATCATTAAACGCTAAAGAAACCTGAATCAACACTTCGAATCAGTCAGTCGTCACTTCGGGTGAAAACCAGTGAAGAAGACGAAGTTTCGGTAATAGTTAAGTATAATTAAAATCCAGTTATTTACCGGGTTAGACACACAGTCCAGCGGTGGACTGTGTGCACTTTGAACGCTAAGGTCTCGAGTTCGAGTATTGTCCCTCACACGCTGCCTTAATAAAAATTCCTTTTTCCGCAAAACTGAACCGGATTGATGTAGATATATGATAAGTATATTGATAACCGAGTTTATAACCAAGTGTGACACACAGTCCAGCGATGGACTGTGTGTCCGCTAACCCACAGGTCCCGGGTTCGAGACCTGTGGAGCGCACCGGTTCTCGGGACTTAATTCGTTTTTAAAATAAAAGGATTTCTGTTTAAATCTAATTAATATATATATATAATTAAAATCGGATATATGACGGGTTAGACACGTAGCTCAGATGGTAGAGCTGCGTGCACGCGTACGGGAGGTCTCGGGTTCGAGCCTCACCCAGCGCACAATAATATGCCTTCGAACCGGTCAACGGTCAGTCAAAGTCAATGGTCAAAGTCAACTGTAGCAAAAATCAAACATTTTTTTATTATTTTTATTTAATTATTTTAATTAAAAATCAATTAAAAATACTTAAAAATAACATTTTTAAGGTTAGAAAATAGCCTCAAACTCACAAAAATACACCAAACAATCCTACTAAAATAGATTAATAAAATCCGTTTGCTTACCGAACCAAAATGCTATTTATCTAGGTTATTTTCACTCGTGGTTAAAACCACTTCGCGTGCACTCAACATCATCAACCGAACGCACCCAATGTGAGTGAATTCTTACAAATTCCCCTTTTTATTCATGTTTTGGGGTGTATCATGTGTCGCTTAAATAAATTCGCTTATTCAAACTTGTGCTATACCATTATATGATCTAAACTTAGAATGTGAATATTGTTTGTTGTGATGTATTACATATTGTCAAGTTGGATGCAAATTATTTGTTAGGCCCATCAGTTCCTCGTGGGAGACGAGTTGAACATCGCGTGCCTTAAAACTCATTCATTAGGCCCATCAGTTCGTAGAACAACGCGTGCCTCAAAACTCATACATTAGGCCCATCAGTTCATAAGAACAACGCGTGCCTCAAAACTCATGCATTAGGCCCATCAGTTCGTAAGAACAACGCGTGCCTCAAAACTCATTCATTAGGCCCATCAGTTCCTCGTGGGAGACGAGTCGAACAACGCGTGCCTCAAAACAATCATTTGGTGTATGTGTGTTCAATATTCAATATTATGTGTTGTGTGAATAAATTTACATCTACATTTACTCATATATGGTTATGCACATTATTTATAATCAATTGGATAAACTTGTTCAAATGTTTTCCCATAGGATTCACTCGCCAACTTTATGTTGATCCAAAAAAAACCTTTTACACATGATACAGGTGAACAGGTTGAAGCAAGGAAAACATAGGATATGCCTTAGAAGAGAACCAAGAAGCTTAGATTGATAGTTAGAATATGTTGTATCATTTATTGTAAATTTCCATTAAATTGTATTAATGAATATGAAACGTTTAATAAATGTCATGAGCTTTGATGATAACCCAATCATGCCCCGGTCACCTTTTCCGCTGCGGGTCGGGGTGTGACAATTCTATACTATTTAAACCGCATATGGATTCCTGATCGTGACAACCTTCGTGATTTCCTTATGAATGAGGCGCACAAAACACGGTACTCTGTACACCCAGGAGCCGACAAGATGTATCAACACTTACGATACACCTACTGGTGGCCTGGTATGAAAAAGGATATCGTTGTTTTTGTTTCCAAGTGCCTTACCTGTTCCAAAGTAAAAGCTGAACATCAAAGACCTTCAGGACTTCTAGTCCAACCCGAAATACCTGTGTGGAAGTGGGAAAACATAACCATGGATTTCATTACCGGGTTACCTCGCACCTCCAGTGGGTATGACACCATATGGGTAATCATTGATCGTCTTACAAAATCAGCTCACTTCATTCCGATTCGCGAGGACTTCAAGAATGAGAAGTTAGCTCGTATCTACATCAGCGAGATCGTAAGCCGTCATGGTGTACCTTTAAGCATCATTTCAGACCGTGATGGTCGTTTCACTTCACGAACATGGCGAGCCGTACAAACCGTATTGGGTACACGATTAGACCTCAGTACCGCTTTTCATCCTCAAACTGATGGACAATCTGAACGCACCATCCAAACTCTTGAAGACATGCTTCGAGCATGTGTCATAGACTTCAAGGGAAATTGGGACGCTCACCTACCATTGGTTGAATTTTCGTACAACAATAGCTATCACTCAAGTATCGGCATGGCTCCTTTCGAAGCTTTATATGGTCGTAAGTGCCGATCTCCAATATGTTGGCACGAAATTGGGGAAGCACAAATCACCGGTCCAGAATTAATTCAAGAAACAACCGACGAAATCCATCAAATTCAAAACAATCTTCTAGCGGCACAAAGTCGTCAAAAGAGTTATGCAGACAAACGACGAAAGCCCCTGGAGTGTGACATTGGTGATCAAGTACTTTTAAAAGTATCCCCGTGGAAAGGAGTAGTTCGTTTTGGCCAGAAGGGCAAGCTAGCACCACGCTATGTAGGACCTTTCAAGATACTCGAAAGAGTAGGTCCTGTAGCATACAAGCTTGACCTGCCAGAAGAGCTCAACAGAATTCATCCCACATTCCACGTATCAAACTTGAAGAAATGCCTCGCCGATGAAAACCTCCATATCCTCTTGAAGACATTCAGATCGATGAATCTATGCACTTCATTGAAAGACCAGTAGAAATCATGGACTTCGGAGAAAAGCGTTTAAGACGAAGTCGTATTCCAATTGTCAGGGTACGTTGGGAGTCAAAACGAGGACCCGAGTTCACTTGGGAACGTGAAGACTCAATGCGCGAAAAATACCCGCATCTTTTTCCAGTTACCACTACTACTTAAATTTCGGGACGAAATTTCTAAAAGTAGGGGATACTGTAACATTCGTCGAAAAACGGGTTTCAAAACCCGCTTCGTTTATTAATCGAATATTCAGTTATAATTTTCGTCGCGTATATATTGTTCATTTTAATTTTAAACAATACATAATTAATAAACATTTTAGAATCTAAAAACTATAATTAATAAATGATAAAAATAAGTGAATAAAAAAATAAAATGAGGCTACCGGGTTTCGAACCCGGGTCGCCCATAAGCACAAACACACACCACACCACTCCGCCACACACTTCTTTCATGACAAATACAGAAACAAATAATATTTAAAGTAAATCCAAAAGTCAAACCGGAAATCAGCGCGCCCAATCCGCAGTCGTCGGAAAAAACCGACGATTTCGCAAATCACGACCGTTTTCTTTGACTGAAACGCGTGAACTAATTCGACATCGGTTATAACCGATGTCTAACCCCAATTCCAGTCGTAACCTCCGGAAAAGTTTTGACCGCGAATCAAGACCATAATTCGGACCCAATACATCCTGTTCATCCTTATAAATACCCACCCAAACCTCTGGTGACCTTTTCGCTCAAAATCGCACAATTTCTCGAAGCTTTAGCACGTCGCCGGAAATTCCAATTTCGCCGGAATCACTGAACGGAAAACCGCGATTTTCTTCAGACGGTACAATCATCGATATTTCTCTTGCTATCTTTCGATTTATAATCTAATTGCTCAATCTAGTAATCAAAACTGTTAAACAGTTTCCCTCAGCCGGAATCTGCAGATCGGAGACGACGAGACTTTGCCGGAAAACCTGAAGCAAACTCGCCGTTCTGGTATACCCTGTCATTTCATTTCGCTCTTCAATTCAATCAAATATCAGTAAGATCGATTAAACAGAACAGTCGGAATTCACTGTTCTGAAATGTTAAACGAAGAAGACGAAGTCGGACAATGTGTATAAGTTTAATTAAAACTGGATATTTCACCGGGTTAGACACAAAGTCCAGCGGTGGACTGTGTGCAACATAATACGCACGTCCCGAGTTCGAATCGCACATGTTACCGACTTTCAGAAATAAAACCAATCCTTTTTAAACCTATTCAGATCACCTTTCAACATGTATATAAATATAATATAATTCAGTAATTAAATAGGTTAAGCACACAGCCCAACTGGTTGGGCTGTGCGTACTCGAACCGAACGTCTCGAGTTCGACTCCGAGTCACTGAAGTCGGTTCGGCCATTTTAAATCATTTTTGAAATAAACTAAATAAGATAAAAGTTAATCAGTATATATATATATATATATAATTAAAATAGAGAATATTTCGGGTTAGACACGTAGCTCAGTTGGTAGAGCTGCGTGCACGCATACGAGAGGTCCCGAGTTCGAACCTCACTCAGCGCATACAAACACACAGTCCGACCGGTCAACGGTCAACGGGGTCAAAAATTCAAAAAAAATTTATTTCTTTTTATTTATTTATTTTATTTAAAAATCAATTAAAAACACTTAAAAATAATATTTTTAAAGTTAGAAAATGTCCTTAAACTCACAAAAATAAATCAAAAAAATTCCATTAAGAGGACTAATTAAAAACATTAATTCCAAATAAAATTTATTTATTTACCGGATCGTCTCGTTATTATTTAGGTTAGTTTTTCCTCGACGGTCAAATCCTAATATTCGTGCGCATCATCATCATCAAGAAACGCATCCACTGTGAGTGAATCTCTACCATTCCCCGTTTTAATCACGTTTTGGGGTGTATCATGTGTCGTATAATTCTCATATTTTATTTAAACACTTGTGCTTACATCATATCCGTGATCAAATGTGTATCAATGGTTGTGTGAATTACGTTTAGATTGGAGTTATCATTTTCAGTGCATGCATTTCATTAGGCTCATCAGCTCCGTGGGATACGGTTAGTATGAGGTGCCTCATTTCGATCGGCTCCGTTTAATTGAGCCTTGATTCACATCATCATCATCATGTCATCGATCGGCTCCGTTGATTGAGCCTTGATCTCACATACATCATCATTCATGTTATATACTCATCCAAAGTGGTTTGTGATTGTTTATTTATATATGTTTGCTCACATGTGATAATTGCACAAATTTTCCTTATTAAATAAATCAAGAAATTATTAACAATGTTTTATCTAGATTCACTCGCCAACTTTTGTTGAACCACAATCCCCCCCCTTTTACACATGATACAGGTGATCCAGTTGAGACAAGAAACACATAGGAAGGCCTAGAAGAATAAAAAGTTTATAACTTTGGAATAACTATGTAGTTTCCTTTTATTGTAATTGTATGAATTTTGTTTGGATATTTAAGTTGTAATTTGAATTTAATAAATATGAAACATTTTAGTAAACATCATGAGCTTTGGTGATAACCCAATTATGCCCCAACTCTTATTCCGCTGCGGTCGGGGTGTGACATGTTTGATTGTGAGAACATGAGTGGCTAAACATTTCGGTGATCATCTTGTGTGGAAGGTTCGGTAAACAATTGTGTTTCAATTTACTTATTTCTAGAATAATTGCTATGTTATTGTGATTATGGTGTTGATTGATTTTTTGTAAGTTGTTGGTTGATATTGTGCTTATTGCCTATTTCGTACGTTCTTGGTGTCGTTGACAATCAAGATATCACGGGAAGGTTTACGGTTGGGTATTAATCAATTGGTCATCGTGTAACGACCTCGCATTTCAATCCGAGTACTTTGTTCCCTTTTATCACAAATAGTTGACCAAACACGAGTCATGTCTGTGTGACTCTTTCTAGTAAAATTGAACACATGCGTTTTGAACCGGAAACCCAAGATGATCATTCTCTTATTAATCTGTTAACAAACCAATTTTTGAATTGTCAAGTAGTTAAAGTCTAATCCATCAATCAAAATCTGAAATTAAATTATTGCAAATTATGTAACTAGTATAATAGTACAACCTTTTGATAGCATTAGTTCCACATTCCTCGTGTTTGATACCCACTTACCGCTAGCTAGTAGCAGTTTTGGGATTAAATTTGCGTGTGACAATGACCTCACGTTACTCTTGCATCTCCGAAGGTGCCAAACGATACGGAGGCCTTCGCAACAAGAGTTGCGCCGGGGATGAGGTCAATACGAAAATCGACGGAACGAGGAGGAGGAAGACTAGGGAGATCATCCGGAAAGACACCAGGGAACTCACAAACAACGGGAACATCACTTAGGCTTGGACCTTTATCTTCCTTTTCCATAACGTGGGCCAGGAAGGCAAAGTACTCCTTGCGTAAGTATTTGTTCGCCTGAATACCCGACATCAGTTTGAGACCTTTGGAGGGTTTCTCACCATAGACGTGTAAGGAATCACCGTTAAACAACTTCAGCACGAACTTGCCGAAGCAAGTCCATGCCTACTATGACGTCAAAACTATCCATTTTCATAGGTATGAGATCAATCGAGAACGTATGACCGTTGAGATCCAAAGAACAACGAGGGAGGACAGAGTTAACAGGAACGGTCTTACCGTTAGCGACTTCAACAGCAAAAGGATCGAGCAACTTAGATCGCTCACACTTAAGCAAAGGTTCAAATTCGATGGATTCAAAACTTCTATCTGCGCCAGTATTAAATAAGCAAGAAGCATATACATGGTTTACAAGGAACGTACCAGTTATAACATCTTGGAACTTTGGGCTTGAGCAGAGGTAAGCTCAAAAGCTCTACCTTTAGCAGGTTCAGGTTGGTGCTGCTGGCGTTGCTGCTGGTTGACGGCGTGCTTGGGGCAAACGTTGGTGAAATGGTTAGGGTCGCCATAGTGGTAACATGCCATAGCGGGAGTGGATTGGGGTTGAGGGCGAGGGTTAGGTGCAATGGCTAAGGGTTGCTGGTTTTTGGGTGGAGGAAAACTTCGGCAACATTGGATAAGTGCCCTAATCTTTGACATTGGGAACACTTGCGGCATGGAGTACCGACGGGATGATGATAGTGGCAGGTAGTGCACTGCGGGTGAGATCCAGTGTAACCACGATTTGGCTAATCGGTGCTTTGGGTAGTGGCGATGGCGTTTAGTGGTGCAGGGGTAGGCGGAGTAACAACCGCATTGTTTTGGATAGAAGCCTTCCGCTTCTTGTTTTGATTTTGGTTTTTTTTGGCTTGGGAGGGAGGAGTTTCGGTAGCGGTGGTGTAGGCGATGGCTTGGTGCGCATGCTTCGTAGAGACCTTTGCATAGGCCCCGTGAAGGATGCAGTTGTGGTTAAGCTGAATGGCTATGCTAAAGGCTTCATAGAGGGTTTTGGGGTTGGCGGCGGCTACATGGTTCATGATTACCGGCGAAAGCGAACGGATCAGCTTGGCAATCGCCTTGGGAACAGTATCCACTGTCCAGGACAGATGATACTCAGTTGTTTGAAGCGTGTGATCAAGCCTTCGACGTCACTCCCTTGTTGAGTAAGATTCCAAAATTCGTTTTCGAGCTTTTGGGTCTCGTGGGGAGGACATAATTGATCCTTTATGAGCTCCTTAAGCTCTTCCCAAGGTAATGCGTGGGCCGCTTCGTTGCCACATTTGTTGCGCTCGGTAGTCCACCATTCGAGGGCTCTCTGGCAAAAGACCCCGGTAGAATTGAGGGTTCGAAGGTTATCAGGACATCCAGCTCTGAAGAAAGGTAAGCTCCATCGCGTCAAACCAGTTAATCATGGCAGTTACACTGTCCATGCCGGTGAATTCAACAGGTTTTCAAGCCATGAAGTGCTTGAACTGGTAAGACGATTTAGAAACGTCGGTTTTCGAATCGGCGGAGGACCTAGGGGTGCCTTCGGTTTGGATGGTTTGGAGTTGGCTAACAATATCGGGGATAACACGGCCATGTGGTCAGCCATTTGCTCAGCCACTAAACCAACGAGGTCTTCTTTCGACATAGAGTCTCCGTTGTTGCTGGATCCTCTGTTGGACCCCTTTGACTTCTTGGAAGAGACAGGGGAAGACATCTAGAGGTACGAAAATAGAGTAAGGGATGAGACTTGATCATAATGTAAAATAACAAGTTTACATGTACGAGTATGTATAAAGATTCACATAAGTTGTATGAATTTAACAAATATAACATGTATAATCACGTATGAATGCGTAAAAGAGTATAAATTTAGTTTGTTCACGAGGATTATCATTGTTTTGGATTACGATAAACGTGCGAATAGTGGTTCGAAATGAACGAGGTAACAAGTATTAAAACACATAAAAATTGAATCACATAAAAGAATAGGCTCATAAAACGGGGAATGTTTCGGGTAGAGAAACGTCGATAATTCCAAAGTAAATCGAAGATCCTTTCAAATTAGAGGGACGTGCTTTGGCCTATAGGTGAAATGCACTCATCGAGAAGCGATTAACAGCATTTCACCATTCCAGTTACTACACGTATCTAATCGATCGAAAAATCGAAACCTTGGCGAGATTGAAAATCAAGGAATGGACTTAATCGACAAGGTGCGGGTTTCACCCCTAACTTGACGATTTCGTACCCTAAGTGTGGTTGGTACTTACCTAACGAAGAGCAAGTTATGATTCGTTGGTATGGTCCAACTAGAGTTTGAATTGGAAATTCGCCATCAAGATGTGGATTTCACTCCAAACTTGATGGTGAAATTTCATGCAAAAAGAATAAGAATAGCAGAATGAGAATCGTTCACCAAATTGTGGGTTTCACGCCTATTTTAGTGAACTCGTCTCGTCTGTGTTACGAGTGTCTTCAAGTCTTCAAAGTGTGTATTGTGTAAAAATGTCTTAGGAAAGACATCGTGTATATGTATTAAGACCAGACAAAATAGGAGAAGCAAAGTAGGAAGCATAAAGTTTTAAGCATAAATAAGAATGGTCAAAACGGGAACTTAGAACTATAGACTAGGTCGAACATGGCAATTCTACCTAATTCCCTATAGTTATGGCTCTGATACCAATCTTTCACACCTCAACCGATGGCGGAAAATCGGAGTGAGACGATAACGAGATTGCTCATTACTCACAACGCTAATAATGACAATATTTAATTAAAGTTGGATTTCATTTCAAATAGCAATTGTCAAGTACAACATCGAAGCAAATACAATACAACAAAATGGATACAACAAATTTAGCCTAACGTCTAATTGTGTGTATCTAAGTCCTTGCTATTTGATTTCATGGCATCCTCTTCATCAACCTGTAACATGTATTAAAATACAATTCAATGCAAAAGCAAAGGCGAGTACACAAGTTTAAGCATAGCATACGTATACGATTAAGTTTAAACGAATCCTCATGGCAACTATGATTTTACGAAAGCATAACAATGCATGCAATACTACTAGCCAAACCCTTAACGCAACACGTTGTTTTAACATGGCCTCAAGTTTATGCGATGGAGGGGGATGCGTGAATTCCTCTAGCGCTATACATGTCAAACGAAGGCTTTATACAAGTTAATGACTAAAGTATCAAATAAAGAATATCCAAGATATAAGCATCACGTAAGCGTATAAGTGTTCATGTGTATAGGATTGTTTGTGCGTTTCATAAAGTTTGAGTGTTGTGGTTTTGATATAAGTAAACATGTTACACCCAAAAGTGTTTTAAACTAAAACTGGGTCGAGTGTACTCACGGTTTTGCTAAGTCTTCAAGCTTGACGAGTCCACAAAGGGGGTTTTGGAGGATGGGTTGAGCGTCGAGTTATCCTACAAGAGGAGATGTAGGTTGGTAAGTATTCGAACGATAACGGAAGATTTAAGGAATTTAAATGCAATAAAGTAGTTTATACGAGAAAGTAATCACTCAGACTTAATACTCGTTTTTGACACTATAAGACCCATTTGGGTTGATGTGATTTCATGGGTTAAGATACCCATTAGAATCGTAACGAGAGATTAAGTACTTAGGTGATGTAACCTAGTACCATGACGAGTAATCATTTGATCATCATCAAGAGTTCGGTTAGTACATACATACATATATATGTTACATAGTATAAGTAATTCAAAAACATCATGTAGATTTATAGAAGTCATGCATGGAGGTAGGAGGATAATCCTTCCTTTTAAAACCTATCGTATAGTACACCAATGCACAAGGCGTCACAAGGATGACACGGATGGTCATGAGTAAGTTTGAACATAAAAGTACAAGACAAAAAGTAAACGAAATCATCAAGTGAGGTGGTGGATCGAAGTTAGGATGGCCAAGGCTTCCAAGTGATCACAATCTACCAACTCAAGTCTTGTTTCGAGAACAAGCTTGGAAGGATACAACACTTTGGTAAACCCTAATAAACCAAAGAAATCACTTACTCTTGGGACCTTAGATATGGTTATGTTCCAAGTTAGTCTTCCATCAAAAACTTATGGAAACATTCCAAAAGGTATTTCCAAGTAGTAAGAAAGAAGGAAAGATCAAAAGAGGGAGGTGAGTTAGAACTCACTTTTTAGGAGCTTTGATCTTTGAGAGAAGAAGAGAGTTCTTTAGAGCTTCTAGAGAAGAGAAGAGAAGATTTAGGTGTGATTTGAGAGTGAAGGGAAGTGGTGTATTTATAACGGGGAAATTAGGGTTAGGTAATTAATGAAGTTGGTGGTGGTTGGGGGTTGGAAAAAGGGAAATGGAGCCAAAATTCGCGCATTTTGAAAGATTACGCCAGACCTGATCATTTGGCACGGTCGTGCCAATCATAAGCATGGTTGTGCGAGCCATGAGCATGACTGTGCGAGACATGAGCATGGTCGTGCGGGTCATGAATCTTCACTGTGTGGTCATGAGCACTATCGTGCGGGTCATGAGCATGGTCGTGCGGGTCATGAGCATGACCGTGCGGATCGTGAGCATGGTCGTGCGAGTCATGAATCTTCACAGAAGTGGTCATGAGCACTGTCGTGCGGTGGTTCATGAGCATGGTCGTGCTTCCCGACATAATTTTCCCAAATTTGCAGTTTGACCCCTAGAGTTTGATAATTCCAATATTTTATACTAGAAAAAGCAAGGCGTTACAGTTTATAACTTGGTTTAACATCCCAAATAATCCTACTTATAATATTACATCAGTAGAAAACTCATTTTAAAGTTCATTACCATTTAAAACATTGTTTTATGCAAAAAGGGCATTTTGGTCAAAGATGACATAATTATGAAACTTGCGCATAAACTTGAGTCTGACTTATGATCATGTAATATAACCTCAGAGGGTTATGCTATATTATATTATGATCATAATGCAACTTTAGATCAGTAGGTAACTAATCTAAATCGGGTCAGAATCGAAAGTCAAAGCAGAAGTCAAACTTCGCGACTTTCGGTTGCGAACCGACCCTAGAACTGAAATTGACGAGCCGAACATGTTCTTACATGTTCTAATAATTATTACCAACTTGTTTAAGTGTCATAACAGGTTTCATAACATATATAAGATCAATTTATGATTTTTCCGAAAAATGGTCTGTTTGACTTTAATAACTTGATTTTGACCCGTCAATTGGTCTAGTAAACGTGATCTTCAGGAGGTGCCCTTTATAGAGATTAGCACCTACATTATTACGATCACTTAGCCATGTTCGTTACGAATAATGGCTGGACCATAATGGTCTTAACCGAAAGTCAAAGCGTTTTACGAAAACGCTTGACTTTTGGCTATAAAAAGCCTATAAATGAAAATGCACAAAGAAGGAACACTTACCCGTGATTCCTATATGCAAAAAGAACTATGTTGGATTGCTCCTTTTAGTTAGGAACTTCCAGAGGAGGGAGAAGAATGAATGAGAAAGATGTTGATATGGTAAACTTAAGCACCTATTTATAGTTGGAGAACTCAAAGGAGGTGAAGCCAGGTGTTTAGGGGTGTAAGAAGAAGCTTACAAGTGTCCCAAAACGTGGCATCGCAGTTTAGAGAAGCCATGGTTTCGAATGAATGGTTTTGGAGTTTTGCTTGGTCTCCAACCAAAACTTTTGCAGCAGAGGCTCTCTCGTGCCCCGCGAGAGACACAGGCCAAGTCTCTCGCGGCCTGCGACCACCCCCTGGCCACTTTCAAACTTTGACACTTTAGCCCCTTAACTTTAAAAAGCTTCTAAAAACCTTTTTAAACACCTTTTTGGCACTTTTAGCCCTCCGTAGCCAATACTTGGCATACCCGGGATTATGCCCGGACATTGTCGAGCTCTCGATTCGTTAAAAGATCACTCAGAGGTATAAATTAACATGTTGACGCTTTTAATCCCTCCATCATCCAACTTTCACATAATTACAAAATTGAACTCTCTCGTCCACAAATGGCACGAATGAGAGTTAGGACTTTACGAAAGATCACTCAGAGGCTTATTATAAGCATGTTGATTCCGATGTCACTCAGAGGCTAGACACGTTGACATATCAGTCATTCAGAGGCCAAATTTAAGCATGTTGACATATCAGTCACTCAGAGACTGTTATTTATGCATGTTGACATCGGACCGTCACTCAGAGGCTTAGTTTGAGCATGTTGACGCCTTTAGTCCTTATTGGTCTTTAATAGACTATATTTTAAAATACAACACATGTCAAATATACTATTGGACACGATTTTACAGGGTGTTACATGGACTAGTTATCAAGATAAGGATATCACTCCTAACTTGATAATTTCATTCCATGAACATGGTTTATACATACCATACGAGGAGCAAATTCCGACTTGTTGGTGAGGTCCACTATAGCATGAAATGAAGTTTTTCCATCAAGATGTGGATATCACTCCTATCTTGATGGTGTAACTTCGTGTAAAATCGAATACCTAGAATGAAGGACTTCACCAAAAATTGCGGGTCACTGGGCTTATTTTAGTGCGAATCGTCTCGTTGATGATATACGAGTGTCTTCGTGTCTTCAAGTGTGTATTATACCAGACTTAGGAATAGGCAAGTTTAGGCGTTTTAATATAGGAGAACGGTTCATTTCGTCCGAAGTGGGCTCACTTCGTGCGAAGTGAACTCACTTTGTGCGAGGTGTCTGTCACTTCGAGCGAAGGGACTGTCACTTCGTGTGAAGTTGCTTATACTCTTATGCATTAAAGAGTTGTGAGATTTGTGTGTGACTGTGTGTATTAATGTTATATATATACACTTTATTTTTTATATTATAATATTAAAACTTTAGGCATTAAAAAATTGTTGCTTATACTCTTATGCATTAAAGAGCTGTACCTAAAATGTTCCCTGTGTAAATTACTAAAATGTCCTTGTAGTTAACACACTTGGTGGATGGTGTTAAAAAATTGACTAAAATGGTTAAGAAAAGTGGTTGTATAGATTCAGGCGTTAAATATTTTGATTTTGTACTTAAGTGGTTAAAACCCCTAAAACACTGGGACTCAAAAAGTAATTTTCTCAAAATAAAATTATTGGAGCGGATGTCTTAGTGAGAGTAACATTTTTATCCCCTTGGATCATAGAGGTAAGGTTTCCTCCGTCTACACTGTTAAACCTTCCTAATAACTTTACCACGGGTGATATTATACTAGGTTCGTTTGTTTGTGTTTAGTCATATTTTTAACATGTTCCATCGACATCACAGTGTTTTAAAACAAACCATGTGTATTTTGTAAAGCTTGCATATATAATAATCAAATGAAAATTGGATACAAAGAATTGTTTACATGCTTGAGTCTCAACACCACGTTGCGACTCCCCTGCTAGGAGACAGGTTGGTAAAGAACATGAGTGGTAAATGACTTGAAATGGATAAAGATTACATCTTCTCCTTATGTTTATTTTGTACCTACTAGTAATCAAATTAATGATGAAACAATAACAATTTTATCTATTTTACAGCCCTTGTTCATTTGATACTACAATGGAACATAGTAAGGATTTCAATAATGTATCACAAGATGCACTAATATTGGGTGGACATATAGCTACAACACTCAGTGAGCTTGCTAAAAACTAGATCAACTCGAGTTAATTTGATTCGGGCTAACCAACTCATACAAACTTCAACCTAGGTAAGGTTTTAAGATAACTTGCTAAAACAATGTAATACAAGACTATAACAACAATCGTACCCAGTAAATCTCCATACTTAGCAAAGCTATTGGCAGGGTTTGGGGAGGGTGAGATGTAGGCACGCATTACCTGTATCCCTTATCCCTAATAGAGAGACTGCTTATAGAAAGACCCCCCGACTCCAAAACAAATGGCATGGCAAATGAGAACTAAAGAATGTATACATACAAGCTATCAATAATATCCAGATATATAAATAAAAATGAACATATGTGCATAAAAAACTAGAGGGAACCCAGTCCTTATTACTTACTAATATTCATTTGACATTATATTGGTAGTTTGGCATCACATGTATTACTTGAAACTTGTATACTTTGAGATTGTTGTTTAAAAAGTTGTTAGTATGTTATGAGACCGGTCGAAGGGAACGCCTAGTGGTGGTGTACATATTTTTCTGTAAATATGTTATTTAGTATTGCATAACCAGAAATATACAAAATCACCAAAAAAATGAGTTGGCTTGATAATATGAGTTGAGTACCTGTTGAGCTGTCAATGCGGATCAGACATGCTTACTCGAGTCTGATCGATTTGTATTATTATTGCCAACTAGTGCTCACACACTAACCACCCAACACTACACAAAATTGTATGCCATTAGCTCCTAGGTAACCACAACACCAACAAAACCCATAGCATCCTTGATGCAAATTGAATTGTATGTCGTTCGTACGTTTTGTACGATAAGGCACTTTGTACGTTAACTTAACTCATCATGTTTTGTTAGTGGATTGGTTGGGTTGGGACTGATCACAACATGAAATAGAAAACGTGTAATACAAATGAACCTGAATACTATAAAAATAAGTAAATGTGTTAAACGAATCTGGCCTGTTAGGTAATCAGTTCACAAGTTGACGCGAACCCGTTTAGACTAAACCCAACTTTCTCTAATGATTTTCAATTTTGAGTAAGCCACAAAGACGTGTTGTGTCAATATATGTTGTATTAAACAAGTCATATTTAGCACTACTATTTAACCCAAACACGCCACCACATTGACACATTTAACTAAGCGTGTCATTCACTTACATACTGAGACGAACACGCTTAACAAACATGTTACCCTCGAAGCCACAGTTAGTCATACATCCACTTCATTAACACGTATGAAATGGGGATGAGCTCGGTACCGAAAATACTGTTACAAAAAATTCCAAAAAATATGTATCGGTATCGAAAAATACCTAGTACAGTACAATACGATTCGAACCTGGTACCAATTCGATACCTGTACAGACCGACATTTGAAGGTAAAAACCGGTATCGAAAACACTAAATGTCGGTACTGAATCGATACCAAAAATTGAGTCTGATCAAATTCTAAACTGCTATCCGATATCGTTTGCTCATGCTTAGTATGAGAGATACCTATATTTATTGAAAACAACTAGAACTTTTAGGGTAAACATGTAAAAATGGATGTATATATAAACTTACTCTAAAAAGGGCAAAAACGGGTCAAAAACCTCTCTCTTCATCGTGACGCGAACCAAAACCCTACAACCATCTCGTTTCTCCTCTGTCGCCGTCTCCCTTCATCCTCCGCCGTGCCGCCGTTTTCCGGCCAACTCACCGTCGTTGCTCCGTCACTTCCGCCGTCGCATATTCCTTCATCTTCCGTCAGGCAGGTAACCGCGTTTGTTGAGCTTTATGTAACGAAAATGCTACTTTATTGAAATTGTTCATAATGTTATTTAAATTGGAAAACTGTAGATGTTGAAACTGTTGTTACTTTTCATTTTCCAATTAGTTTGCGACTGTATAGTGTCTGGATGATAAAGGATATAACTATAAAATTGGATTAAGAAATTTATTATTTATTTGGAGAATAACAAGAGATTAATTTGAGGAGTTGCTTTGTATTGTAACATACTATACTCTAGTTATTTGCTTGAACTTGTGTTTGCTATTTTTTCAAAAATTAATCCAGCATTTTAGATAATCCAGTTAGAAAAAAAAGGTTCCTTATGCATGGGTAATTTATGAGTTATACAGCACAAATGCACAATTATTTGCTGTGAAATGTAGTTAATATCCCGATATATCAGTGAAATATCGGTCTGAATACCGGTACCGATAATATCGGCGACATTGACCGATTTTGGACCGATATTTGACAAATATATCACCGAGTTTTCCTGATATCAGTACATTTCTTCTTATTTCAAAAGGTTCCCTGTAAATGTTAGTGTTTTAAGTTTTAGTCGGTTCGTACTTGCTACAATTGTTAGTGTTTTAAGTCTTAGTCAGTTCCTACTTACTACAATTGTTAGTGTTTTGCAAGTTGCAAAAGGTTAATTTGTTAATGGTAGGAGAATATACTAAATTGTTAGCGTTGAATTTAGCATGATATTAAAATTACCGATATCCCACCGCGATAACCGATATCTCAAATATAGGTCCTACACAAATCTGATATTTTACCGCATTAACTACTTAGCTGTGAATATTCTATCTAATTACACAATGAGCATATTTTCTCTTCTTCAGTTCATCCTAACTACAAACCCTTTAGCTAAAGGGGAAAAATGCATTTTATTACGTCAATGTTAATGATTTTTAATTGCACACAACTTGGTTTGAAAAAGCGAGAGGCGCACAAAAGCGACGAGGTCTAAAATTGAGGCGCGAAGCGCAAAGCGCAAAAGCGGTGGGCTTTTCGTACCCGAGGCGCAAGGTCTTTATATAATTTTTTTTATACATCCCATACATATCCTATAGGTTTTTAGCTTCCTTTAACCAAAATATAGCTATAAATAAGGCTTTTATACCTTGTCCCACATAGGTGTGGGAACAAAGGGAATGGTTGTTTATAAGGTAAAACATTTATCAAACAATTGTAACTTTATGACATGTTTTACCACAAGTCCTACCCACGCGCGCAGGTGGGGGGTGCTAACAATTGAGTTTCGGAGCTGGAATTTGGTTGAACTCGTGCTTGCCCGCACGTCCTGCGGACACGAATGCAGCTCCAAAAACCCGGGCTGTTAGAAAACGCCTATTTTTACTAAAAAAAACATTTTTTTGCTGTGTATAGCCTCAGGTCCATCGTGCGCGCTTTTCAGGCCAAAAAAGCCCCAAAAAATGCGCTTTTTGGGCGCTTCCTGGAAAAACACACGGCGCTGAGCGGTAAAGCCCCATGACCTGCGCCTTGTTGCGCCTCGCGCCTAGGCGTGCCTCAGGCGCGCTTTTTTAAACCAAGGCACACAATTCTGGCGTCTGGACTGAAATAAAGAACAAACATCTATAATATTTGCAGCAGTGGTGTTTAATTTACACGTAGTTGATAATCAATATCTACATGGGTTTTAGGGCAAATACGCAAAAGGAAATAATTTTGACATGAGGAGATGACGCATATTAGAATTTCTTTGTCTTAATTGCTGATTATTCCATGTTATAATGTCCTTAGGAACCCACTACGGGCAACTTGATCAATTTAACATGTGTACCGTGCGCTAAGATAGGTACATATTTGTTCTTCTACTTCAGAATTATTTTTGCGTATGGTTGGAAACTCAAAACATATTTTACTTTATAGTTAGTATGCTGTATATTGGTTGAGCGAGGTATTTATATGCAATCATTGTTTTTTAAGATTAGAAAATATTTTTGGAGATGTGAAGACGAGAGAAGGTGTTCATAGTGTTGATTTTATTGTTTGCAGCAATGGGTTGTGCTACATAAATCGCAGAGGGTTATATACGTCATGTTTATAAACATATTTACCTTTCTCATAGGAAGCACATTAAAGTTAACTGTCTTACACATCAAATTAAAGACATTCAGACTACTTCTGAGTTTGTATTATACTTTGTACTTATTAATATTCGAGAGTAACTAATAAAATTTAAATCTAGAATATGAAAAATCAGGTTATATACATTTTTGAACTGTTCATTACAAATTTTGTCAGTTAATTGTGTCTGGTAAGACGGTGAATGTTTAGTATAACCTTACTTTCAAATTGAACAGCTCTCATAAAACATTTCTCAAGTTGTATCCATACGACTATACACATAGCTTATACTTTAAGTGATTAATGTTGCAGGTGACAGCTGTCACATCTATGGCTACTTTAATTTCACAAAATGTGGTCCCGAAAGACAAAAGCGAGAAACCCAAAAGAAAGGCTCTTGACGAGCCTTCACCGTTGGATTCAGTTCAAGAACCCAACAATTTAAAAGGTTTGGATTCCGTAAAGCCAAAAAAGAAAAAGAAAGAACGAAAAGAGAGCAAAGAAGCTGTAACCGAGCAAGAAGCTGAAATGAAAAAACTCGAAAACACCTTGTTTGGTTCTTTATTACCGGTCACGTTCGGAAACGACAGGGAAGAAGTCGATGAACCAAATGACGATTCTGCCCTTTTCTTTACGGATCGTTCCGCCAACAGTTTGTTGTCCGTTTATGACGATGATGTAGTAAAGGCAGGAATAGTCGGTGCAGATGATAATACTGAACGAAAACCCGTTTGGGTGGATGAAGAGGAACAAAAGGTCAACATAAACATAGCGAAAGTCAACCGATTGAGAAAGATGCGGAAAGAAGAGGATGAGAGTATAATCACGGGTACCGAATACGTATCACGGTTACGGGCTCAACACATGAAGCTAAACCCGGCTACAGAATGGGCCCGTTTCGATTCACAAGCAAAAGACGACACATCAGATAGCGACAGTGATCAAGATAACGGGGATATTGATTCCATTTTTCAGACCAATGAAGATCTTGTCGTTAAGGGTAAATCAAAATTATTACCGGGGTTACTTGAATATGCTCGATTGGTTGATGCAAACGCACAAGACCCGTCACACGGGCCGATCAATTCCGTTCAGTTTCATAGAAACGGGCAGTTGCTTCTCACTGCCGGGTTAGACAAAAAGCTACGGTTTTTCCAAGTCGATGGAAAACGGAACACGAAAATTCAGACGATCTTTCTCGACGATTGTCCGATCAGAAAAGCATTGTTCACACCTGACGGTTCTCAGGTTATTTTATCGGGAAGGAGAAAGTTTTTCTACTGCTTGGACTTGGTCAAAGCGAAAACCGATAAAATCGGTCCGTTAGTCGGGCGAGAAGAAAAAAGTTTAGAAAGTTTCGAAATCTCACCGGATTCGAAAACAATTGCGTTTATCGGAAACGAAGGCTACATTCTATTGGTTTCAGCGAAAACAAAAGAACTTATCGGAACTTTAAAAATGAACGGGACCGCGCGTGCTTTGACTTTCAGTAACGGCGGTCAACAGCTGCTGAGCACCGGCGGTGATGGTCAAATCTACCATTGGGATCTTAGAACCATGACATGTTTCCAAAAGGGTGTCGACGAAGGATGTATAACCGGCACTGCGTTAACCACAACTCCAACCGGAAACCTCTTAGCAGCGGGTTCGGATAGTGGGATTGTTAACGTATACAACCGGGATGAGTTTTTGGGCGGAAACAAAAAACCCGTAAAAAACTATCGAGAATCTAACGACAAAAATAGATTTCATGAAGTTCAACCATGATGCGCAGATTTTAGCTGTTTGTTCAAGCATGAAAAAGAACAGTATGAAGCTGGTGCATATACCCTCGTTTACCGTTTTTTCGAACTGGCCGCCAGCGAATCGGAATTTGCAGTATCCACGGTGTTTGGATTTCAGTCCGGGTGGCGGTATGATGGCTATGGGTAATGCCGCGGGTCATGTGTTACTTTACAAGTTAAATCATTATCAACATGCTTAACTGCACAAGATTAGTAACCAAGGTTAAGTTTTTATTTTGATGAGGGGTTTAAAACCTTTTTTTTTAATGTTTTTTCATACTTGATTGTACTCATTGGCATCTATTTTGGTATCTTTATGGCACTGTTTTTGTTTAAAGACTTTGCTTATCACCATTTTATGGTATAATTTTGTATTTGTTATAGCCTTCATTTATCAAACTAGTCGATTCGTATTTTGTTGCTGTTCATATGGGTTAAGATAATGTGTGTATTTGTTCATATGGGTAAAAGAATGACCTACATATACATAACCTTAAAACGCTACGTCGGGCAACGGTATGTAACACCACATACCGTCTGCATCTTCACAAACGCGATAGCAATTCGTTTCATGAAAAGGCGGTTATAAGCCAACACAACCTCGGTTACTTCAGTAACCCACTTGCTTCTAATACCCGACTTTTAAGTCGATGGCAACGGTGAAAAACAAACTTAGTTTCTATTTAAAAGTCGGATAGGAGAAACAAGTGGGTCACCGAAGTAATTAACCATGCGACTGCTGGCTTATAAGTGCCTGTTTATACAACGAATCGGTATAACCGTTTGTGAAAATTCTTACGGTATGTGGTCTTTCATACCATTACCCTACTTGATGTGAAATTTGAGGATGCAAGTGCTTGCTTTACATAAAGTCTCAGTTTATTAGATGAAGGGTATTATATAAACGGCTTATATATGTGGATTGTTACGCTATTTTAAAGTTATATTGTTTTAAGCAGGGGCGGACCTACCTTAATAGAAGGGGTAGCCTCCGCTACACTTTGGCGCTCCGGCGGTAGTGTAAATTTTGGAATAATTTAACGTTTTTTCGATTAACGCCACTGGTTTTAAGGGTGATGTTACTGATCTAATAGTGGATTTTTGTTTTCTAAAGTGCTGATTTATTGTAATTTATTAGTTTTTATTGGTAAAAAAATTTCAAAGTGATGTTTGATATTGTTTTAAAAAGAATATTTTTGATTATGATTATTCGAGTTAGTAATATGATTAATTAAAAAAGAATATTTTTTTTTTATGATTATTCAATATGATTAAATTTAAAATTGATTTGCCCTTGATTTTCTCCAAGTGACGAGTAGTTAATTGCAGGGGTGCAACATAGTGGGGCAGGAGGGGCGGCCGAATCCCAGAACTTTTCGCTTAATAGTGGAGGGTATGTAGTTTTCGTATATAAATTTTTTGGTATATACGTTTCGACCCCTTGTTTTATAGAAATTTTTGGTGTATACGTTTTCGATCATCCAGTAGGAAATCTCAAGCTTCGCACCTGGTTAATTATGTGCAATTTTTGGTATTTGATTTTGGCCTTCATAAATGAAAAAAATGTCTTATAAAAAAATGTCGCATGTTTTATGTTTTCAACTTCTCATAAACTAATCATATTGCTAGTGCTAAATGTCAACCGAACTCTATGCATACAACTTATGGTTTATTTTGGTGCCAGAAAATAGTAAAATTGTTTTAAAAATCTTTTAGTATAACTTTTAAGCCTGTAAAGTTAAGTTGTGAAGTAAAAAGTCATTCGTCTTTTAGTATATGTATAACTTTTGCTTGGAAATTAAAATGGCTATAAATTATGTGAAACAATACATTAATTTGATTGTTAATTTTATCAATATAGTCATCAATTGTAGAATTAGGTTTTATCCCACACGGATACCCGGTCTCGGCAGTCCAAGTCGGGACAGCTATGATGGCGATAGTCGGGCCGGACCGCTGATTCAGGCGGATAGCCATGGCGGTTCAGATTGGGGTCGACAGTTTTTATATGATCCTCGTATAGATAAACTAAATATCGAACTGCAAGGCGGCGATGGTGATAAGAACAGATTAGACTCTTTGGATATTACTTAAAGACTATATTATTATGACTAATCAATAACTTTTAACAAAGTGAATTTGGAGATCTACAAAAAGACGATTCATAACCCATTCGCTTTCGCTTCTCCCATTTGACCCGTTGTAAATAAAACAAAACCCCAAGCGACTCATTAATAAGTTAATGAGTTGTAGTAGTTACCTCTAGGTATATACAACTCTCGCTCACGACAGAGGGAAACAAAAACATAAAAAGAGTTAATCTACCATATCCACCCGCAAAACCCGACTCGTAAATACCTGTTTTGTGTCTTTTTAAGAAATTAATATATATTTCCATGGAAAGTAAGTTGACAGTAGTTCAGTCATTAAAGTACTAACTAAGCTAGTATATTAAAACTGCGAACAAAAAACTCAAAAATATAGCAGAAAAGGTGCATGAAAATACCATTTTTCTGCTAAACTACAAGGCATAACCAATAGAAGATTTTATTCGCATCGACTACACCCACCATGAAACCGGGCCCAAACCGCCCTCCGACACAAGTGATCCCTGCCAAGATAAAATTATCAACTGAACTGAACATTTCAAAATATAAAATAAAAGAACATATAATGGAATTATTTCTTTTCTTAAGTTGAGATAATCTTTAAATCTGCAGTTGTGAAACTTACAATTATCTCCATAGGGGCAAATGGCTTCGGGTCTTTTTGCTCTCTTGGGATTTCAGGGAACTTAATGTTTTGAACCCGGAACCTAATCTGCAATCAAATATAAAAAAACTCAACAAATGGTGTAATCAGTTTAATAAGAAAATTAACGTGAACTTAATTATAGATGCTAACCTCATCAACTCCGTCTATTAAATACTTCTCGTCGTTAAATAACCATGTCCATTTAACTTGGCCCCTGAAAAGGTAAAAAATAAATAAATAAGATTTGTAAAAAAAATAAATAAAAAAATAAACTCACTTGTTTTCTGAGTCAGGCTCAGCTTGGGATGGTTCCGGCATTAGCAATTCGGGTATGTATATATCTTCAAAAAATCCAAGTGATACTGCATATAGATAACACACATGTATATACGGTATCCATCCGACTTAAACATAAAAGAACAAAAACGGTTAATCACAATCAGATATGTAAACAAACTTACACCGTAAACCATCAGCGTTAGACTCTTTTAGTCTTGCAGATATAATTTCTCCTACAAAGGGCCGAAATATTATCAGCCTGAATTTTACCTGCCAGAAAAAGGTCAAAATTATGTCATTATTCATTATACATCATCAATAAACCAACTTAAAGCCAAAAACGATAATAGCAGAAAAAATTGGAACATACTGTGTAGGTTGGAGCGCCTTCGTTGGGAAAAATAAAACCACCGTCAATTGATTCTATATCGTATACGGATATGCATAGGCCCAACTTTGCGATTATCTGTTTTATGGAAATAAGTAAAAACTATTTATTTCATTATGTTTTATGATTTAAAATATACCTTATCGACGAAGAGACGCTCGAGCTCTCCCTTAATGGCTTCATTGAGAGGAAGGGTCAAAAGATGAGGCTCCAGTCTTAATGTATGCTCCAATTTAGTTAAATTGAACATATTTACACCTGCATAGATTAAAAAAACGATATAAAACCTCCGATCAAAAAAGGTTCAATCTAGATCGCGCCAAAACAGTTCTGACCGAAATTAGTTTGGGTCAAAACGTGCCGTTTTAGAAAAAAAAAAGTTATGAATGATCAAACTTATCACAATATAATCACAAGTTGTTGCAAAATCTTTCTAAAGCTTGCTATTAAAACCTAAACAATCAAACTTATAGTCCTATACTATCAAAACACAAAGTATACTATTATAAATAGCTACTGTGATTAAGAGTTGGGGTGAGCTTATTACAGGTAACCCGAAGATAACTGAAAACCCGGACCGCGAAAACCCGAAACACAAACAGTTTTGAACTTACTCAGGTGGTCTTTGGTCCTAGCATGCAACAAAAATCGGGTTTGGTTCAGTTCGCTTCGATCTTCAGTCATAACCCGAAGAAAAACCGATATATTCAGGACTGACCTGATTGCTTCCAAATTAAGCCATATGTACATATTAAAAATTTACAAGATAATCACACAAGGTTAAACAAAAACATTCTAATGGTAGCAGCAGCTACTCGATTTTTCAAGAAAAAAGCATCATGCAGCTTACAATCAAACAGTTCAATTGGACACCCAGACTTGCAAAATGAAGTTCTTACATTATAAATGTGCAATGAGATACAGCTTTGTAAGTTGCAGTTCATGAATTATATGAACACACAGAGACTTGCAAATTGCCATTCATCACAAAACCAAACCCAACTTTAAGTGTTATATACCATTTTAAATAATTACCATTGATACAATCAAATTAAATAATTACCATATTACAATCAAAAACATTTCCAGCAAAATGCAAGAGACCCATTTTGCATTGACAACGTTTTCCCTACTGCAATATCTATATGTTGCAAAAACAGAACACCCCTAGACCTTTCTAACATGTTAAACAGGAAAATGCATTACCACTAAAGCAAATTAAAACATGATAACCATGTGTATACAGTTTATACATGTTATATAATATGAACCATAACAACTTCACTTATAAAAGATTAACAAGAACTTAATCTTATAACAACTTAACAAGTTATGTCATCTGATGCATCAATGAAAAATCCAAATATTCACACAGACTTGTATCGAGCAGTTAGCATGCATAATTTCAAAACAATGTTGAAAAGCTAAACTCTGTTCAATTCAACCCCCACAATCAAAAGTTTACACAAGAATCTTTGGATTCAATCATTCATGTTAAAATACAAACTTTCCAACGCAACAAATACAAAATAAATAACTGTGAAATTCATGAATTTGTGCTTGGGCTAGGCATAAACCCTAATCTGTTTGATGAATTGTTGTTCAAATTACAGATTTTTTATAACAGAAAAAACTGAGATTGAATGAAAGCTAAATGGGTTTTGGTCTTCATCACTACCAGAATTGCAGTATTTTAATAACAGAAAAAAACGATGATGATGATGATTTGGAAGAAATTTAAGAGGAATTTTCTAGGGTCTGGAAAAACGATGAAAAAGATGATTTAGGGAAACTAACCCACTTCAGGAACCCTATATTAACTTAATCAACCAGTTTCAACCATCTTATAACCACAGTTGTTAAAATCCATCGCCTCTTGCGCCTCGGCCCATTCCAGGCGAGGCGAGGCAATTGCGCTTTAATTCTTCAGGTGATGGTTCAGTGCAGATCCCGACGAGACTCCTAGATCCGGAGAGTTTCAGGGCAAATTCTCTAAATTCCGACAAAATTCCAGCTAGATCACTACTTTTATCTAACGAAAACTACTTTTCTACACTACTACACTAATATTTTATAACTCTTGGTACTAAATAGATGATAGTAAATAATATATAATAGCTTTAGTTTTTGAAAAAAATATTAATTTTCTAATACATAAAATATTTTTTAATTTTTTTTCGTTGTGCGCTTTATTTTTCTCCGGCCCTCGCTTTTTTGCGCCTGAGTGTGCCTCGCGCCTTTAATAACTATGCTTATAACATACTTCAAATAAGGCGATCAGTTTCAACAAACCCTAACGACTGAACTAAACTAACTACACAAACCTTAACCATTCATATATCTAAACTAACCTATCTATAGTTGTTTGTCAACGACGTCAAAAACCATAACGTATATAATCAACCATCTTCCATGCTACACAAATTCCAATGTAAACAAAATCACAGAAAATAAAATAACTTACAAATTAACAAGCTATAGGAAACTGAACGACTAGTTTGATGTGATCGCCTGTCAGCGGACTACAACGGCGGCAGACGTGGTGCAAAGGCGGCGCTGGTCAGTTACTCAGGCAAGCGGGCAATGGCGCAAGGCAGTGTTTGTCCAGACGTCCAGCGTAGGACAACAAAAGAAGTTGATGCGAATGTGCGATAACTGGAAAAAAAAACAGGTTTTCTAAATTCCGGTGCCTGATGTTCACGGTCCAGTTTTGACAGTTTTTAGGTCAAACCGTGAGCCAAACCGTTAGTAGCAGTTTACGATCATCGAAAACTGAAACCAAAACCGAAACTTTCTAACAATTTGATTTCACAGTTTAGGCTTTTGTAACTGAGATTTAAAACTGCAATCAAACTAGAAATAAAATAACACCCAAACAGTTAAATTTTCCAAACAATTTTGCACCAATTCAAAGGCTAATGTGTTTTAGGATGCTGTTAACGTAGTAGTACACATGTTTTCACAGTACACACACATTAGAATACGTAAACAACTAAACATCATGTATATAAAAACAGAAAATAATAACATTAAATTCTGTAATTCAAACATAAAACATATAAAATTTAACAGTTTACCTCACCGGAAATTGGAGTGGGGATAGTGAACCGAGAACGGAGGTGGCCGGCGCCGCGGCGGTGGTTGTGAACGGCGACTAAAAAGAATGCGGGCGTCGATTTGTTAAGGAAGTGAACCCTAATTTTGTTTGCGTTCAACATGAAAACAAAAAAAAAATACCATAAACCGTTTGAATTGGGCCTCGAGCCCGATACCTATGCTATACAATCGAATCACCTAACCACTAGAGCCTTTTTTTTGTTTGATTATAGGCTCACTTGAAATCTATTAATGAGGTCACTCCAAATTTTTATATATCTATATATCAAAACTCCGTTGACAGACTTATGATCTTTCAATGTGGAGGTTATGGATTCAAGTCTCACATATAACAAAATTTCATTGGGTTGACGTAAGGTTTTTAACATAGTGGGTCATCCGACGGTGGGTTTCCTCTAAATTGGTGACGAGCCAGGTCACAAGTGTTTCTGTGTTCGCAAGCGTGGTGGGTGGAATTTCGCCACTGAGTTTACCCAGATGATCGGGCTTTCGTTCGTCGTTCAACAAAAGTTTTTTCATGTGCACTCGAGGTCTGCCCTGACAACGACGCCGACATTTTGGGCTTAGGAAAGTCGAAATGGCGCAGAGAAGCGTTGGACTGGTGAAGAGTGCGGTTTAAGGGTATAAAGGAATACAGCCGAGTGAGTCGTGCTGGACTAAGCTCGAGGTCAAGTTTGTTTAATTTTCAATAGTTCGAAGTTCGACTTGGCTTGGTTTAACCTCTATATTTAAATGTCGAGCTTGAATCATGAATAGTTTTTCAAGCTACAGCTCGACTGAATGATCATGTTAATTATTTTATGTACATGTATCATTATTTTTTTATATATTTTTAAAAGTGTAGAATTGATATATAACATTATATATATTATTTACTTATCTTTTATAGCAGGTTTATAAATGATAATCTTTATTATATAAATTTAATATCCTTATTAAACTCTATAAACAATAGATTGGTTCAGGTTCGCAAGCTGCCTCGAGCTTGATAAGTGAAACTCGAGTTCGCTTGTTAATCAGTCTTGTATTTAGGCTTAGGCTCGTGTTTAAGTTTGTTTAACCTTGACTCGATTGAAGCTTTTTTTTAACGGCAAGGAATGACGTGCCAACCACCGTAACATCGGGCGTTGTGGCCAAGGTCGACTACTTGACCGCCGCCAGCCCCTTGGCTCTCCCAGATGCGCGGAAACCCGACCTCCACCCGCTCGAAGGCACGACAGTGGAATAATCGGTAAAACCTCGTCTCCCATCCAAGACGAACCGGCGCCACCCGTATTCGCCTTCACCTAGATGCCGAAAAAAATAATGGAAAAAATGGAAGTCAAACTTAGTCACAAAAAACATCAAGTTTTTTTCCAACTACTCCATCACTACCTTATTCGCCAATTCAGACTTTTAACAATCAAAATTTAAGTAGGTAATAAATGATTTGGCTCATTTAAGCCTCTAGGCCCTAATACCGTTACTATACAACAAAAAAATATAAAAAAGAACAACTGAATTTTGGTGGCTCGATAACTTTTATTTTAAAGTTAGCTTGAGCCTTTGGGCCACTAATAAAATAGAATCTGGATTTTCCTTCTGGTCCTAGCCCATCTTTAATTTTTATCACAATGATTACCATGCATTTTAACTTAATTTGGTCCTAGCTCACCTTTTATTTTGTTACTCGTTCTTTTGATAAATGATTATAACTCGTTATTTTGATAATTGATTTTAATGATGTACGCTTTTTTACCTTGTATTTTAACTTAATTTTACCAACTCATCGTCTTCTTCGGATGCAATCCAACTATTTAAGCTTGCAATCTCGTCATCGTTATCACTATTAGCATGTAGTGACTGGGTGTTCATCGAATCGAACAACGAATTTTCGAATTATTTGAATCGATTTTTTGAATTTCTATTTTTAAACCTGAATTTGTGTTCAGTTCGATTCGATTAATATCTGAAACTCGAATTCGAACGGAATTCGAATAAATTCGATTTAATTCAAATTCACCATAAATAATAAATTATTTTACTTTCATTTTTTTAAAGTACTACAAACTAATTATATTCAACATAAAATATTATAATCTGCAAAATTAATTAATATCAATATGTCAAAACACTAAAAATTAGAAGATAGGTTGGTTATCACTAGCGATTTAAGTTAGGTAAAAATTTAAAAATAAGTAGCATGGGTTATTTGTCAGTAGATTTGATAATGTTATGAATAATAAAAACTTATCATTTATGGAGGTAGTTTATACTTTGGCCAAATTTATAAGTTATATGTGTGTATGCATATATTAAAAAATTATATACAAATTGAATTCGAATTTCGAATCGAATTCAAAATCATAAATTATATTCAATTCTAATTCGATTATTGGACTCGAATATGAATCAACTCAAATTCAAACTTTTTGATCGAATTCGAATCGACTCGAATTTTAAATTTTTCGAATCCGAATCAAATTCTAAACAGTACAATCTTTGTGGTTATTATTTGTAAACTACACATCATCAATCAGTTTCTCTATTCTTATTATCATTACCATCGAAGTTTGAATCACGAGTCTCATCAAAGTGGCACGGGTATTTGTGTAACTTTCATAATCCTACCATCATTTCTTTTTCTTTTATAAATATTACTCCAACAAATAATCGTGGATAAAGCGTAGGGGCCAGATGGGTTTATCTTCAAATTTATCAAAGGTATTGGCATTTGTTTGAGAATGATTTTTTTAACTTGTTAAATTCTTTTTGTAGTAAAGGATCTATTTCAGCGGATGTAGCTCCTCATTCATTACTCTTATTCCTAAAAACAAGGATCCGGTGGGGCTGAAAGACTATAGACCGATAAACCTGATCGGGGTGATGAGCAAATATATTTCTAAAATTTTGGCGAATCGCATCAAGAAGGTTACTGGGTCCATCATTTAGGAAAATCAGACTGTGTTTCTTAAAGGTAGGTACATTCTCGATAGTCCCTTAATGTTGAACGAAATATTGGCTTGGATCAAAAAGGTTTAAAAAAAAGCTTTCCTTCTAAAAATAATTCAAGGCCTTGTGATGATATCTTGTTGGTGTGGAAAGGTAGAAATGAGTTCGTCTTCAAGGAGTTAAATTGAAGTGTCCAAGATATTTTAGGGGAGATTAAATCGAGGGGTTTCGGGTGGGTGATAAATAGATCTTCTTGTAAATACATTAGATTGGAGGAATGTCGTAGATATCCGTTGTATATGTTGTAATTTGTTGCCCTTTGCCCGGTTGGGTCGGGGGGTCTGTATTGTTTGGCCTTTTACCCTTTTGGGTCAGAGGTGTGTTTTTATGAAGTTTTATTTTCAAAAAAAATCTTAAAACCATAGCGAATGCTAGACGATGGGTTATAAATAACTTAGTTTTGAGATCATTATATCGGTGGTCACATTACCATTCTCATATACTAGTGATTAGAAGATAAAATCCCGGAATTAATAGTGAGTTAAGAACCTCTTGAATTTGAACCAATCGTGTATATGCATCAAAACATCATAGGTTGATTATATTACAATATGAAAACTTTAAAACCCGTACATTTTTCATATATAACAATTGTAAACCTTAGTATCAGCTTAAAGAAACTATTAATGATGAAAATAAAAGCTATTAAAAGATTCAAGATAACGATATAATGATATGTCTTCTATAATAGTTTGTTATGTTTAGTTATCACCCTCTCCCTTAACTCTCAACCATATAGCAACTCTCGACTCAGTGTTGGCAACTGAACACCCTTGCGACAAGGCTAGCGATCGTTCCAGATGCTCGAAACACACGTTCTCAAATACTAACCGTAGTAATCACCTTTAAAGAAACAATTTATATAGTAATTTTTTTTATAATTGCTTAGAACATGCCATTGGTTTCGTTTTTATATATCGATATTGTTGCAAAATAAATAACACTTTGAACATCGTATAAAAGTTTACAAGTACATTAATCTACATATATTTTTAGAGCATAGACGTTGGTTTCGTTTCTATAAATCGACACTGTTGCAGAATAAATAACACTTTAAACATCGTATAAAACTTTATAGATACAATAATTTATTTATATTTGCTTAGAGCATAGTCGTTAGTTTAGTTTCTATACATCGACATTGTTACAAAATAAATAACACTTTGAACATCATATAAAACTTTACAAAAATGTAAAAAGAAACATCTGTACAAAATAAACGTTTCTCTTTTTTTAAAAGATAAGTATTATTCACAAACGAGTCATTCCTATAACAGAAGAGGCAGCGTTACACAAAACAAAACAGTATAACAGAAACTCGAAACTCCTGCTTTCTGTTAGATACTAAAAAAACCTTTGACTATGACATGTGACCTTAGTAAATGACCATTTAATACATAATAAAGAAGTAAAATTAACTATACATTTTTTCTTGAAAATTTCACAGATTTGACTTTAAAGGATACTTAAAGAATCTTAAAACTATATAATATAAACCGATGATAATATAATTCCGTATCCATAATATTTTAATGTGTACTTGATGTTATAGTGGACTAATAAAAATGCATTTAATAAGTTTGATAATGATAAAGGCTATATTAACATAATCATTTTTTTATGTTCATCTAAAATTAGTAAAAATAATGACTCTTTTTTCCACTAAAGTTCAAACGTTACAACACAAAAGGGAGAAACATTGTCACACACAATTTTAGTATTTTGAATGATGATGAAGCACATGAACAATGATAACAATTACACGTGGATCAGTACCATGTCACTGTGGTTATACCCTGTCAATATATGACATCAAATATGGGTAGTGTTTTCTTTTTAAAAACTAGGCATCATGACCAAAATGTTAAATTTAGAACCGTCTATTGTATCGGGTTGGTTTATTAGGTAATGGATCATAGAACGGTTTATGTTTTGTTTCATGTCATCTGTAATCAGTATGGAGGTTGAACAATTATATATGTGGACTCATACATTTTTTGGACGAAATACGCGTAAATTTACATTACTGAGCAAAAAAAGGGGGCCATGATCCCCTTTAAAGCCTCGTCAGTGTTCATAATGTAATTCGTCAGGGGTTGTTTGTTTTACAAAATGTTTGTGAAAGAATATGAACGTTTAAGTCAAATTTTGTATGTTTTCACAAGTATGCAAGTTTTGTTTCGGAAAAGAAAAAAAACTTACTGTAAATTAGACTAGACATCATTCTTATACAGTTGGGGAACTAACACAACCAAGCGTTACAACTTTTCATGTAAGAATTTGACAATTGAAGGTTATAAAGTTCGGTCGCTGGACAATTATATCGATGGGAAAAACTTCACTAAACTCTATCAGCTATAGGTTACTGGTGATCAACATATTACCATTAATGCTCAGTTACTGGTCCAAGTTGTCATTGCTAGTTAACTTTCGATATTGACACACAAGTGCTAATGAAAGTCGAGTTGGTTTTTATGATAAGTTGCTACAGACTACTATTTTTCAAGCAACTTTTCACCAATCTTGCATTGACCATGCAACTTGAACCACCGGGTTAGAAGTGTTAACAATTAGCATAATTTGTACAAGTGTGTACCATACCTCCTAAGTTATAGCAATGTTTATACTTATATCTTTAATTACCTCCTAAGCTATAGCAATGTCTATAAACCTCTCTTTGATTGTAAAAAAAAAGGGTAAATGCACGGTACCCCTGACTGCGGGAGGGTTCTCCCTCCCAAGCTAGCTTAGCCCCATAGCTGCCTGGCGGTTACTACCCAGCAGGATTATTCGGGCCAAGCTGGACTCGAACCCGCGTCCTCCCGTTTGGAATGGGTGAGGCTGGCCACTGGGCTGACACCCCGTGGTTAACATCTCTTTGATTGTAAGTAAATCTACCTAAACTAAAATAGCCTTGGTGGCACTTAAATCACCACCAAATTTGAATTCATTCCATTGATAATTTACAAGGTGATTAGTTGTTAATTTGAGAATTGGACTATAATCTAAAATTGGTTAAATAAAAAACTACCCCTGAAAACAATGTTTCCCATCAACTCCATTAACACGACCACGCTGTTTGTAAATCACCAGTTCTAATAAGTTCATATCACAACTAGTTCACCGGTTTTAGGTTTAAGCCATGGAACAAACAAACCGGCACTCTAGAGATTAATGTTAATTAGGTCACAAATCGCAAATTGTTGACCAGGACTTGGTAAGCACGATCGACTAATTGATATGTCACCCTATAATGAACAGGTTTAAATCTACTTATAATGGTTTCCATATGGCACAACGATTTTGGGTTTTGTTTGTTTTTTGGGTTCTGATCTACGTAAACAAATTTGGCATAACGATTTTGGTTTTTGATCGAAAGAAAAACAACCTAATTTTGGCATAGCGGTTTTAGAATTTGAGGACAACCTGATTTTGATTTTCATCACCTGATTGGAACTCTTGATTATGGAAGAAAACACAAGAAAAAATGTGTGGTCATTGTAGTCACAATTATATATTCCAAACAATTTATATAAACCAATTGAGCTTCTCAAGTTCAGCAATCACTCTGGTTTTATAATGTAAACCAATTGAACCTCCCGAGTTCAACTATCACTATGATTTTCTAATATAAGACAAAGGATGCAAATGCATGTATTTTGTCATGAATTTGACCTACAATCATGGTTGTAAAACAAGGTCTCCAAGCCCGAGTAAGTTAGGCTGCCGAAACGACTTTCTTCAGCCCTGCCTAGTTACTAAGAATCGATCAAGCGCGGTCAACTTCGGCTAGAATCGAATGTAGTAGGTCAACTCGGGTCAAGTTTGACTTAAAAAAAAAATAAAACATAATTTCTATGTCTGTCATATTAAAGAGTGAATATCATTTTCACGTATTTTATTATAAATATTAGTAAATTTATGTTATTTGATGTATATTTAATTTCCAAAAACTAATCTCTTTACAATTTAACATGTCCGAGTACTCTCTGCCTATGTCGAGTACCCTCAACTCCCCGGTCGACCGACTAGGGAGCGCCTAACAACTTTTGAAACCCTGCCTACAATCTTCCTATACTTAAATGAAAATATTTTTGTACACATGTCACTCTTGGTACCTCCTAACTTTTAATAATAATATTACATATTCATTTTTATACACAAAATATAATATAATATAATACAATATAATATTTTTAATAATAATATTACATATTCATTTTTTATACATAAAATATAATATAATACAGTCTAATATTAATTAATCTAGTTAATGATAAACGTATAAATTCAACTTTCATTAATAGTTATCTATAACTAATGTATAGAATAGCATAGTATAACTAGAGATCAAACATACAATTTCAAATTTAATTAATAATTATCTATAACTAATATAAAAATGGAGTGAATTTCAAGTTTTGTCCTTTATCTTTATACTTAATTTCAGGCGATGTCCTTTGTCTTTAAAATTGATGAGTTTTGTACTTTATGTTTTAAAATCCTGCACGTTATGTCCTTTAATCCTAACTCAGTTAGATTTTTCTGTTAAATCTGATCACGTGACTTACACATGAGGGTATTTTTGTCATTTCATCTTTCTAGGAACTAATTAAGTAAATAAATTAAATACCCAACCGATTAAAAAATAAAAAAATATTATATATGAATATATAACTACTCTCTCTCACCTGTTTATCACCCCACCACCTCCTACTGAATCCCCTTTTATTTTTATTCTCAGTCCAAGAAAACAATGATATAGCCTAGGTTCAAAAAATCAACCACACAAATCAAAAGAAACCTTAATTTCATCTAATCAGCCGTCACTAATTGGCTTGTTGATGATATCTCCAACTATTTAATGAAAGGATAACACAACACTTCCAATAGTTTTATCTTTCAATAACATAAATCAAATCGGAAAAGTTCACCGGTCTTCTTCATCAATTATGTCTTCAATGACTCAGGACTTGCCACCGGCAATATCCACTACATCTGCACCACCACCACACCGGAACCACCCCTTTAATCCTCTGCCGCCGTTCTTCTCTCTCCACCAACCACCACTTTCACCGACCTCACATCCACCCTACCAACCCATTATCGTTCTTTATTTAACCAGATCTGAACAGGGGTGTTGGAGACGATGATGGTTTCGAGTTTTTTTGAGCATCAATGCCTGAGGGTTTGGGTCCAGATGCAGCAATAAACCATGATTGACGAGAAACATCACAAATCCAGTAGATCTAGCGGCGGCGATGGCAGTTTGTGATGGTGTTGCTGGAGTTTCATGTCTTGAAGAAGAGAGAGAAGAGAAAGAGAGTTTAGAGAGAGAAAGGATGTTGAGAGAGAGAGTTTTTTTTAGGTTTATATATATTTTATTTGTTTATTTTTGAGTTAACAATTTTTTTTATTTAAATGGATAAAATTACAAAAATACCTTCATGTGACATACACATGTTCTCATTTAACGTTAAAAACAAACCAAGTTAGGGCCAAAGGACAAACCATGCAACAATCTGAAACATAAAGTACTTAACTCATCAATTTTAAAGACAAAGGACACCGTCTGAAATTAGGTACAAAGATATAGGACAAAATTTGCAATTCACTGTATAAAAATGTATCAAATAACTTTTCATATTTCGGATATGGTTAAATGCATTTTACATGTTTTTTTTTTTCATATTTTACATCAACTGAATATGGTTGTTACTTATGTGTGATATAGTTGTAAAATTTGGATTAAGAGAAAACCCCATTGAGTTGTGAAACTTAGTGAACTCCGACTTTTCATGTGAGTTTTACTTTGAATATTTAAATGCCGACTACTAATTAAATAGGTTGTTGTAGACACTCAAAATTATAGTTTAAAAAACTTTAGTCCTATTTTTTTAAATGTATACTTTATTATTCCATTGAGTTGTGAGAACTTAAAGAGCTCCGACTTTTCATGCGAGTTTTAATTTAGATATTTAAATGTCGACTACTAATTAAAGAGGTTGTTGTAAATGCTCAAAACTAGAGTTTAAAAAACTTTAGTCCTATTTTTTAGGGAATAATGGATTTTAATAATCCTATCTATTAGCTGTTGGCCGGTAACAGTCAACTTTAAAAATAACTAGCGGTGGTCCTACATTTTCATATATTGTAAATCAATGGAACTTTACTAAACTAAAAAGGATAAGAGAACAAAAAGAAATTAAGGTTCTGTTATTAAAGGTCCATTGGTTTACAACATGTGAAAAAGTGGTACCACCACTGATTACTTATTAAGTTGGGACCATTGTCGCCAATAACTAATAGTTTGGATTATTAAAATCTATTATCCCTTTTTTAAACGTATACTTTATTTGTAGTATGATCTTATTTTAATATGTAATATTTTATATACTATGATGATATCCAAAAATAATATATGTATCAAAGTATTTATTATATCATTAATTTACATAGTAGAATTTAATTTAATTACAATTCATTTATCTGATAACTTAATTATTTTTAAAAATAATTACAATTTTATGATCATTATTTTTTTAGTGTTACTTATTTTAAGTCATATAATAAGATGGATTGTAATATCTTAAGAGAGAAGTAAAAACTTAAAAAATTATTTTGGATAGCTCAAAATATAATTGTTTTTTTATTTTAATATTTTATTTAATAAGTCATTTCATTAATTAGAATTATATATAAGTTTATAATTTATATTTTTTCATTATTCAGCCCGTGCAATACACGGATTTATACGCTAGTATATTAAAATGTTTAAATATTTCACAATTTAATAATTTAATAAATAAATAATATAGGATTTATATGTTAAGTAGTTTATAAGTCACTGTATACGGGCACGTGACTTGCATGACATATACTAAGAGTTCACATGTAAAACAAAACAAAACCATAAATATTTTATCTATCAAACAAATACCCTTAATCCAATACAAATAATATCATCCTCGACGCAAATTACATGACATGAAATTAATAAAAAAGAGTCTGTGAAATGTAATGTCAACTTTGTAAGATTCAATCACATTTTCACTTATTTTACTATCATTTATTACCGTAACAGTTAATATATATGTAAGACCATATACATATTTCTTCAAACACAGATAATATAAATTAATAATTTATATAGTTAATGCCTAAATAATTTCGTTAACAAGATTATAGTAAGTACACACATAAGAGTAAATATATATCCAACTAGACTTATGCCTAAAATCTCACATATTAATATCGAATATCGTTAAAAGCACATAGCATTAGGCTATATGGTGTGGGAAACCCTAACGTCATATCTGCATCCCGTACAGAGGAGGGCATGTTTGCCTCTAACTCTTAAAACTCATGCAGGGGAATAAAGTCCCATAAAACCTTTTTGATTTTTTTTTAAATCTGATTGATTGAAAGAAGGCGGACCACCTCCTTTGCTTCCTCTCATGCCTGCTACTAGGCTGGCGAAGACAACATTAGCGCCCTTCAATGACGCCTATTAGATGGTGCGTGGGGCGACATTAGGGTGATGTGACGAATGGCGCGAGACCATGTCAAGTAGCCTTACTATATGTCTATATAAATAGCTGATTATAATCTCCTACATTATGACTAAGAAGAGTACAACCCACCAAAAAGAACTCCGTGAAAAACACCATTATGACCAAGAAAGTTACAAAACTTTGCTCTAACTCAATTCCAACTGGGAAAGAAACATGATGTCATCGGTCATTTTCAATTTTCATATAATATCTCACCTTTTACGAAACAACAAGGAATTCCTAGCTTTTCTATACACGACACTATGAAATAAATCATATCACCCTTTTTAACTTCGTTCTCTTATTCGACCTCGAGGAGCTAATGATCAGGCTGGTGAGCACCAACCTGTCGGTAAGAGAAAAAGCCAAAAGACCACTTCAAAAGCAAAACCACCGCCAAATCATAACCGAAAACCTAGACGCGAATAAGAAGGGCTCCACATCCACACCATCACACAACTAAACAACCAAATGACTTTAGAGAAGCTTAGTTAATCCTACATGCCTACTTATAAATGAAATTTAGAATAATAATAAATAATAATTATTAAAGTAATTATTATTATTATTATATATCATTTTTAATTTAACAAAAGTAAATTTGCAGCAACGAACATGGCGTTCACACCTCCTCCTCCTCCTTCCCCGCGTCCCCTTTCTTTCTCTCTCTAAAAACTTCTTCTCTCTCCTCAAACCATCAAACACACGCTATTTACATGTTACTCTCATCACCGACACAACACACACTAAAATCCACTCACAAAACCCTAATTAACCACCTCCACTATCAAATCTCGATCTTCAATCATTCACTATCCGTACTCCCGATGATCAAGTGTTCTTGTGCTTTTTACTCCGTTTCATGAAGCAATTTCGTCGACGCACGAGGATTTGCATCCTCTTGCTGCTGTTTCTCTCTGTTGTTGCTCCGATCCTGTTGCTATACGGTTCGTTATTATTATTATTATTATTATTATTATTATTATTATTATTATTATTATTATTGTAGTGTAATTGTTGTTGTTGTTATTGTTTTGATTGATTTTTTTGTTTGTGTGTTTTGATGCAGAATCGAAGGGGTTTATTGAAGACTTATCGAGTTTGGTATGATTTCATTGCTTTTGAGTTATTGTGATTGTTGTAGTTAACTGAATTGAAAATGTGTTTGTAACAATTTCGGTAACAGAGTGAGAAATTTGAGAGGTACATGGAAAAAAGTAAAATTAGGATTGCCTGAAATTGATTCTTTTGATGTTTTGCAAATTGCAACAAAGGATACAAAAGGGTGTCATCCCAAAAAGTGTAAACCGGGTCACCTGTTACGTTATATGGGCCATATGTTAGGGCGGAAAAAAGTCATACGGGTGTATGACTTTGTTGGTGATCACATCAGTCGTTTTTTTTCAGTCAAAAAGTCATACCGTTTTGTCCTGTTATACGGCCCGTTTGGCTTCCATTTGCCCTATCATATGGTCCGTGTGATTTGCCTCTCATAGGACCCATATGATCATTTTTCGCCCTCTTATACGACCCTTTGACTACTTTCCGCCCCTGTCATACGGGCCGTGTGTTTTGCCTCTCATACAAACCACATGACTATTTCCCTCCCGTTTGACTGCTTTCCGCCCCTGTCGTACGGCCCGTATGACACGTCAATGGTGTCTAGATAGTGTGTCAATGGTGTTTGTCTCGCGGCACCCCATACAAAATGATCAAATCACAAACTTACAGCTGTTTTATATGAACACTATTGCTGATTTTGCTATAATTAGTGTTTGTAATCTGGATTTGTTATAATGGCTCTTTTTTTGGTTTCTCTATTTTTTTCCAGAAAGGCAGGAGGGAACTGTTGAGGCTGAATCTAGTAAAGCAGGTAGTTTGAAATGCTAGCTTCTCCTGTGATTATACTGAAATATTAATGTGACAAAGAACTATAGGTTAAGATTTGTTATTGTTATTTTTGGGGATCCTTAAGTTACCTATGGTTGTGTATTAGGAGGAAGGTGGAGGCTTAAGAGAACCCGTCTTAAGCATTTACAAAGATGTAACCTTTGATCCTGTCGTCAGTTCCGGATCCCCAGTTTTGGGTGTTAAGTCTGATGAACCCGCTGGAAAACAATGATATTACAAAACGAGATGGTTGGTCTTTTGCGTGTCTTATCTGTATCTAAGGTTAATTGATCACTGCTTTCCTTCGAGTATTAATCATTTTACGATGAATGATTTCAGAAGGAGATCCTGATGCAAAAGGAAACAATGATATCACAAAAAGAAATGATGCGCAACCGCAAGAACGGAGGGTAATGGATAAGAAGATCAAAGAGATGAAAGATCAGCTGATAAGGGCCAAAGCTTACTTGAGTTTTGCATTGCCAGCTGGCAATACTCATTTAATAAAGGAATTACGGTTACGAGTTAAAGAACTAGAACGAGCCATGGGAGACGTTAGCAAAGATTCTGATCTGTCTAGGAGGTTACTTATTCATCTTTTGCTTCATATGCATGATTATTGTGTTTTATAGATGAAAAAGAATTTCATATACTATGTAATCAAACGCGTAAGTTTGATTTTGTATAAATGTCAAGCCTAATTTCTAGATGTGTAAAATGCAATTTCGTCCCTGAGGTTTGGCCAGTTTTGTGACTTTCGTCCAAAGGTTTGTTTTTCCACATCTGGATCCAAAAGGTTTGGAAATTTGTCATTTTCATCCAGCTCGTTAACTCCATCTGTTTTTTCTACGTTAAGTCAGGGGTATTTCTGTTTTTATTTGTTAACTTAAAGGGCAGTTTGGTCTTTTAAGTTAGCAAAAAAGACGGAAATATCCTTGACTTAACGGAGAAAAATTGATGGAGTTAAAGGCTAGTTGAAAATGGCAAGATTTCAAACCTTTTGGATCCTAATGCGCAAAAACAAACCTTTGGATGGTAGTCGCAAAACTGACCAAACCTTAGAGACGAAAATGGCATTTTACTCTTTCTAGATTTAGTAAAATGGGCGGGTCAAGGGTTGGGTCTAAGCGGGTAGCTTTTGACATGGGTCAAAAGTAGACGTGTTAGGTTGACCTGAAACACTATTGTCCCATTTTTGAAACTTTTTGCAAGTATTTAGTATCTTAAATGTTATTACAATAATCATAATGTTTCAATGAAAATATAATATACTTCGGTTAAAAGGGATTAGGAAGTTTTATGCCTTAAAATTACACTTCGTCGATGTTTGACACATTTCTTTAAAGCTAAAGTTTTTCAATTTACCGGTCTGATAATCTCTTCAGGGCCTTTCAGAGGATGCGGGCCATGGAAAACTCTTTACAAAAAGCGGGCCGAATTTATCCCGAGTGCTCTAGCATGGTGAAGAAGCTTCGTGCGATGACGAACAATGCCGAAGAACAAGTTAAAGTACAAAAGGAGCAAGAAGCGTTTCTTGTACAGCTGGCGGGAAGAACGACTCCAAAAGGGCTTCATTGTCTTTCCATGAGGCTTACAACTGAATATTTTGCATTAAATCCCGAAGAGAGAACACTTCCTAGCAATCCCAATGTGCATGATTCGAATCTTCATCATTTCGTTGTGTTTTCCGATAATGTTTTGGCATGCTCCGTTGTCGTGGACTCTACCATTTCCACTGCAAAGGTATGCTGATCTTGTTTTATTCGCTTAAGATATACTCGTTTTGACTTTTGACGGTTTTGACCCTATCGTGTTATTTAACTTGCAGGACCCACGGAAACATCGTGTTTCATGTGGTGACGGATTCGCTTAACTTTGCAGCTATCTCGATGTGGTTCATATTACATCCTTTAAAACAAGCGAAAATCCAGATTCATAACATGGACGGTTTCGATTGGTTCTCGACTAAATACGACCCGCCAAATACCGATGGGCGTGATTCACAGGACCCGAGATATACTTCTACGTTAAACCATCTCCGGTTTTATGTACCGGACATTTTTCCAGCATTAAATAAAATTGTACTTCTTGACCATGACGTGGTCGTACAAAAGGAATTAACACGCCTTTGGAGGGTAAATTTGATGGGAAAAGTCAACGGGGCCGTCAAGACTTGTCAAGGGCATGATCCTGCGTTTCGCAGGATGGATTTGTTACTCAACTTATCTGACCCGAGTGGTGGGAAAACGATTTAGCGACAAGACGTGCGTGTGGGCGTTTGGTGTAAATGTGTTTGATTTGAGAGAGTGGCGGAAACGAAACTTGACTAATGTCTATAACCAATACTTGCAACTGGTATGTTCCTTTCTTCTTTTACTTCAAAATTTTATAGTAATTTACACTCTATCGAACCAGTCTTTTTCAGGGGTATTTGGTCTTTTTACATAAAGTGAAAAAGACCAAATTGCTCTTTAAGTTAACAAAAAAGACGGAAATACCCTTGACTTAACAGAGAAAAATGGATGAAGTTAATGAGCCGGATGAAAATGGCAAGATTTTAAACCTTTTTGATCCAAATGCGGAAAAAAACCTTTGGACAAAGTCATTGAAACTGGCCAAACCTTAGGGACGAAAATGGCATTTTACTCTTAACAGCTCAGACACTTTCGTTTTCTTTTTAGTAGTCACCTGCATTAACAATTTGAAAACGTTTTTTACTTTTTTACCATAGGGAAAAAGGAAACCGATGTGGAAAGCTGGTAGTTACCCCTCGGTTGGATGACATTTTACAATCAGACCACTGGTTTGGACCAAAAATGGCATGTTCATGGATTAGGATATCATTCTGGTATCAAACAAGAAGATATCACGCAGGCGGCAGTCATACACTATGACGGAGTTATGAAACCGTGGTTAGATATCGGCATCGAAAAATACAAAACCTATTGGAGGAAACATGTTAAATTCAATCACCCTTATTTGCAGCAGTGCAATATCACTTGATATCTATCTTTTACCCCAATACTTATTAGTCACAACTCAAAAGGCACCTGAGGTTTTTCTTTTTAGCAAATTATTTTTTCATTCCATTCTTGCACACTAACACCCGTCAAACCGTAGTTTTTCTTCAAGAAGTATTGTTAGAAATGGATGTTTGTTTGTGTATATTACTTGTATGGATTGATAAACTGTTCTTTCGATTACATAACAATCGAATGAAGGCATTGCTATAGTGTTTTTATAGTAGTTTGTTGGTTCACTTATTTGCTCTTTGTATAGCTTTTAGACACCATGGATGTCCTTGTGGGTTTTTATTAGTTTTTTTGTTATGAAGTATTGGTGAATTTATAGGACCCCGCTAGTAGTACTCTTTTAACCAATGAGATTAGGTAAAACAAAGTTTACGTTGGTCTGGTGACCTTTAACGTTGTTTTCGTGTGAGACCTCAAGCTTTAAAGTTATATTTTGGTTTCCAACTTAAATCGACAATAGTCAAGTAAGTGTAAGCCGGGTTTATGTATTCATATGTAAGGAGTGTGGATGTGATGCAATATTGTGGTACCGTGTAATATTGCATTCTTATTCCTCGTGTGTTTGTGTTGCTGTTGTTGCATGAACTTCCGTACGAGATCAATGAAACTATCAGTTTCTCCTAACGGAAGACTGTCAAACCAAGGTCGTACCGGACCCATTAATGTTTACACGAACATGTGTACCATACCAACATGGTCCATAGCTTCCCCTACCCCACCTGTGACAAAAACATTCTGACCGTCATATTTGCCTGCTGTTGAAGGCATTCTTATCTTTGCTAGGATTTCAGCTTGTGTGATTCGCATTATGATATTCGACCGTGACATGAAAGCATTCGGACGATACATGTATACATCGCTGAGAGGGCCTTGTCTGCCAATGCTACCTGCTGTCACGTTTGCACCCGTGGTGGTGGGCACGCTCATTCGCACGACTGCAGCCGGAGTCACTAATGTCATGTCTCCAAATGAAAGTTGCATGCGCAACTCAGCTGATCTGGCTTCCCTGGCCATTGCTCATAGCCTCATACATCAACATCTGCTACTGTTTCATACACCACACCTCTAGACTAATTATCCGCATGGTGGGGGCAGATTGCGTAGCAACATTGAGCGGAAGAGGCCTAGTTGGGGATACACGTATGGTAGCGGGAAGGATACAATGGATGATAAGGGTAAAGTGGCGTTGCCAATTGTGCGACCCTCTACACAACTATTGGCATTTGATTTGAAAAAAAAAACAGTTGGGGCCGATGAACTGATGGTGAAAAGTGGTGTGGCGCTGTCATTAGATAAGTGAAGGTACCCCATTCATGATGCTCAGAAATACGGAGAGAATATAAGCTCGATAAGAATGCGGATGACGCCAATGAAAGAAAGCAACCAAAATCGACTTATTCGAGACGTTGACTTCTACCAAAGAATCTTCTTAGCATTGTTTGAAAGTTTGGAATGGATCTAATATACAAAACAGATTGTTATTAGCCTCGTCACAGGAAGGTATTCTTATGAGTCTGTGACCATCCTTCGGCTGTGAGAATAACAATTTGTTATCACCAGGAAAACAAATATTAAGAGAGATGGTTGAGAGAGATTGAATGACCTAACTTACATGAGGTCACTAGTATTTATACAAAGCATTGTTATTTGTCATTATAAAGGAGTTGTGGGACCATTGAGGGTATAACCTATTTGATGTTGACATCTCTATTTTGATTGGTGGTTATATTACAGTCAATTCGTGAATATTCCACGTTAGACATGGTTTGTTAATGTATCCATCGTTATCCGGATCTTAGATCCAAACCTCGTGGATTATATTTGACCTAAACATACCAAATTTGGCATCATACATATTCACTAGTCCACCCTTTACATATGTATTTGCATACGCATGTATTTGTGAGGTTATTGATTTAATATTGTGGGTAGAAATGTAGAATTTAGAAACTCTAGGAAGTGTATATTAAAAAGGTACCAAGTGATATATTAAATCTCTATTGGATAAATAACTTTCCATAACTCTATTTGTTAATTCTACATGTTACACTAATTTGTGTCCAATAACAAAGGTATATATAGGATAAATATTTCTCATTGCCTCTCTCTTACCCTTTTATACTTTCTCTTTCCACGTCGTGTTTATAGAGCTACAAATAAACAGACCAATTTATTTCTTATAATAATAAGATCTCTGGTTTTTCATATGAGTTTATAATCTTTACAATTTTGTATAAAATCTTAAATACATACTTTCTAACATTCGGATTAATTAACTATAATTATAATCATCTCATTGTTATTAATAATTTTTTTACTTCAATTATAAATTTTAATTAAACGTTTTCAAATGTTATATAACAACTAATCAAATCCTATTATCCTAATAAGTGTCTGTCATTTGCGTCCACAAACATTACAAATACATTTTTAGTAAAGTCTGTCTTTACTCTCTTCATTCGGATTGAGTGAAGAAAAAAAGAAAGAAAAAAAACAAATTGTCTCACCCTTAAAAACAAAAAAAAATCAGCATTTTAAACGAATAAAATATTACAATAATTCAATAACTAAGTTTAAAAATCTCATCCATACACCATGTTAATGATCAAAATAACAATAGCTTTAGGTCCATAAGTTTAGAACACTTATCAAAATATTAATGATTATAACTAGTGTTTTTTAAATTAAACATGTTGTATGAAGCCTTTATAAAAATATATATGGAATAAGATGCAAGTTTTATAGATATTTTAATATCGCTTTCTTCACTCATGAAATTGGAATTTGAAATCCTTTTCTTTGAATTTTACAACTTTCTTAACATTCATTATGATTGTTGCTTAGAGCTTCCGTAGTGCGACTGCAAATATTAAAACGCCCTATAACGTCCGGGAACAGCGGCCTTCGGGGCGATATGGGTTGTTGAAATTGGTGGGTGTGATGAGCATAACGACGCTACACAGGAAGATTCTATCCCACACACATATTATACATACATATATAATCCTCATCTACATAAACACACTCAAGTTATATAACCCTATTTTTTATATTTGTCACGTGTTCTATAACCCCCATTTACATAACCTCCTACTACACGTGGCCTTATAGGTGGTTAAAAAATTCTAAACTTATTAGAAAAAAAACTTTGTTTGAAAAAAAGAAAATTAAGAAATGGCCAAAGTTAAAAGATTTTAAAGACATCAAAATAAATTAAAGAATAAGCTCACGAATGGTATATGTGGAGCTGCTGAAACCTATAGATTTTTTTGTTGGGGGACTAAATGCGTTACAAAGTTCACACTATAGGGACCATTTGTATACTTTTGAAAAAGTAGGGACCAAATCCAAAATTTTGGTTAAGCACAATGACCATTTTGGTTAACCACAATGACCATTGTTGCTTGTGGGTGTGTAAAAAGGAAAACCAAAAAAACCCGAAAACTAAACAAGATCTATAACTGGAAATTTGAATCGAATTGTGAATTCGCTTGAATTTTGTTCGATTAGAGACATTAATAATTCGAAGTGGTTCGACTTTCGGTTATGGATCTCATACTAGGAATCCAGCAACAACGCGGAAGAATACACTTTTTAAACCAAATTTGGTCTTGGTAGAGTTGTTGTATCGTACCTCATCTTCGGAGCCAAAAGCAAGTTGTGAACGCAAATAAAAAACATTAGAATGTCCATATGGTCAGAGCCCCATGGACCCTCTTATGATCAAGTCAAATTTTAATTTTTTAACGACTAACTCACACATATATTCAATCTACTTACAATCTATACTAATATCTATCAATATATTAGAACATTTAACCAATTAAAAAGAAACACGTTTGAGTTAATCGTTAAACAGAAAAAAATGACTTTATCATGAGAGTATCCGCAGGGCTACGACCACATGGACATTATGGACATTCTAATGGTTTTTATCTGTGTCAACGGAAATGGATTGAATCCCAACCTGGGCACTTAGTAGAAGGAACGTGAACGTGGGATCGATTGTGTGTAGGTTGTGTGGTGAACAAGAGGAGTCCAGCAATCATCTTTTCACTTCTTGTCACCTTGCCTCGCTAGTATGGAGTTTGGTGTGGCGTTAAACCGATCTTTGCGTTCTCAGGTTGTGGTTTACTTGTGCTTCATAAACTTTCCAACATGGGGCGCCAAAAGAATAAAGTTTTCAAGGTGTGATATTGACGGCTTGTTGGTGTGTATGGAAAGCAAGGAATAAGCACACTTTCTCTAACAAAACGGATTTAGCATCTCAAACACTGGAACAATGGAGGTAACTAAATCGCTTGGATACCTTTGGATTAAGAAATAGATCACCAGTTAAGTCTCTTTTCTGGAACTACTGATATAAATTCTTGTAATCTGTTTTGTCGTTTAGCTACTTGCTAGCTTTTATTAGTTTTTAATGTAAGTTATCAATAAAAAATCATATTTACTACACTCCATTTTATGAGACCTTTTATTATTATGGGTTTTTTTTATTGATTATTTTACAACGGGTGGGTTGTGTTTATTTTGACCCTTGGTGGACTTGTTAAGACTTTTAATTAGAGTCAAACGTTAGGTCCCACCACATTATTTTAGTCTTTCAAGGTCCCATCCAGGCACACTCGCACACTGTGCGTGTGTATTTCCACGCGCTACCGGTTTGATGGTAATTCCAGGCTTCTGTTTCGTGGGCCCACTTACGCCGTCACTTACGTACAGGTTGTTTTGTAATTTTGTTTCTATTATGTCTTGACAAAATTTTACCATATAATTTATACTTTATAATTATATTAAATGAAAAAAAGTTGTATTCATTATTGGATTATTTGTCATGCTTAATTGGTATCTTTAGCTTCTTTGACTTGCTTATATATATATGCTTATGCTAACCCCATATATAGCTATTTTGTGCCATTGGTTGTTTGTTTTTGTTGTTAGGTTATTCGGTATGGGTGATGGCCTTCCTTGGAAGATGACCCTTCACGTCAGCGTCACGTAGGATGGGTATAAGGATGAGATGGACATAGGAAATGAAGGATGGTGCTAAAGATATATATATATATATATATATATATGTATGTATGTTGTATGTATGTATGTTGTATGTATGTATAGAAGAAGAGAGAGAGGACCATCTCCAACGTCTAGGGGCAGACGTCCTCACGCCGTCGGACCACCGGAAATGGTGTTAGGGGGCGTCGCCGGGCCTGGACGACCCCACACGAGTAGCCTTATAGTGTTATATATCTAGAATTTATCAAAGGAAACTTGGAGGAGTTGGTTGTCTGGTATTTTAAAGTTGTGAAAGGCATCAATGTTAACCGATCGATTTTGCATAAAAAGAGCAGTGAGTCACTAAGACAGAGAGACCGCAACCTCAGTAATGTTATGGTAGCATTAATAGATTCAAGTCCAAGTTAAACATGTCGAAAGCGAAGGACTTATTCTTTAGTGACCTATTGACTTTGGCATGGTTGTAAAACTCGTTAGGCGCTCCTAAGTCGGTCAACTGGGGAGTTGAGTGTACTCGGCCTAGCCGGAGAGTACTCAGACATGTTAAATTATAAAGAAATTAGTTTTCGGGATATTATATATATGTTAAATATCATAAGTTTACTAATATTATAACAAAAACGTGAAAATCAATATAAAAAAATACATGTTCAAATAGTAAAATATTTAAAAAAATTGATATTCGATCCTTTAAAAATGATGTTCATTCTTTAATACCATAGACACATAAATTATTTTTTTTTTACGTCAAACTCGACCCGAGTTAATCTACTAGATCTGATCTGGATGAGGTTGACTGCATTTGATCGATTTTAAGTATTTTTTTTATCGGCAAACAATATAATTCATTCAACACCAAAAACATATACAGGCGGATGTTACCAGTGAGGTTTTAGCAACATTTTAGTCGTCCCCTTTGATAATCACCCAAGTTTACATCAAATTAAACAAGTTTTATTACATCAAATTTTCCCAGTTTGAGATTATTTCCTTTGATCGGTATTTGATCCATATATAGGCCGTCACTTGTATTTCTCCAAATATTCCCTCTGCTGATGCTTTCTTTCCGGCAAAAAATGACGTCATTCCGTGCTCTCCAAATCGCCCAGCATAATGTAACCACAATCGCTTGTACCAACTTTCTTTTAAGTTCAGTTGTGTGCAAACTTTCGTGTGTGTATCCTGAGCAAATCCCTAAATTCATAAGTGTATATTGGAGAAATATTACACCAAGATCTCACCTTTTGCCAAACGAACGTAGCCATGTAGCATGAAACACAAAGGTGGTTCGTGTCTTCCTCTGTCTCCACATAATCGACATATCTGCGTCCCTTGAATCATGTTCCTTTTGTGTAGTTCTTTCAATGTTGCGATACGATCTTGTTCAGCCCTCCATGCGAATATGTTAGCTTTTTTTGGAATTCATTTAATTCATTGATACAGATAGTAAGGAACCGAATGTTTCTCGAGCAGTTCCCTACACGAAGTAATCGAAAATTCCCCTTCCTTGTTTAGCGTCCATTGCCATTTGTCTTCTCCTCTAAGTGTCGGTAACTCGTTCTTCAACTGTTGCATCTTTTCCCATTCTTCTTGTTCCCTAGCGTAATCATGTCTCTTTTCCAATCCCAATTTTCTGCTCGCATTGTATTGTTGCATTTTTTTATTTTCCATATTAAATAGCGCTGGGAAACTGTCCATAAGTGGACCGTTTCCCACCCACCAATCAGTCCAAAACCTTATGTCTTCACTATTTCCCACCTTTCCTTTGATAAGTGTAGGAATACTAACTTCTTGTTCCGTCAATTCCTTTCCCAGTTTATTTATTGCATTCCATGTCCCCGATATCCCTTCGTTAGTAGGTAGAAACAACCATGATCTTTCTTGTTAATGTATTGCCGTGCAATTCTTACCTGCAGACTATTTTTTTTCATTTTTATATCTACACCACCATTTTAACAATAAGCTCATGTTCATATTTTTTAGTAGACCGAACCCCAAATAGACTCGATTTTTGATGGTTTAACTTTAGTCCCGAGATAAGATAAAATCATCTCATTAGTCTGACAATGTTTCTAATACTATTTTCCCCATTCACCCATGCAAACCACATCATCCGCATACATTAAATGTGCGATTGATGCTCCATTGTTTTGCAGTTGAATTCCTTTTATTAGATTCACCTCCAAAGCCTTTTTTAAAAAACCAGTCAAAGCCTCCATTGCACAATTACTCAATGGTTGAATAATTACAAGGTAGGGAGCGAGAAGAATAAGAGTACCTTGTAACGATTATTCGGGAAGTACTCGATCTCTGTAACCTTCTTATACAATATTGGACGTTGGTAAAATCAGTTTTGCGTAACACACGTCTTTTTTTTCCTTATTTAGGCCCTAAAAAATGGTGATAGACGCCCTTGACCTGATTAGAAATCAATTTATTGGGGGATGAATTCTAATGTTAACATGCTTAATTATGCTTAGCAGCACTAATGCTACATATTCTAGTTTTTTTTTCATAAATGAGACTATTGGTTATTACATATATACATTATAATTATAATTATTATTATACTGGAAAAACATTTTTTTTTCCGTTAACAACAAAAATAGCACACATGTGATGTAATTGATAATTGAAAACAATCATATGTTCATAATCGCATAATTGCCAACAAACAAAGCCAAATGCATAAGCCAAACAAATATAAAAAAAAACATCACACCTTGTAGAATGGCAAGATAACTGACTCAAATTCGTGTCATACATCGGCCGTGTTAGGTTCCGACAAAACAAGCAAGACAACTTTCTTGTTTGAGTGATCGAGCATCAAACATGAACACAACATATTTGGACACTCAAGATGTGTAACTGTGTAAGTTAGTATTAGGTGACTTTACTATTTGAAGTCTTCTCTTGTAAGACATTTGATATAATACATGAACAATTAAAAAAACTGATTTTCTACGCATTTAAACTGATCTCGAATCATCCACACCATTTGTCCTACGAAGCATAACTTTTGATCGATGGCATTATAGTCATGGTAAAGTCGTTGGCGATGTCTACAAACTCAAAGATAAGTTTGTAAACTAGTGATGCGTATCTTTAAGAGAGAGTACGGTGATGACAAAATATTAGTTGAAGACTAATGAGTGTGTGTGTGTGTATATAATAATATATATATATATAATATATATATATATATATATATATATATATATATATATATAATAATAAAGTGGATTGGTTGATATCAATGCTAATAACTATACTCTCTCTTGTATCATACTCACTGTATTCTTTAATTCTCATTACTTTATGTGTTATTGTGGAAAGAATTAAAAATGGCGTCTCTATTGGAACACCATCAACCCACTATTCAAATACTATTGGTGTGTCATTCAGGTTGTTGATGTCATGTTAGGTGTATGATAAGCGAAATGTGGGTTTCTTGATTTTTGTAGGAGGTGGTGTTCCTCAAATCATACGTCACACATAATATGTTTTTATGAATGTATACAAGAATGATGTCACGACTAACAAAACTATATGGCTTATATGATCAATTTACATCTAGCCGCATATGACACATATAACGTCATACAATCGTATGATATAACAGCAGACCTAGTGTATACTTTAGGATGCTGCTCATATAGCATCACCTTAAAAAGGAGTTACAAACGAAATCGAACGTCATCCTCTTCTTTAGGTTTTTACATTCTATACTTTAAAGGTGTTGTTACTTTCAATACTTAAAAAAATTTATGGCTTATATGATCAATTTACAAACGAAATAAGTGCCACATCAGAAGTACTCAATAAGTGGCATCACCTAAATTTAATTCCAATATGACAACAAACCTAGGTTTGTCGGATGTGGAATACCTGGCTATTCTCAAGTATCGGCTGATAGTACCTTTTTTCCTGGTTGATGACCCGTGTCCCGTATGTCGGAAGGCTTGCTTGGATTCTTTTGGGGAGCATGCAGTCCATTGCAAAGAATTACCGGGTTATAAATATCGACATAATTTAGTTCGAGATGTGCTTCATGATGTCCTTAAGCGGGCCGGGATCTTGGCAAAAAAGGAAGCCCCGGTGAACTTCTTGACGGATCCATTAGAAGGGAGATCTACCCTACGGTCCGTTGACATTCTTGTTTTTGGATGGGAAGGAGGGAAACACGCGTGCGTCGATTTGAAAGGTGTGTCTCCCCTCGTTGGGTTAAAGGACCACGAGTTTGTAGCGGGTCAGGCGATAACCAAAGTGGAGGCGGGCAAAGTAGATAAGCACGAAAAAGCTTGTATCGAGAATCAGCACGTGTTCGTCTCGTTTGCTTTCGATACATTTGGCGCTCTCGCCCCTGACGCGGTGCGGTTTCTCAAACGGGTTCAGTAGGTAACACACCGCATGTTAAGGGGCAGAATTTTGTGTTTAGCAGGGTAGGGTTTGCTATTCAGAAGGGGGTAGCGGCGCAGCTTGTTGCATGTCTACCTGCCATTAGTCTGTAATCGCCTTTTCTTTTGATTTTATTTCTTTGAATTTTGAATGTTGCTTTTAATTCCAAGTTATTCAGTTTAGTAATTTAGTTATAACCTAGGTATACATTAGGGTGTTGTTTGTATAGCATCACCTTTAAAATAAGGGTTACAAACGAAATCGAACGTCATCCTCTTCTTTAGGTTTTTACATTTTGTCGTGCACAATAATTTCTCAACTCTGAAGAACCAGACTTTGTTTTCAGTAGGATTGATTTTACAATTTAAAAAAAGATGGCAACATAACTTGTTGCCCGTTTACCTACCGCTATTATATAATTTTCTACTTTTTAAATAATTCAAATAATATTTACTTTTGAAAAAATAATCGATACTCTAAAGATATTGTTACTTATAATATTTAAATAATTAACAAAACACTGAGATAATAAATACTATTAGCTAATAAACTGATAAAGAAATTGTGTAATGAATATTGTGGCATCCCAACAATTGCATTATTTCTTGTAAATCTTTTTGAATAAAAGGATTTATTTCACCATTAAAATATCACCAACTTAAAAAGTCATAATACAAAAGATCACCTAACAATAAATTTTATGTTAGTTTAATAGTTAATACTTTAATGCAATTTTATGTTAGTTTAATAGTTAATACTTTAATGCATATATATTAGAGATGGTCTATTATTAAAGATTCGAATTATAAAAATACAATTCATATGATAACAAAACACTAATCGTATATGCTTTGTTTATTGTTACGCTTTTATCTATTTCTATGTATAAGATCACATTAGTATTAACATTTTTATAATATAAACGATTCTTAGCTATATATATATATAAATATAGGGTGAATTTATTGTAAGAAAATATAAAAGTGTGAGAAGGATAAGAAAAAATATAAATCATTAGATATTTAATCTAAATGGTTGAAATAATAGTGGAATTCTAAATAGTGTTGACTATTAAACTAATTAATTTTCTAGATTAAGTGTATAAATGTAAATTTAATATTTTTAAATTAAGAAACTACCATTAATGTACATACAAGTTCCCCCTTTTTTTAGACGTCAATAACTTTTTATACGTAACTTTTTTTAAAAAAAAATTACACCATAATAACGAGTGTTTATCTTATGAGTACCATATTGATATACTTATGTAGAGAAAAAAATTACGTCTCGTTGGATGTTTTAGTCCATGATGTGTTTTTCTATGTTCATTCAATGGGGTTTAATTGTAGGTGTTATTTCTATTATATTTCTGTTATTCGTAAGATGTATGACATTCAATATACATGCTGTGGTGTTTTTATGAGTTAGGGTGTTATTTCTGTTTTTATATATTTAGAGTGTTATTTCTGTTTTGATTCTTATTAAAATGTTGATTGGTGTTATATTTAAGGTGTTATTCATGTTTTTATTCTGATTAAAGTATTTGTTTTGAAATTGATTTATTAGGGTGTTATTTTTGTTATATTCAATGTTAGGGTATTCTTTATAAGTGTGTGTCTTCAGTATAACTGTTGTGGTGTTTTTATGAGTTATGGTGTCCAACGAGACGTAATTTTTTTCTTACATAAGTATATCAATATGATACTCATATTAAAGATAAAAAAAACACTCGTTATTATGGTGTAATTTTTTTTAAAAAGAGTTACGTATAAAAAGTTATTGACGTCTAAAAAAGAAGAGGGGAACTTGCATGTACATTAATGTTAGTTTAAAAATGTTAAATTTAATTAATTTTATTAGTTAAATTACATTATACCCTTAAACTACCAAAATAAAAAGGGATACATATCACTTCTATAACTTTTAAATTTTCTTACATGAACCTCTACCCTCTCTCTCTCTCTATATATTATATATATATATATACACACACGTTAATAATATAACCATTTATTGTTTGCATTTGCTTTTCTAGCATACATAAATATCCCCACTTGTTTGAATTTAAAACCTTTTCTAGCAATGATGTGGTGGTGGAGTGGTAAGGGAGAAACTTGATGTTCTAAGGAACTCAAGTTAATTCCTGACATCCCCATTATTTTCTGCGGCACCTGGTGATGATGAGAAACTAGGCGAATAGGTGGAGATCACTAGTTCTGTTGAACTGAGCGGGTTTTACTTCACCGCACTGTCGTGCCTACGAATGTTCACGGGCTTCAGCCGTAGGTGAGAGTTTTCCCCGGTTCGGAGAAGTGTATCCCGATGTGGTGAATTTCACCAGTAACCATTTAAAGGATTCGTTGACCGTTCAAAAAAAAGTATACATAAATATCCCACTTGTTTGAATTTAAAACCTTTACTTTTCACTTAAGTAATCTCTAAAAAAGAAACGGACCGTTTAATTGTTTCAAGTCATTGACCTGTTTTTACAATTTTGCAAAAAAAAAAGGTAATTCTTTAAAGGTCTTGTAATCAAAAAGTAATTTTTACAGATCACAATTAACAATTCAACCTTCACTAAAATTATTGAACCATAGTCACCTATTGATTTTATTAGGATGCTACACGGGTCGTGTTAGTGGTTTGCGGGCTGAACCCGAACATAGCGTAACTATAAAATTATGTCACGCACATAAACCCAATCACAACACGTGTATTCCTGAATTGATACAAAACAATTGCGTTTAACCTGAAAATTTTTATTTTAATATGTTTGTATGTTAGTACTTTAATCATAAATGTACATATCATTTTAGTTTTTAAGCAATCATTCTTAAATTATGTCTTCTTATTTTTAAACTTATTGATTATGACATAAAAGTAGTCTAACAATTTAATCAATTACAATAAAGACATACTAAAAAAATAAAGAATAAAAAATGAGTTAAACATATCAACCCATAAATCTGATGAGTTAACACAAACAATACTGTTTAGCTAAATGTGTTCGTAAGTTCAATGCCGGACTGAGTGAAAACCGATTAAACTCAAATAAAACTCGTTAATTTCGTGTTGGATTGTTATTTTATTATGATTTAACACCAATAGATTTTAATATTGCCTAAAGGAGGTTGAGGACTTGAGATAGTGGGGTGTTACACTGTTACGTATCCAAATGGGCAATGCCCCTATTTAAAATTTTAAAAATAATGATACAAAAATAGTATATTACTATAATAAACACGTTAATTATATTTCATAGAATCATAGTTATACACACCATATAATATACGTTAGGTGTCAAAAAGTTGATAAGTTGTGTTGTATACATCTATATAACATAACTTTCGTTTTTTTAATAGCTAGTCACCACCAACCGAAAATTAATAATATTCGGATCCGATTAATTAAACTGAAACTTTGAAAAAACTAGTTCACTTAATTTACTTATGTATAGTGTTCATAAGTTCTCTTTACCACTTAAAAAAAGGCAACGCTAAAAGTGACAATTTACCTACAAAAGGTAACAGCGGCGACATCTCGCCACTATTGCCCTTGTTGTAACCGACGAGTTATTGAGTTACGTGCCTAGAAAGGTTATTAGTTAAGGGATTCCTACTTCTATTTCTATGGTGAACTGATGATTTACCTTTGCTTACAATTGTGAATTGTTAAGTAACTAGATCATTTTCATGTTAAACTATTTTTTTTACCATTTGTATTTGTATTAACTTTAATAGACATATTAGGAACATCTATTCTAGGGTATCTTTTTACATTTTGTGAATAGTTTTTCAAAAGACTAAAATTAGCGTAAACGATTGTCTATTTACTATAAAATATACAATATCAGTTAAACATTTAAACTTAGTATAAAACTAGAACTACTATCCGTCGTAATGTGGCGGGGACTCATTAGTTATATATCATATTAGATAAAAGTCAAATGTTAATTACATGACCGCGACCCTGTGTGTAAAATATAGAAAATGATAACTAAATTGATCCATGACTCGCGCGTTGCGACAGACTAATCAAACGGGGGAAATAGACGCGCTGTGACAAGCCTGTCAAATGGGAAAAAATAGATGAAATTGTTGAACCTCACACGCACGTTATGACGTTTTAACTCGAAAAATTTAAAACGAAACGTTAAACGGAAAACTTACGAAAGATGAAAAGTATAAGAGACCAAAGTTGAAAGTTAAAAAGATTGGAGTTAAATTGATAAAAAGCTTAGAGTTAAAAGTAAAAAAAAAAATCAAAGGGGGTAAATTGCAAAAATAGAAACTTTTGATTTATAAATGAAAAATCAAACTAATCAAAGGGTTTAAATTATAAAAAATTGAAACTTTATACTTTTCAGATTTGAAAGAAAAAAATCCAATTTTTTAAAAGCTCCTAAAGACAATGATACAACTACCATATACATATGTATTACTATTTATACTTCATAATATACAATATCAGTTAAACATTTAAACTTAAAGATTCACATAAAAGAAAAACTAAATTACACAAATGGTTTAGTTGACATATTGGGTATGTTTGGCATGAAGCTTTTAGAAGCTTTTAGGAGCTTCAAGCTTTAACATTTTAAGAAAAAGCTCCAACTTAATAAAAAGTCTTGTTTGGTTGAAGGAGCTAGAAGCTTTTAGGTTAGGAGTTTGAATCTTTTGGTTAATCGCTCCTACTAGTAGCGTTTAGAAGGAGCTACAAGCTTTTAGGAAAAAAAATGACAATTTTAACCTCTAAAAATAATGAACTTTCTAATGTACCAACTTTTTAATGTCCATTTTGGTCATTTTATACATTTTATTAAAAGCTCCAGCCACTCTGCCAAACACCTAAATAAATCTAAAAAGCTACAACTACAGCTACCAGCTTCCAGCCACCAGCTTTTAGCCTCCAGCCACCAGCTTCCAGCTACCAACAACAGCTACTTTTGCCAAACATACCATTATATTATGAATGTGATTAAAGCTTTAAAAAATCACTTTTGTTCACCATTTGTATTGATGTTATTAGACATATTAGAAACACCTATTTTTGAGCATTTTCTTTTTTTGAATAGTTTATAAAAACACTTAAATTAATGTAAAAGATTATGCATTTATTATAAAGTATACAATATCAGTTAAACATTTAAATTAAAAGATTGTGTAATTCTTTTAAAATAAAAAATTATTACAAAAATGGTTTAGGTGATATGAATATGATTTAAAACTATTTTAAAAATATCAGACTTAATCCAAATATTTTACAACACTATAATATGTCAATGGACACATAAATAGAGTTCGCAATTGCGTAAAGTGTGACGTTTAGCAAACAAATAGAACCATATGCATAACTTTTCAAAAGCTAGAATCAAAACATAAAATCTCCACTTCATACATGGACCATTCGAAGTTCCAAACAAGCTACTCTTCCAACTTTTAATCATACCAATTTTCTAATATTATAAAATAAAATTATAATGACATATTAAATATTATTATCATTTAATGCACTAAAAAACAAAAAGTGGAAAATTTATTCCCAATTTCAACGAGTGGGACCCACCTTTGAAATCAGGGGCAGAGACGGCAGTCTTTTTCTTCTGACCTCCTCCCTCTCTCTCTATCCCCCCTTCTCTCTCTCTAGAAACTCTCTAATATTTAATAAAAAATATAAAAATTAGCATCATGTTCTTGTTGTTCTTCTTTTGTGCTTGTGAATTCACTCCATGAATCAACCATCAAAGAATCCTTTACTTCAAACATCACAACTTCATATCAGGATTTCAAGAATCTTGATTTAGGGTTCTTATCAACTTCTTGAAAAAGGTCTGTTCTTTGCTTGATTCAGTTCAAGATTTCATCTGGGTATCAATCTTTTTTGTGTTTTATGACTTAATTCATGATAAAGTTGTAGAATTTTGTTGGGTTTTTTACCTTTTTAGTTTTATTTACATAATTAGATCTTTTTAGGGATTTTGAGAATTAGGGTTTATTTTAGGGATTTAAATTTTGGGAATTTTGATATTTTGGGGATATATGGAGGAGATTGAAGCAGCAAACAAAGCTGCTGTTGAAAGTTGCCATAGAATTCTTAACTTATTAACTCAACCCTCTGACCATGTACAATCAAGAAACCTAAAGGTACAAACAGATGAAACTGTAGTTAGATTTAAGAAAGTTGTGTCTCTTCTTGATGGAGGTTTAACTTTAAGCCATCCCAGAGTTAGAAACTTTAATAAAAATCAAATCTTGATCCCCCAAAACATACTTCTTGACAATATCCCAATTCAAGAACAACCAAAACCCCTTCAATTTTTATCAAAAGTTCAAAATCAGACATACCCTTTTCAAGAAAGTGTTCCAAATGGTGTCAAGAACACTCTTTCGTTAGCGAATTACAAACCGTCACCATCGCCGTCGCTCGAATTGAGCTTAATTGGGAATAACAACAAGAACCCAATTCAAATTGGGAATTCTCAACAAAACCCCAACCCTAATTCCAGTTACCAGTTTCTGCAACATAACCACCAGCAGCCGCAGCTGAAACAGCAGGCGGAGATGATGTATCGGCGGAGCAATAGTGGGATAAATTTAAATTTTGATAGTGCTGTTTGTACGCCTACTATTTCGTCGAATAGGTCGTTTATGTCGTCGATGAGTATGGAAGGGAGTGTGACTACTTTAGATGGGAGTTCTTTTCATTTGATTGGGTCAACTCGGTCAACTGATCAAACTACACAGCATAAACCGAGGTGCTCGGGTAGGGGAGACGATGGGAGCGTGAAATGTGGGAGTTCGGGTAGATGTCACTGCAAGAAGAGGTTAATATCTTTGCTTTGTTACTCACGACGCGTTTTAATATATATTTTAGCTATAAATAGGGCTGCAAACAAACTGAACGAACACGAACAAGAATGAAAACGAACGTGTTGGTCTTGTTCGTGTTCGTTTGTTAAAAAATATATATGTTCACGAATTGTTCATTTGTCAAGGAAATGAACGTGTTCGTTTGTTAATTTTAGGCAACGAATGAAAACGAACGTTCATGAACGCAAACTAATATCCATGAACACAAATAAACACAAACAAGCATTTTTGAACATAATATATAATACACCGACACTTATTAAATATTTTATTTGTCGTAATTTTGAAGTATTCAAATAAAATATAAAAACTAAAAACACTAATGAACTATCAAACACAATCGAACATGTTACCGAACGTTCACGAACATAAATGAACGGATGTGACCTCTGTTCATGTTCGTTCATTTAACTAAACAAACAAAATTCTTGTTCGTGTTGGTTTGTTTAATAAACGAACGAGCAAAAATGAACTTTCCACGCCGAACAGTTCACGAACTATTCGCTGAACGTTTGGTTTGTTTGCAGCCCTAGCTATAAATGATGTTATCGTGGCGTTTGGTTGTACAATAATCATATTTTGATTATTCAGTATCACATGAACACTTTTAAACACATCCTAACACCTCCTAATTATCATATTTTGTAGTTCTTTTTTCTTCCTTGTATAATATTATTATTTAGATAATCTGAATTTACCAAACACTCAATGTGATCAAAAGTGATTATTACAGTTTCAGTTTTAGAACAGCTGAATCACATCGAAATATTATCTTCCACATGCGTTTAAAACCGAACGGCCTCATATGCTATCAAAAAGTTGATTTTTTTTGTGTGTGTTTTGTTAATCAGGAAGCACAGGATTAAGAGGTCGGTGAAAGTACCGGCTGTTAGCAACAAACTTGCGGATATCCCCCCAGATGAATATTCTTGGAGGAAATATGGCCAGAAGCCTATCAAAGGTTCTCCTCATCCCAGGTACCTTTTAACGACTCCGCTTATGATTAGGAATTTATTTTCTTTCAAGAAATATTATGTTGCCAACTCAGATGCCCTTTGGTTTATGCATGATACATGGATATTAGGAATTTAAAACCCGAGCTTGTGTGTCATTTTGATTTTATATAATGTGCTCATGTGTGTGTATATATATAAACACACTTCAATTAAAGGTGACAAAATGGGCGGGCTAGGCGGATTAGTAATGGATTCAGGTTAAAACGGGTCAGTTTAATACAGGTAGAAATTGGGTTGACTTACAAACACTTCTACAATCGGTTAATGTGTTAATCATGATCACAAAAATAATGCATTGAACTAACAATCTAAATCTTTGAACAAAAAATGCATTACCAATAGTCTCTGACCAACTTTCAGCATGTTTGACCCATTTGACCAATATATTGTAGTGTAAAAATCCCGATTAGCATCCGATTAGTCGCCGGCTAATCACTAGTCGAGGTTCACCAAGTAATTTTCCTCTAATTGACCGATTAATCACTAGACGGTCAATGGCGGCCCTAGGTAGTCCTAATTGGCCAAAAATCGGCGGTACCGGATAAATTCCGGCCAATTACCGGCCATTTTCGGTCAAACCTAGTAAATTTCTGTGATTAATCTAGTCTACTTAAAATAAGCCAATGAGGGGTTAAAATTTGTCTTGCTAAAAAAATTACACATAAAAATGTGTGTATATATATAAAACTGAAGATTACATATAAAAATCCCAAAAATCCCAATCCGATTAATCTCTATTAATAATTATGATTAATCGCTAGTCCGTACCCCACCGGCCGACTAGCGCCTTGTGATCCTTACAACACTGCTTTTAAGACAAACCCACAACTCACGTTAGCGCATTTATACGCAATCCGGTCGAACTTGCGACATTTGACTAGTACTCTTGCAACATAGTGATGACTCCATGTTCGAATTTTACATGTAAATGACTATTGACTATTGACTGAAGGTCGAAATATTATCATTTATCCAACTAAAGAGTGTTTGTTTGGTTAATGGTGAACAGGGGTTACTATAAATGTAGCAGCCTGAGAGGTTGTCCAGCAAGGAAGCATGTGGAGCGGTGTTTGGATGACTCAACGATGCTTATCGTCACCTATGAAGGGGAGCACAACCATACAAGGGTACCTTCTCAATCGGCAAACACATGAAAAAACAAAAAGATGTTTGGATAGAAGAAAGATCCGGATCTATGTTGTTAGCTCTTTTCTTGATCGCGTTGGGTTGGTCCCAACATGTTCTTAGCGCAATTTCAGGGAAACATATGGAGGGTTGGTTTCTGTTCAAAGCATGAACAGTTGACTTCTTTTGTTGTTGTTTTGGTGGTACATTGCTGTCTTTGAAGGGCTAAAATGAAACCCTTTTTGTTGGGCTGAATGCCTGAAATCATGGTTTTTTTGAGTAACATATACAGTTTTTTTTCATATGGGTCTGAAAATCTTGGATACATGGGTCACGGGTCACGTGTCACGACCCAACCCGTGGCCAGTGGGTTACTCTTCTGGGTTGACCGTATGGGCCGGAGCTCTCAGTTGGACTGGAGGTGTACAAATCCGGTTTTTGAAAAAGCCCGGTCCAGGTTATAAAACCGAATCAGGTTGGTGACCAAAATATAAAAACCGGTTTGTAAAGAAACGGTTCGGGCTATAAACTGGTTTAGGAGGGAAAATGTTCGAACTATCAAATCAATTGGGGTCGGGTTCAAACCGGTTTGCGACGACAAAACTGGTTTTTTGACATGTTTTTCGAATCGGGTCGGGTCCAACCCGGTTTCAGGTAACAAGAATACGAAACTGGTATACGAATTGCCGGGTTGGGTCGGGTCCAATCTGGTTTGGGCCGAATTGGTTTTTTTTGGTGAAGTGGGTTGGGCTCAAACAGGTTTACTATACAGTATACACCTCTAATTTTGACAAAATGGTTGATAATATTTATATATATTGGGCTGCATGTTAGATATTTTAGTGTAATCAGGATTAATTTGGTGACCAAATGAAACTATAATATACATTGAACAAGTTAGGAGGTGCGGGAGTGCACGCTTGTTGGAGTTGTTATAATTCCAAGTATTCGGGTGGAGCCCCGAATGGGGGTTCCAAGAGGACAATACGCCCTTGGCGGAGGTCCAAAAGGAAGAGTCCTAACCGTTTTTTTCATCAAAAACAAAAACAAAAACCGGGTATTTTTATAACCGGTTTCGGTTACTAACTGGTTTTTTAAACCTAAAACAGTAACTGGTCCTAGCCGGTTCGGGTCGGTTTTTTAACCGGTTTGTGCCCAAAAAAACCGGCTTTTTAAAACCGGTTTGTGCCCAAAAAAACCGGCTTTTTAAAACCGGTTCCAAAGATCAAGCATGTTAACCGGTTTACAAACCGCTGGTTCGGTTCGGTTTGAAACCAGTTTTGGTTTTTTTTCCGGTTTCGGTCCTAAAACTGATTTTTTTGTTTTTGTACACCTCTACCTGTTGCTCTATTAGAAATGCCTTGGAAAATTTAGATTTCCTAAAAATCGTCATAATTTTTCAGATAAAAAATAAAGGCATTTTGGAGGCAGTTTTGAATTTTAAAATAATAACTGTCAACTCGTAGTTACCAGCCCTCATCCTCAATTCGAAAATAGGGTTCTTAGTCCCACTCTGGTTCATTACGAATTCTCAAAAAAAAATATACTAGTGTTCTATTTCTCGAATTCAAAGTTGTATCTGATTGAATTATTCGGTAGAACCACCAAAATAATTTGATCTAAGAGTGAGTACATGTCTTTGATTATCCGTGTATTCAGATTTCCCCAACACTGCATAGGCCTGCTTTTAACATTTATCTAATTGGGTCACCGCATTTGAGCGACTTAATTTGTTTTTGGGTTGACTGTATGGGCTTTGTTTAGGTAATCATGAAAATGCCACTCATTAAAGCATGACTTTTTGTTTCACTTTGATCATTTGGATAGTTGGTTGAGAATTGAGATGTTGATGTCATGATGTGTTAGTTAGTCAATGACCCAAATGAAACAAAATAACTTCTTTAAAGAGTAAATTGTTATCTTAGTTCTCTGGCTTGGTTAGAAAAGTTATTTTAATTCAAATAGATTTTTTTGGTATTTATTTCTGATGTTTGTATTTTTTTTTCATTTCGTCCAACCTTCACCTACTTTATCTTTCCCACCCAACTCACCCACCTAAATTGAAACACCATAATCACCACCACCCTCACCAGAGACGCATATAAGAAAATCTATTCAAACTGAAGTGGCATTGCTGGTCAAACCACGGGGACTAAAATAACAATTTACTCCTTTTTAAAAACCAAAATCTCCCTCCCACGACATGTCACTGACACAATGCCTCAAAGTAAGGGTAAGAGAAAACTAATTAAGCAAGCCGAAACTAATATTTTGGTTTTTTTAGTAAAAGCCACACACACACACCCTATAAACTTGCTCCTAAATACACACCAATGTCTACCATGGGACTCTAGAACCTTCAACTACTTTGGGAGAAACACCTATACTACACACCTATATACCATTAGGCTACAGTCCTTCAGGCCCTTTGATCCGAAACTAAATTATATGTCCAAACCTCACCTTAATAACTGATCCAAACTAATAACCGACGTTTGTTTCTTCGTTTTTTAACCAAAAGTCATGGTTCAGTTTCTGTCATACCTCGTCTTGTCCTCATACTGCAATGCACAACACTAGCAATTAAACCGAACTTGTTTGAATGTTTGTTATTAATTAGAGATTATATAACTTTGTCTAATGTTAAAGTGATTAATAACAAATGGTAAAAGACCAAAAAGTTTTAGAGCAAAATGGTGAAGACCCTGTGATGGGTTAAATTTATTAAATTTATAAAATAAACTTGTTAATTTTTTCAAAAGTTGGCTACCAAATAACACAAAGTGATTAGGGTGGAGGACACTCTTGTGATGGGTTCAGGTGATCACACCACAGCAAATGCACCATACACACCCCTATGATTCATCGGATCATCAAATGACCAAAGTAGAAAAAAACCATGTGACGGGTGAGGTATTTTTGTGAGGCCATTGGCTAACGTAGGACCGAACTAGAACTAAATACCATGTTTTTTTTGACACATTGTATATTTGTAATTAGTTTGGCAATATCGTCGACTCTTAGGTGGAACGTCATGGACGAAAGGCCAAGGGTCATGGTTGTCTTTGGCTGGTATTTGGGCGTTTCTGAGGTGAGTTAGGTAATGCTTCTTTTTTTTTCTTTTATTGTATTTAATTTTAATTAACCATTGCGTACATTTATTTATAAAGCATTGTTATATTTATATACGTACGTACAAAGAAAAAAAACATTTTTTAAACTTATTAAGGTTTATAAAACAATATTATGTTTTTTTCAAAAGTTAGTTATTGAAATAAACAAAGTGATTAGGGTGGACGGACACTTCCGTGATGGGTTCATGTGATCACACCACATCAATTGCGGTCCCATGGTCACACATCACCATATGTACAAATGATCATGTAGTTTTCATGCTTTCGGTAGTCATTGTAGTTAGGGTTGTGCAAAGGGTCGGACCCGACCCTTTGGACCCGGAACGTCCAAAACCTTAATCCTTTTACCCTGTAAAATGAGAACCATGAACCGACCCTTTTATGTTTATCCAGTTCCGGGTCCAAAAAGGTCTGATGGATCAGGTAAAGGATCTGTTGAGCAAAACCCTTAACTTAATTTGGGCATGTGAACCGGGGTGCATTAAACTAAAAAATGCTCCATAATAGTAGTAACATCAAACGAAAAGCAAAAAAATGTAAAACCTTTCTAAAAAAAAACTATATACATGATTCAACCTTAAAAACGGAATCACGTTTGACACTTTGATCCTAGAAGGATTGATCTTTGAAGATTTCAATGGTTGAAGTTTGAACTTTTCGTTGGCTGATAATTTAATCTTTGAAGGATTACTTATACTCAAGAAAGTTGGATGGTTTTAATGACTTTAAGTTTATTTTTTATTAGAAATACAAGGAACTAGGAATAAATGGAAGTTCAATGGTAGTTTTTCAAGGTTCCGGTGGTCAAAATTAATACCCATGGGTCGGAACCGGAACCGACCCGGAACCTTTTATTGATGAATTTTTAAATCCAAGAACAGATCCTTTCAAAGCAAAAAGGTTCCAGTCATTGTGGTTCCGGTTCTTGGTCTTGAGGTTCTAAAACCATAACTTGCTCTACCCTAATTGTAGTTGAATTTTTCAATTTGAAATGGGTCAACCAAACCTCATGGTTTAAGTGAATCAAAAAACTTGGGGTGATTGCTACAATTTTTTTGACTCTAAAAGACGAAATAAAAATGTATACACAAAATTAAATATGTTAATTATGAAAAAACACAGGAATTTAAAAAATATACTTATTTCGAGATCAAGAAAAAACCAACTATCAAGCTTTTTTGTCCATATCATATCAATGAAGTAGTCGTAACAAAGATATATAATATTATACCATATTTCGTCTTCTTTGAAACATGTTTAAAGATGTATAAACAACATTTAATTATAATATTAAAATTAGTAGATTAGTGATACAAACGAAATTTGTAACACGTGATAACAAAATTAAATATCTGAGATATAATCAAAATAAATATCGAGAACGCAAACAAAAATTACAAAGGAAAACATGTAATTAGTATGAAAATTGTAGAATTGATTTGAATTACATTGGACTTTTTTTTGACATAGTTTGATGGTGTTGATATGATTGAAAAAAAATGTATCAATTTTTTCATAAGTAATTAAAATAGGTTTGAATATGAAAATAAATTAATTGTACTTGTTTCTGGTAATTAATAATTACTAATAGATGAAACCAATGCACACACCACCCCTATGATTAGCCCTTAATGAATGGCCAAAGTAGATAAAAACCAACCTTGTTTTGGTGACAAGTGTGGGTGGTGGTGTTGGTGTTGTTGTTATAAGACGACTCAGTGTGGGGCTGTTCAGGCCCGGTTTGGATCGACGACGTCTCCCAACACCGTCCTGGGTGCTTGGTCGTTGTCTTAGGCGTCGGCTTGAAGACGTTAGAAACGGGCCGATATATTTAAATAATAGCCGTTGAACGGCTAGTAGAATAATTTTTTTTAAATTATTAAATTTACCTATAAATACACCAACCACATCCCACTTTTTTACACACTTTATCCACCTCTATCTCTCAAATTTATAAAATTATTCCCATCTCTTTATAATTCTTCATCCTTTTATAAAAATCCTTCAACTTTCGCCATGGATCAATACAACCCGAGCAACCCGAACAGTTTATCCACCTCTAATACTAATGTTTTTTTTAATATTATGTTAGTTTATTTAATGTAATGTTTGAATTAATATTTAATTTTAGTTTTTCTAAATATTTTGCCAAAATTAAAAAGAAAAATAAAAAAACTAGGTGGGGTCGGGTCATCACCCATTTCCTTGCTTCCGTCCCTGGAGGGGCGTCCTACAAGGCCTCTGACGTGGATGCTAACGTGGCGGTCGTCTTGGAGAGAGGCCCTGTACCCACACCGAGTAGCCTAAATGCACCATACTTATATGTAATCATGATTTATCTTAGTGATGTGATAAGAAAAAAAGTGATAAAAGATCAATCAAAAAGTGTCATAAGAAATATCAATCAAAGATTCAAAAGATCCAAGTAACATAAAAACAACTGTTGATGTAAGTATGGTTCCTTTGTGAAGATCCTCAGAAGTTAAATTGTTAGCAAAGCCAATTTCAATAAAGATGATACGCCATGTGATTAAGCTTAATGTCATAATATGAAATTGTAAATTATGAAAATATCAGTTGATAAATCATACAAAGTTCAAACAAGATTCATAGAAATTGTAGCAACGCAAATTTTTATCTGTGATATATTTGAACGGAAATATTCGAGTCTGGAATCCAGTACAAGACGCTAAGTAATTAAAGGCGCGATTTGATAATCGATATTTAGATGGATTTGGAGGTATCTGGTAGTTATTGTTTTAGGTTTGTGATGAAATTCAAGACCAAGACGCACGAAACTGAACTAAAGGGACCTAGAGTAAACATTGGTGATTTCAATCACCTTCAAGGGATATGGATGGCAAAAAAACCCGACCCCGACGGGTGTAAGATTAGGCGATACCTGGCCCAATTATCCGAAACCACATCCCCGTTTATCCAAGCTATATCCGATCATATGTTTTTATTTTCCCTTAACTGGTATCTACTTTGGAATATGTATTTAATAATATTATTTGTCTTTTGTGTGTTGTGAAGTATATAAATAAAATTATAATGATATTGTTTATTTATGATAAAACTTATATACATGTAATGTATATTTTAATTTATAATAGTTGCTATATATATAAATTATACAATAATTATAACAATAAAAAAGAAATGTATTTGGAAATCTCAGTCAATATCTTCAACAAATGAACGGATAACCCGATACCCAATGTGTAATCACCGACGAGTATTGGGTCGGGTATGGGACATAATTTTACAACCAGTGAGTTTCTAATGCCATGTTTACATGTTTCCGACTAACATGCATGTGTGTGTATGTTTCGGTTAAAGATGGATTTGGGAACGAGATATGTTTATTAAACGTTTTCCCACAAGCCAGTTCTTCTAAAGACTTGTGTGAATTAAGTGGCCTTAGAGGTAGAGTTGTTGGGTCGAGACATGTAGTCTTGTATTTGAGTTAAAATTGAGTCAGGTAAGTTAGGAAACCATATGGGTCGGTATTCGTTGAATAACGTAAGTCGTGTATAGTTAGATGTACGAGGGTTGAGTAATGCCTCGTATAGATTGATGTATGGTTAGGAACGTACGTGTGACGAGTAATTTTTATAGAGTAACGAGGTATGGGATGTGTAGTTGGGATAGTCCATCAATGGAAACATATGTGTAGTTGGATCTTAAAGGTAGTTGGACAAGGTAAATGACATACAGAAGAGTTGTGAAGAAGCATCGGTTTAATCGAGTGTATCCAAGGATATATAAGTCACAACCAGGGTGTTTTTGCATAAAAAGGTTACCCTCTCACTTCACTTTTTGGGGGTGTAACCAATACCATTTTGGAGGCGATAAGCACTCATAGACAATCAAGTTTACGTGGCACTTGAATAGATACCTGCACCTGCTTGTTAATTATATTCATATATTTATTTATTTTTCTATTTACTATCAGAGTAATGAACGAAGAAATCAATCTATATTGGGTTTTATTAATTAACTGTTTAATGTTTACAATGTTGGGTTTAATTTTTCTGTTTACAATTTAATGTTTGCAACAATGGGTTGGTTGTATGCCAAATGGATTCATCTTTAAAAGCAAGATTTTTCTTTAGCGTTTCTTGGTTAAAAAAACTGGAATGCTTTCAATAATTGAATTTTTATTTCTATCTCTGTTGAAGTTATGTCAATAATATCAATATATTGTTTCATAAATCATTTTCAAAATCCAAATAGCAGATTAAAAGAAACCAAGTATTTACCCTTTTATATGTATTTTTTTTTCTCTTAATTCAAAATTTATTTGCTAAATAGGAAACAAATACTAAAATATGTAACAGACAACCAAATAAATAGCTTACTAGAAAAAATTATTCTTTTAAAAGGAAAGTCTTATGTTTAAATATGATAAAAGTGAGTAATTTAAAATAATTCGTATAAAATAAAGTAACAATATCAAATGCTATTAAAAAAGAAGAAATTATTATTTTTTAAAACATTTGAATATATAAATGGCCTGTTTAGCCATTGTGACAATAATGCTATTAAAAAAAGAAGAAATTTATATTTTTTAAAACATTTGAATATATAAATGGCCTGTTTATCTATTGTGGCAATTTTTTCAATGGTAAGAAACAAATTTCTCTTTGATGAAACCCAGGTTCAAACATGATGATAGGGATTAATTATTTGGTGTTAGGGTATTAAAAAAATTAGCTGTTCAACAAAATATATAAATGACGTATTTAATTCGTAGTTGAAGTATACAAACAAGGAAAGATTTTTGGAGTTAAAAAAGTATTTGCTTTTTTTATTTAAATGATTGATTACCAAAATGTCACACACATGTATCTCATGTGATCAAGATTTAACTTTAAGTTGGATAAAGTAAGTATGGTGGACCAAAACCGCAATAAAATAGAAACCTTGGTATTTAAAATGCAAAACATTTGGATTTTGTAAAATATAACAATAACCATCAAACCACATGGACCAAAACTACAATTTACTCTACTTAATAATTGTATTATTGTTCTAGGTTTGGGACATATGCTTCTATCAAAGACGCATCACTATAATGGTTTGGATTCATGCGTTATAGTCGCACAATTTTTTCAAATGTCAAATCTAAACAATTTAGTTTCACCTTTGTAATTTTAGGCGTACCGTTATAATTGTTTAAACCTATCATTTATCACACATTACATCAACACTTAGAACACCAGTTTTAAATATAACAATTTTATACTTCATTCAAAGATAATTTAATTTTCAATTTTACGGTATAATTCATAAAAATTATAAAATATATAAAATAAGTAAACAGTACATCAAAGTTCATTTTTAAAAGAGAAAAGTGTCCGGATAATCCTTATAGTTTGCCCAGATTTCACATACAGTCCATACATTTTCAAAATTACAGCTATACTCCCCAACTTTGGAAAATTCATTCTCGGATAGTCACTGAAGCGGATGGAGGTTAGTTTTGATGTTAAGTATGTGTGAAATTACTAAAATCTGAAAAGTGTTGTGTTTTTAAATTTAGCTCATTGTAGTTATATAATGCTGGGACCGGTTAACGTTAGCGGCTAAAGTGACTCACTTGGGTCACACTTTGCCTAGGGTTTAAAAGTTGGGCTTATGATGAAAGGAACAGTGTGTGTCACTTTGAAACGGGTATGTAATATTTTTACCTGAATTGTGGATAAATCTTAAAACTTATGGCAACAACCATTGTAGCCACTATTTTTTTTTGTTTGAATACAGTTGGTGTAAATCTTTAAATATTAATTATATATATTTATTTAATATATTTTGTTTTATATTGAAGGATATTTTAGTAATTTCACACATACTTAACACCAAAAACTAACCTCCATCTGTTTCAGGGACTATCCGAGAACAAGTTTGCCAAAGTTGGGGACTGTAGCTATAATTTTGAAAATATAGGGACTAAAGACGAATCAGAGCAGACCACAGGGACTATCCTGATACTTTTTTTTAAAAGATAAATCTTGACGATTGTATGTGTTAACATATGACATAATATTTTTTTCAACACGTGCAATACACGGGTTTTTTCAAAAATATGTTTTTTTTATTTATTGTATAAAATTATTTATTGTATAAAATTACATTTATGCAACCTGTGTAATATACGATGTTCTAACCTAGTAAAAAATATAATAAAAAAGTAAATACCTAAGTGGCAAATGAAAATAAATATATAATAAAATAAGAATCTATCAACAAAACTATATTTTGATTTGTTGATAATCAATAAAATTAAAAGGTTTCAAATAAGTTTAAAAAAATTCAACACAAAAAAGACAAGTAAAGTAAATAATAGAAAACAACAAGAAAACAAAATAGTACTTAACATTGCACATTGCACATTGCACATTATGTCTTTTAATTATAAGGTAAACTGGTCGTTTTTTTTGAAAGTTTATTTTAGTTAATGAATTTAGCGTTAGTTATTGGAAATGATGTTATTTTATTAGACTATTATATATGGTGTTCCATCCTCCCATAACGTCCATGAAGATTATTACGGTGGACGTCATGTGAGGCCTCTCCTCCTCCTCGAGAAAATTTTCACGGCGTTGTCCTTTTTTCCCTACTCTCTCTCTCTCTCTCTCACACACACACACATATATATATATATATAAAGCCTCATACGTATATATCCCCACTACACACTCAATTTATATAAATTCTCTCTCTTACGCGTTTTGTCGCTTGTCGCATAACGCTCCACAAAGGGCTTTATGGACTACACATGGCATTAGAATTAAAAACTGAAAGGTGTGCCAATGAGGTAGTGGTGAAGTGGTTGGAGAAAGACTTGTTGTTCCTTGTGACCCAGGTTCGACTCCCACTCTCTCAATTATTTTCTGCGGCGAAGGGCGAATACGGGTGGCGCTGGTTCGTCTTGGATGGGAGGCGAGGTTTTATCGATTATTCCACTGTCGTGCCTTCGGGCGGGTGGAGGTTGGGTTTCCGCGCATCTTGGAGAGCCAAGGGGCTGGCGGCGGTCGAGTAGTCGACATTGGCCACATCGCTCGGTGTCGCGGTGCTTGGCACGTCGTTTTTGCTGTTAAAAAAAACTGAAAGACGTATTTTTAATACATTTATTTTCTCATGTGATCATTTTCCCGTAAGAAGGAAATAATAAATTGAATGGTACATTACGAATAGCAAGAAAACTTGCTAATTAATAGAAGTGAAAATATTTAAGTTATTGCATTGTTATAATTTAAAGTTAATAATAACTACTTTTGTCTAAGTGGTTTGTTGAAAATCTTCGTTTTAATCTTGCTTTTTTTAGTATGTGACTATCTTGGTTTTTGTTTCAATTTCTAACGCTAACTGCATTACATTGTGCTATTTAATGTGAGTGTATAACCTTCGGTTTAATTTAGTTATATGTTAACAATCGACTTCTTGACCAAGTGTAGATTAAATTCTTTTCATCCATTCTCTCATCCAAACAATGAACTCTCCATGTGTAATTTATTTATAAGAAAAAAAAAAAACACTATAATTTTAGCAATTAATTTTTTTAGAGAAATTTCAAAAGTTTATAGTTATTAGTAACAAACACTATAATTTTAACAATTAGTTACTATCAAATAGTGCCTATTTTACTACTCATATGTGTGAAACCCATAACTCATCTTCAATAGGGGCTTATAATGCTCTTTTTCTCTCATTCATTTTGGAGTTGATCAACCTAATCGACTCCTTTTTTTTTCTCATTTTCATGGATTATGACTTTTCTCCTCGTTACATTCCTCATGGATGACACCTTTATGGATGTGCACACGACAAAACCCCATATACGATGTCACACGGACAACACCATCCACGTCAACCTATAAAACACCATATTAGAGACATACTTATATAAAACCAAAGGTATAATCCACTAAACGATACATTTTTTTTTGAAATCAGATTAATGAATTAAACGTATTTACTTATTTACTACCAATTTAAACGTCACTTAAAGTGTATTCAAATATCTAATACCTTTCAAATCATATTTTCAAGATAAATATAATTTAATTCATTATTTTACTTATTTATAAGTCTTTAAAACATGTTGGTGTATCATGTATCATGTGCCGGACATTTAAATCAAACCGATCGTTTAACCTTTATTACTTACGGACCGCCTAAACACCAGAGTCACAAATCTTCCTTTCTTTTAAATGGTTGATATAAGGATCAAATTGTACAATATCCGAATTTACAGGGTCCTTAAAGCCAATTTTGAAAGATGAATCCTCTTTTTATCACCGTAGAAGCACTGGACTGGATCTTACAAACCACAATCTGCTTCGTGATAAACCCTAGTAAGTTTCCTGCAATCACTCGCTTCTTATATGAACTATTACCGTACAATTGATGTAGATTCTATTCAATTGCCATATGAATACTTTGCGATAGATCTGTTTTCAATTTCATCTAGGCTGTTAACCATTTTATTTACAAGCCAATTCAGTGTGTCTTTTACTAGATTCAAGCTTCGATATCATGAGTTTTTGTTGAATTGATAATCTGTGATGAATTGATTGATACCTGCGGCTTTGTATGGATGTGAATTTTTTTTTATTATTATTATTATTTTTGTTGTTGTTGTTGTTGTTTAGTTGTTGTTGTTGTTGTTCTTTATTTATTATTATTATTATTATAGTTTGATAAAGAATTGGTATTCTTTGAGGTAAGAACACCAATGTGATTGATAAAGAATTGGTATTCTTTCTTTTCTTTTTGTTGACTTTTGCGTTAAACTTAATTTTGTTGACGCCAATAAAGTTTCATGCTGTTTGTATAATCAATTTATGGCTTTTTTTTGTGCCAATTGTATTACGTTTTAGCTAGTAATGAAAAATATTCCAAAGAGTAGAATAACCGAAATGCCCGAACAGAAGCAATGCAGTAGGCTTTGGCGGTTTAATGGTCCAGCTGGCTTTTATTATTATTAATTGATTTATTTATCGTTGGAATACGCAGTTATGTGTATATTTATATTCATGAACCATAGTCCATATCCATTATTTTAAAAGTTGTAATACAAACAAACGGGTTCGGAAAAAAAGAACAAAACATCAATTTAAATTGTCACACCACAAAAATTAAAACGTCGAACTGCTTTAAAGGCTAGTCCGCCTGACCCATTTAATGCGGCTGGTTTGGTTTCCTCGTTTGTTGAAAACGTGGTTAGTGGTTTGATCCAGAACATGAACACCCTAGAGTAGAATAGGTAGTAAGTTTAAATATGGATAGGATTTCCTAGTTGCAATATATGGTGTCTCTTGATCTCTATTGATAGCTGTAATGAATATTTTAAGTTATTTTTGGTGATGAATTTATGGGTTAGTTTTTGTTAAATTTCTAGAAAATGGCAGAGGAAAACTTTCACGAACAAGATACAGAAGTGATGCCCGAGAACTCTGTTCCTGTAGAAGTTCAAGTGCCTGAGAACGAACAAGGTGACACGATGGAACATCTATCAAATACCAGAGAATGCACAAGAAAATATTCACGTGGAAGTCCCTATGGAAAAAAGATGGCCTGGATGGCCCGGAGACAATGTTTTTAGGATATTGGTTCCCGTGCAAAAAGTTGGTAGCATAATCGGGCGCAAGGGAGAGTACATAAAGAAAACTTGCGAAGAAACAAAAGCCCGCATTAAGATTCTTGACGGTCCTCCTGGTATTATGGAAAGAAGTGTAAGTTTCGTAAACTATTAAGAATAAAAATAATTAAACAGCAATTACGTTTCAGTTTTGTTAATATAATGTCACTCAGAACATTCTTTCAATCGTTAAAAGTTAAAACCACTCAAGTTTTAATTTCTCATTGTTGTGTTGAAACTGGTTACTATTTTGTGTACCTTATTTCAAAGTCACGTGTTACTGTAGGTGAACTTGAAAAACTTACTTAAACAGTAACAAAGTTACATAACTGTTATGTTAGTTCATTTTTTTAACCAACTGTAGAGAATAACATAACATGGATTGATAATGAAATGTGAGTGGTTTTTATTGTGGAAGAAAGAGCGACCTTTAGTTGAATAGTGATGAAACGTGGTTATTGTTAGATAGTATTTTCCCAACAAGTAATATAGTTTGAAATTGTTATTAGATGCAGCATGTTTGTGGGATTTTGTTATGAATTATGATGCAATTTATTTAGGTTTCCTGAAACATAGGATCACACTATGCAGTTAATATCGGTGATATATCGGTTATCGGTCTCCATGTAAAATATCGGTGTCAAATATCGTTTAGAATATCGTACTGGTATTATTAGCGATATTTGACCGATATAACCGACATATCACTGAATTGTTAGTGTTAAATTGCTTATATATAAAATTGTGCATGATATTAAAATTACCGATATCTCACCGAGATAACCGATATCTCAAATATCAGTCCTTGACTGTTATCTGATATTTTACCGCATTAACCACATAGAGATCACATTTCTGTCTATCGAATTGATAGTTGTTAGTGTCGGAATTATAAATCACGATACTAATTTCATGCTTGATGAAATTGTAAATTTGCTTTAACTTTCTTTCTAAAATAAGTTGAGCGTTGTTGACTAGTTATGTATACTTTCAAAGCTGTATTTATATGAAACATAAAAGTATCTTTGTGATGTTCTTAATGACAAGAATGCTCTTTGTTGCCTGAATTGTTCTGAATGAAATAAATCAAACACAAACAAGAAAACCTTTCGAGTTTATGTGACTATAAAAAGGTGCTAGACATTTTAAGACCAAAATAACACAAATACCAAAATGTATTAGAAACAATACGGTCAACAATATGTATAGAAAGAATTATACTGATAAGCGAATCTACCAAATACCAAAGTATATAAGGTTTCACTATAATGCAAATAAAGTATATGAAACAAGTGAAATTACAAAAATAACATCACTCTACCGTAAGGTTAGATATTTAAACAAGTTTCTTTTATCACAGTAACTTAGATGAGTATGTGCAGGTTCTCTCAAATATAAGGCACATTTCCCAAAATTAGAAGGGCCAAAGATTCAGATTGCAGTGATTGACAACGAGCAGACGTCAGTACAACAACCTCGTACTTTATCTGGTAACTTCAGAACTGGTTGGTTGATGCCTTGCCACACGTTGTTATACAAATACGTAAAAACGATCAAAAAAGGATGATATCTACAATCTACAAAAACTAAAATAAAGAATCAAACTAACATCTTTAAGCTAATGCTGCTGATATCGGTAACATATCCAAATATTAAACAAAAACTATTGATTATAGAGCACACACGTAGTTTTTAAGTATAGTTCGAAACAGTGAGGTTCTATGAACTGCCAAATGGAGATTAATCAAAGCGAAGAGCCATATAAGTTGTATTGTTATTCACAATATAATAATATATCTACTATTTTAAGCGTTAAAGAGTCACATATCAGGATAAATCATGGTAATCGGTATCATAGAATGAAGTTCTTTAGTAATATTCATTTTAACATTTCTAGTCTAGAAATTATGCAAACCGACAAAATAACATTACGATGTTTCTAGAAGGTTAAACTTCTATTGAAGCTTTGTTGTCTTTTGCTAGTCTTTAGTTGCTCACTAATATATTATTAATTTATCTTTATGAAGTAGAAAAATATCTAATGGAAACTTGAAAGTAATAAGACTTTTCTGAATGATGTAAACTGTGTGGTTTCATGGTTTGATGATGTTGTTCAGTTAAAACTTATTGGTCAAAAGTTATCATGTAAATCGTAGTAATTAGACATACGATCTTTCTACAGGTTTTGATTTCTGCAAAGGAAGAACCAGAACTTGCGATTCCTCCTGCAATGGATGGTTTACTGAAGGTTCACCAAAGAATAATTGATGCGGATGCTAATTCCAACCGTGCCGGCGGCACAATTTGCACGCGGTTGCTTTTGGCTGCAACGCAAGCGGGAAACTTGATCGGGAAGCAGGGTGCCACCATTAAAACCATCCAGGATTCTTCGAATTGCGTAATTCGAGTACTTGGAGAAGGTTTGTTGGACACATATTATAAATATATCATGATTTTACTTTACGCTATTTTGATGTTTCTATGTTTTTTTTTTGTAGAAATCTGCCTGTTTTTGCTCTACCTGATGATAGTGTTGTGGAGGTACAAGGGGAACCTTTGGGTGTGCACAAGGCTGTTGAATTGATTGCTACGCATCTTAAGAAAGTTTTTGGTTGATCGCAGTGTTATCGGGATATTTGAGAAACAAGTAAGTTTTCATTTTTTAATTTTTCTGTCATTTTGGTTTGTTATACACTAGGTTAGAATCCCGTGTGTTACATGGGTTTAATAAATGTATGTTATATACTTGGTATTAAAACAATTATGTCTTAAAAAATCTGTGCTCTGCACGGGTTTAATAAATGTAATGTTTATATATTTAGTAATAAAAAGATTATGTTTTTAAAAAAACTTGTGTATTGCATTGCATGGTTGAATAAAACCATGTATTATATGGGTTGCAAAAATATAATGTCATCTGTCAACACATATAGTTGTCAAGATATGTGTTTCAAAAATTGAACTTTGAAATGACATTTATAAACTCTAAAGAAAAAAATCAGCTGTGCATTAACTTTTTTTTTTATCTAATTGATAAATATTAATTCAACTCAAGTGTACTTACTCCATTAAATATTATTTTAACACAATTAAGTTAACTTAAATTACAATTACAAATATATAAAAATATTAATATATAAAGAATTAAGGACTAAAAGTTGAATTTTTTATAATACCCCTTAATTTTTTTATTATTTGACATAACTTTATCATTCAAGCCATCCAACTACATTTAAAAATTTAGAAAGTTTTAGAAATCACTCATAAAAAATAATTATTATCATTATTCTTCCTTTTTATAATATTTGAACGAACATAATTTGGAATTTAATGATATTTGGAGACTTAAATGTAAGTTTTTAAGTAAAAAAATAAGTATATTTAAGAATTTATAATTAATTTCATATCAAATTCACTTGTTAATGAATATAATAACCATCAATAATTAAATAATAATTAGATCAAGCAAGAGAGAGGCAGGAAAACCCAAAAGTAGATGACCTAGAATCTAATGTAAATTAACCCATTTCTAAGTCAACTGGTCAAGATTACAACATCAACCGTAAAGTATAAATATAGATAATTTATAATTAATTTCATATCAAATTCACTTGTTAATGAATATAATAACCATCAATAATTAAATAATAATTAGATCAAGCAAGAGAGAGGCAGGAAAACCAAAAAGTAGATGACCTAGAATCTAATGTAAATTAACCCATTTCTAAGCTCTGAAGCACAGAAACGTCCTGGAGCAGCCGTCTCCCGTCCCGGGGACTGCAAGGGGACGGAAACGCGACGGGTTACGGCCGGGAAACGTCCCCGGCGGTTAGGAAACGTGGAGGAAACGGGCAGGCGAAGGGGACGGCGAAGAAACGTCCAACCGAAACGTTTCCTGCGTGTTTGTGGTGAAAATCGACAACCCAATGGCGATCCCCAAACTCTCAAGAACCAAACCCAAATCCAGATCCCCAATTTGGCTCCTTACAGTCACCATCTCCGCAATCGCACTCCTCTACCTCTTCTCATCTCTACTCTCAACCACCGGATCAAACCCACTTCAAACCCCATTTTACAGTTCAACAATCACAATAATCGCATTCATCACAGTGATTCAGAGAAGTTTTTGTATTGGGGAAACCAAATTGACTGTCCCGGAAAACACTGTGAGTCGTGCGAAGGTCTCGGTCATCAGGAGTCCAGCCTCCGTTGTGCTCTTGAAGAAGCAATTGTGTTAAAAAGGTTTGATTTTTAAGTTAATTTTTTGAGTTTAAGTGCACATTGTTGGAATATTTCACTTGATTTTGTGAAAATTGATTTGGGTTGTTGAGATTAGGATTGGTAGAACAAGATCCAGATTTTTTTTATTTTTTTTTAATAATTCAAGTGCAAAGTTTGTGGTGAAAATCGACAAGGATCGTATTCAAGAGTTAGAGCACACTTGCTCGGTATAAAAGGTACGAAAATATGAAACCGTAGGACACTGACAGGTTTATCAGGTTTGGGTCGGGTTGCTGATCAAAGTTATAATACCCCTGCTCTTTCAAATTTATAATTTTTCTGTGTGTTGGGCATTTCAAGTTTATCATTTATTCAATAAAATGATAAATAACTAATTTGAGTTTTTGTGTTACATTATCTTTTATATATATATTTATTTTTTTATATGTTTTTATTCCCGTACCCGTCCCGTCCCGCTTCTTAAATTTTTTAGTTTTGCCGTTTCCCGTGCCCGTCCCCGTACCCGTACCCCGTTCCCGTACCCGTCCCAGTGCATCATAGTTTCTAAGTCAACTGGTCAAGATTACAACATCAACTGTTAAATATAAATATAGATAATGCTCGTCTTTCTTACCAAGTCGTTTAAATTTTATCTGATGTTTTTATTACCTGACAGATGCAAATGCCAAACGCTAGGCCGAATCAGGAGATGGCGGCTCCGCAACCTTGGGCACCTCCACCGCAAAGTTTCGGTATGAATGCAGGTGGCTTTCGACCCAATCAATTTATGCCACCTCAACATCAGTTTGACAATTTTTATCCACCTCCGCAAATGGATAAACCACCTCGTCAAGCTCCTCCTTCATTTGGCAGAGACCAGCCTGTTGGACCACCTCCCACTGCCGCCATACAGCCACAACCGTCAATAGTAACCAAGGTGTTACTTCTATTATCTTTTTTTAAAAACATCTGTACTTGATTAATAAAGTAATTAATTGTGATTATCGATTAACAGGTGTCGCAGAACATGCAAGTTCCTCTTACGTATGCAGATGCGGTTATTGGGACATCAGGAACCAATATCAGTTATATCAGACGCGCGAGTGGTGCTACTATTGCTATTCAAGAATCAAGGGGGAATCCCGATGAAATGACGGTTGAGATAAACGGATCCGCTTCTCAAGTTCAGACCGCTCAACAGTTGATACAGGTATGGTGTTGGATCGGGTAACGGGTCAAGATGGGTGACTTTTATGTGCCGGTCTGAACGGATCAAGTCAAGCCCACCACCCAATCCATCAATATTTATTTTATCTTCTTTATGTAAATAAGTATGGATTAATATTATAATAAAAAACTACATATTTAAAATATTTAGACAATTTCTTTTAAATAAAACAATTAGAACATCATAGGCATGCAAATAATAAAATGCTATTTTCCTCGCTGAGGTTTGGTCAGTTTTGCGACTTTCGTCCAAATGTTTGTTTTTCCGCATCTTGCCATTTTCATCTGTCTCGTTAACGCCATCCATTTTTCTCCATTAGTCAGGGGTGTTTCCATCTTTTTTGCTAACTTAAAGAGCAATTCGGTCTTTTTCACTTTATATAAAAAGACTGAATACCCCTAAAAAAACCGAATTGCCCTTTAAGTTAACAAAAAAGACAATAATGCCCCACTTAATGGAGAAAAGGGGATTGAGTTAACGAGCCAGATGAAAATAGCAAGATTTCAAATCTTTCGGATCCATCCGGATGCGGAAAAACAAACTTTTGGACAAAAGTCGCAAAACAAGCCAAACCTCAGGGACGGAAATGGCATTTTACTCCAAATAAATGTCTCTTGACCGATTTTATATTTAGCTTATTTTCTACATTTGATCTCTTTGTTGTTGGTTCAGAATTTCATTGCCGATGCTGCCACGGCTGCCCAGAATCCAACGGGCCCACCATCTAGCCAGGCATATAACGTGTACCCCGGTCAAGCTCCTAGTTACCCAACTCAGCCCGCACCACCGGGCCATGCACCTGCTGCCGGTGACTACGGCAGCACCGTGTATGGAGGCAATTATGGCTACTAAAAGGTAATGCTTAGTGTCTCAAAATCTGCACATGAAATATGGCAAGATATTTGAGGTAGAATTATTTGGCTACTTGTTTACATACTGATTACATGAGATTATGTATGTACTCATTTGTTATTTAATTTTTTGTCTTAGAGTTTATGTGATGTTTTAAATTTGGATGATGGTTTTTGGTATTGGGTTCTTTTGTACGTTTTCTATGTTTTACCACCAACAACAATGAATACTGAATCAGTAACGGACCATCACTGTTAAAACCGGTAGCAAAATGTAACGTCTCAAGATACTTTCCATCGAGCCTGATCATTTCTAAAATGTTCAAGTGAATTATAAGCTAACGTGTTATTTTAACACTTGATATGATCTTCTAACCTCTTAAAGCGTTTTACGAATTAGAAAATTAGACACGCGTCACCGTCATATTTCACGTCACCAATTTCATTTTGCCCAAATTTCTATATGACCCTAAATTAGAAAAAAAGTACCTGGCAAAACAAGCATATCCATTCCATTTTGGGTTGATATAAGTATTTTATATTTTAAAATAGGTTAAGATGAGCCAAACAAAATTAGTCACTAGGTTAGGATGGGTTATGAAGTAGTGGATAAAAAAAGAGTAGGTATCTCTTCAGAACTGTGACTTCACCAATCGCCGCGTAGTACTCTTCCGTCGTTCTTCGTTTAACAGTATGAAAAATTAAAAAATAATAAAACAAAATTCTAAAAAAAAATCGAAAAAAATTGTAAAAAAAATCTAAAAAATTCTAATAAAATAAAAAAAATGTAAAAAACAAAAAATCTAAAATGCCTAAATAATCTAAAAAATCTAAAAACATAAAAAAGTATAAAAAATAAAAAAACTAAAAACCAAAACCATCAATAAAATCTAAAAAATTCTAATAAAATCGAAAAAAATATAAAAACTTAAAAAATAAAAAATTTGTAAAAAATTAAAAAAGTCTAAAAATTAAAAAACTGTAAAAAAATCAAAAAATAAAAAACATTGTATAAAATAAAAAAAATCTAAAAAAATCTAAAATTAGTTTTCTGATTTATTTAATTTTTTTTTAGAATTTTATTTTTAGAATTTATTTTAAATTTTTTATTTTTAGTATTTTTTGACTTTTTGTTTTTTGGAATATTTTTAGAATTATTTATAATTTTTTAAGACTTTTTTGATTTAAAATTTTTGAATTTTTTGAAGTTCTACAATTTTTTATTTTTTTTTAAATTTGTAGAATTTTTTTTTGAATATTTTTAGATTTTTTTTGAATATTTTTTAGAAAATTTTGATTTTTTTACAAATTTTTTTTTATTTTTTGTAATTAATTTTTTAGGATTTTTTAAATTCTTCTGATTTTTAGAATTTTTTGACTTTTTAGATTTTTTTAGAGTTTTTTGAAATTTTTACAATTTTTTTTATTTTTATTTTTTATTTATTAGAATTCTTTAGGATTTTTTTAGAATATTTCTGAATTTCAGAATTTTTTTGACTTTTAGGATTTTTTTTGAAATTTTTTAGAATTTTAATTTTTTTTAATGTTTTACAATTTTTTGATTTTTTTAGATTTTTATATTTTTTATTTTAGGTTTTTAAAGTTTTTAATTATTTTTTCATCTCATCTTTACCCAAACCTATATTAACCTAAAACCGCACTAACCCAAATCCATCTTGATCCATTAACCATATAACCTTTTTTTTTTAAATCCCATCCTGACCTATAGCTATCCTAACCTTAATCCATCTTGACCCATTACCCAAACCCATCTAACTTGCCCACTTTCCACCACTAAGAGTAAGCTAATCTTTTTTAGTATTATTAATTTATTTTTACATGATAAATTCACCGTGAATTATGAAAATATTATATTCAATATATATTGATTGTTAGCTTGGATCATAATTTTATAACTAATCACTAATTAAACGAACAATTATTAATACAAATAAAAAATCAATACATTACATACCAATAAAATTATTTTCATTTACTATAAAATAAAAGTTATATTTAAAAGATATATAATAATAAAAATAACGAGTTTTTAAGACACGCGCGTTACGACAGGACCATTAAATCGAGCAAAAAGTAGACGTAAAAATGTTAAACCACACACACGTATTAATAGTATTTACTTGCCAAATTTACATCGAAATGTAAAACATTATCTTGTGGCGGGAACATTATCGATTCGCATCATCATGGTATACATACTGTATTAGTACTCAGTATAGCAACTAAAATAGAAACGCACAAAATAATAATAATTACTGATGTTTTTCGGTTACTAACAGTTTGGCTCAGGTCGTTATGGTATTAGTATGGTACTTACACTCAATATGTGAATATCGGTTTTCATACTGATGGTCGAAACATAAGAGAAACGTATAACTGTTATGTCACAAAATTGTATTTAGTTAAATCAATAAAATAAACTATGGAAGTTACTAATTTATAATCTAAGCATTTGGTTTATAAAAACCAAAAGGTAATTAACTAAGCTGTAAATTCCTAAACATAAGTTATACTTTTATTTTTAAAACATTTATATTCATACAATATATTGTCATTTTACTTAACAAATTAAACCAAAATAATTTGTATAAAGCTATATTAATTCTAAAAAGAGTAGCTTATATAATACATAGGAAACATCATACCTTAAATAAAAAAAAAAGAAAAAAAGAAAAGAAGTGTGTACATGTAATGAATGTAGAGTGAATTGAAACATCAACAAAAACAAAAAAAAAATTGAATAATGTATTTGTGAGTGAAGCAAATTTTGATAATTATATAGGGCTAATATCATTTATATACATTATTAATAATAATATGTAATTTCAATCATATGAATATATATATATATATATATATATATATGGTTAGGATTGCGTGAGAAGTACTAGGCTAATTGAGAAACTTGAGAATATTTTGGACCACACATTTTCCCTAAGTTTTCGTAATATAAACATATGTATAGTTAAAATTGACTATATACATATGTGTATAATTCAAGATTTGACAATATACATATATGTATATAGTCAATTTTAAACTATACATATGTGTATATTACGAAAAGCTTAAGAAAATATGTGGTTCAGAATGCTTCTCAAGTTTCAGAGATAGGGTGGATTTCTCTTAGGATCTCAAATATGTGTATATATATATATATTCAGTATTCAACCCGTGTAACACATGAGTCATTATGGTATTTCTGTGTAATTTTTTAGAAACAACAAATTTGGATCACTGAAGTATAAGCGTGTCACTAGTGGAACCACCCGATCATATCCATCTCCAATAGACAATAATGCATATACATCAATTCAGGAGGAAACCTAATAAATCTAGAAAAATTATCCTTTGTGGGAATCAAACCCATGACCCTGTAGCCCTAAGTTTTATCACACCCACAACATGTCACAGGCTACTATAATACCATGGGCTTTTGTGTTGTTTATTAACATAGGCCGGTTCTTATGATAAATTAAAATTAATTGTGTGAACTGCCATATGATAATAAAAATATACCAATTTTATAAATTTTTAAAAAATAATATAATTATATTATTTATGTTATACAACCCAATGTAATACACGATTTTATAACCTAGTTAGAGCATTCTCATCAGAATTCCCATACATGTTTCCAACCTCAAAACTTACGGGAAACAAAAAAAAACATCCATTTTTTACTCTACATTAGGTAACCTATCTTTATTTTTCCTCCACCACATTGTAAGAGGAGCTATATTAAACCCCCAAATATAAGTGGTTTTCAATGTTTTAAAACCAGTTAAAATTGGCCGGTTAATCAATGTGCATGTTGGTCGTTATGAATCATACTGGTAAACTACGGAAACAACAAAGAAGCTGTACCGTTGGTAGTTGGGTTATACCGGTTTAAACCATGTACCGGTACCGGTTTATACTGGGCCAAATGTTAAAAACATAAACTTTTAATTTTTATGAGCCTAAAAAGGTGACTATTCATTTTTTAAGTGATTGTGAACTTGATAAATTCAACACTCCAATGGATTAACTTGACGAGGATGATGTTGATAGTGAACTTTTTGGTTATGGATTAACTTCTGGAATATTTTTTTATTATTGAATGATGTAGTTTGGATTATTTTTTTAAATTAAAATTATATTTTATGAACTTATAGAGTTAATTAGTCAACACGGTTGAAACCACCAATACAGCCTGCTTCAACCAGTTAAACCATTTCTACGTCTAACCCGGTATGATTTAAAAGCCAGTTTTTAAAACATTGGTGGTTACTACTCGCCTATAAACATATTATTTTATTACCTTTTAGTTCTTCATTTTGTTATAATTATTTTATATTTGTATACGTATACATTATTACATCTTTTCTTCGACATAAAATTTATAACAATCAAGTTATATTCGGTTTATAAATGTATTAATAAGACAAAATCAAATTCTTATAATTTTACATATCAAAACGTGTATAAAAATAAATAATATACACACACAATGAAATATTGATTTTTATTTTGATTACAGGGTTAGAGATGGTTTGTTTCTTCCTTAAAGAAACCCCAACCATTTTTCGTATTTATTATTATTATTTATTATTATTATTATTATTTTATTATTATTATTATTATTATTATTATTATTATTATTATTGAGTCTGGAATCTAAAAATCAGTTAAATTCAACGGTCCAATGGTTTTTGGAACCAAAAAGAAACAGACCTTTTAATTCATGCAATCTTCCCCTCTTTTTCCTCCGATTTTTCACACAAATTGATCTCCATCAATCTTCTTTTTCACATTTCTTTTTCACTCAATCCATTCATCATTCTTACACATGATTACATTTGGCTAGGGTTTGCTTCCAATTCGTGTATCGTAAGCTTCAATTTCAATCATTTTACATCCTCTGAACCCTAAATTCCTGTTTATAATTTGTCTTGTATGCTTAATTTGAATCAATTTACAGCATATGAACCTTAGATTTTGGTTTAATTTGTTCCGTATGCTTAATTACCTTAGATATTGGTTTAATTTGTTCCGTATGCTTAATTTGAATCAATTTACAGCATATGAACCCTAAATTCCGGTTTATTTTGTTCCGTATGCTTATTTTGAATCAATTTACAGCATATGAACACTAATTCCGGATCTGATGAATCCGTATGCTTAATTTTAATTTGTTTAATCTGTTCCATATGTGTTCTCGGTTCCTAATTTTTGTAATTTGAATCCTTTTGCAGCCTCTGAACCCTAAATTTGGGATCTGATGATCCAATTTAGGGCGATTTTTGCTCGTGAATTACGTGATGCAGATTTAGTTTAGATCGGTTAACAATGGCTGCCACCAAGGGAATAATGGATCACCTAATTACGGCCACCTGCGAATGGATTTTGATGTTTTGGATGTTCGTAGAAGCGGCTATCGCATATTCGCTTAGGAAATTTGCTAAATATTGCGAGTTACAGCGACCGTGCTTGTTGTGTTCCCGGCTTGACCATTTGTTTGGGAATGACGATATGCATTTGTTTTGTAAAAAGCATCAGTTAGATGTCTCGCATTTGATATATTGTAATGTTCATGAAGAGCTGGTTGACGTGCGCGAAATGTGTGAAGATTGTGCGAATTCTGATAGTTTAGAAACACGGTCTAATTTGGAAAGTTACAGGTTTGTTGGGGAGCAAAGATCATATTATGCATGTTCTTGTTGTAAAAGTGGTTGGAAAGAAAAGTCAACGGGTCAACAACCGATTTGGTCGAATGTTGGTTCAAGGGGGTCTAAAGCTACCACAAAACCTCCTTTGCCTCGTGTTGGTCGACATGGGAGGCCAAAGAGGCCGAAGAATAAAGTCAAACATCGGCATAGGGATGCATTGTCTCCTGTAGGACAATATCCCGGAATCAAATTTACGTCTGATTCGGAGCTTGAATTTCTTTTTTCGGATACTGATGATAGTGGCTTCAAAGTGGCCGGGATTACTGAAAGAAGTATGAAAAACGACGAGAATGATCTTCTTACTCAGTACAAGAATCTCGGAAAGCATGCGCATAGTACTCCGGATCTCCGGTCTTCATTTCTTCTCGAAGCACACCTTAACGAATGTCCTAGAACTCGATCAAGAACGCGGTCTGCATCTTTGACACCCGATTGTCTAATTAGGCATAATCTGGTTGAACTGAAACGAAGAAGCGAACAATTTGACCCATTGAAAATTGGGGTAGATAAGAATCCATCATCGTCGATGAACCTCAAAACGCGTGGATCATTCGATGGTTCTATATTCTTGAACAGCAATTTCGGTAGTCAAAATAGATACAACGTTTTTTCACGACATTCGTTTAGTGCTGCTGATTTGGGGTCTGCAATTCGTCTAGAGATGCAAAATAATAATCCTTTACGACAACGTTCTGCATCTTTAACGCCGAATACGCCATCTGGTTATGGTTTGGGAAATGATCATTTACGACAACGTTCTGCATCTTTAACACCGAATATGTCATCTGGTTATCTTTTGGGAATTGATCATTTACCACAACGTTCTGCATCTTTAACACCGAATATGTCATCCGGTTATGGTTTCGGAGAGCGTCAAATGCCGAAAAACGTTCATCCAAAAGAGAAGAAACACAAGAAAGTATCATCTAATCGGTATGGATATTTAGATGATTCTGTTGTCTTGAGTAACGCGGGTAAGCATCTTAACCGAAGCAAGATTCCTCGACGACATTCGTGTAGTGTTTTCCAGCTTGGCGGTGAAATTCTTCTAAACATGCCTACTGACGAAACTCAAAACGGTTCTGTTCTTTACGGTTTTGAAGACTATAAAAAGCTGAAATCACGTTCACCAGAGCAAGGTTTTATGAATACGCTGCAATTTGCACGAAAAGAAGACGAACGTTACACACCATTACAACCCATTAGCTTTATTAGAGGCGATTTGCCAGTCGCTTTTATCGACAGGAGTAAATGGTATGGATCTTTTTTAGATGATTCTGCTGTCATGCGTAACACGGGTATTCAGTATCAAGACGTTACTCCTCGAAGGCATTCGCATAGTTTTTTCGATCTCGGCCATGAATTTGTTCTAAGCGTGCCCGTTAACGAAAGTTTAACAAACAGTTCTGCGTCGTTTGCACCAAGAGGTTCTATTAATTACGGTTTTGAACAACCGAACAATATGAAATCCCAAACGAGGCCTAATCCTTTTTCTGATTCTGTTCGACACCCTCGTCGAAAAAATAAACGAGGCAGAAAGTCAAACAAGATTAGCGGGTATGAATCGTTGGATGATTTGGTTGTTTCATTAAATACACAACCTATACATGATAGAAACAAAGATCCTAGAAGGCATTCTTATAGTGCATTCGAGCTCGGTGATGCACTTTTAATGAATGCACAACCTATCGATAGAAGTTCAACAAATCGTTCTGCATCCGTTCGTGATGCTTATAATCATGGTTTTAGCGAACCCAAACAGCCGGTATTCCCAACATTCCAAACAGTGCATAATTTTAATCAACCAACCATGTTTTTAAACAAGAATCAAGGAGGGTATCAATCGATGGATGATTTGGTTGTTTCGTTTAACACGGGTTTTTACGAGAAAAACAAAGATCCTAGAAGGCATTCTTACAGTGCTTTTGAGCTCGGGAGTGCACTATTATTAAACACGCAACCTATTGATAGAAGTTCAACCATGACACAAAATGGTGCTTATAATCATGGTTTTGGAGAACCGAAACAGTCGGGATTCCAAACGATGAATAATTCATCTCATCCACTTGTGTTTTTAAATAAGAATCAAGGGTATGGATTTATGGATGATTCCGTTGTAACACGTAAAACGGTCATTGATAATCATCACCATTATCATACCCAAAACAAGCTTCCTCGAAGGCATTCGTATAGTATCTTACAGCTTGGGGGTGATATCGTTCTAAATATGCCGGTTGATGAGTCCATGAGTCAAAGTTTCGGAGACCCGCAAAGGTCAACATTCCAAAACGTCGAGAAAGATAATAATTCGTATTCGTTACCTCCAACGAGGTCGATTAAAAGATTCCGTCCATCTTATGATGTTGGAAGTGATTTATCGATAGATAAGTCAAAATGGCATGGCTCTTTCGATGATTATTTGATCTACCGTAGCATGGCTAGTCAAAGTCAAAGTAGTAATCCTCGAAGGCATTCGCATAGTGCGTTGGACTTGGGTCGAGCACTTCTATTAGAGATCAATCTCGACAACAGTTTAAGAAACTTCAATGCATCTCGGCACCACACGGGTCAACCGAACATAACCGGTCTCATCATCATAGAGCTAAGAGAAACAATAGTCAGTTGCCACCACCATGCCCCATGAACCACCCATTGGGTTCATCATCCGATTTCAGAAACGATCAACCAACCTTTTCTTTCAATGCGAATCACGGGGTTCGATCAATGGATGATTCTTTTTTCTCACATAAAACAGGTCATCATAATCAAAATCAATTTCATAATAACAGCAATCCTAGAAGGCATTCTTACAGTGCATTCGAGCTCGGGTGTGCACTTCTGCTGAATATGCAACGCGAACGTGAGACAAGTTCAACACGTCGATCTGCATCTTTGACACCAAAGATCCAAATAGTCAAAGGAAGTCAACTTCCAAACTTTAAAAAAGCCGAACCATCATTAGTATCAGTAACCACCATTACAGATGATTTATCTAATATATCCAGCACTTCTTTATATAAACCTCATGGGTATCTATCTTATGATGAGTCCGGTGTTTCAAACGGTCAAAAACGATCGAAGAATCTCACGAGGAATTACTACAGTGTTTCTGATCTAACATCTCCAGTTATCCTGCAAATGACTCTTGATGAAGGTTTGACCAAAAAGTCCGCATCTTTGACTCCAGATTTTGGAGATTTTAATTCAATGAAATTCCAAGCTGGATCTGCTTCATCTCAACAAAGACGCAAGAAAAACGAACGTTCGAAAGCCAAACGAAACAAACGATCAAAAGCGAAGAAAGGCAAGAAACCGTTAAGAAAAGTAAACAACGTTAAACCCACGAGTTCAACAACTAACGCTCTAAGTGATGCATCGTATGAATCTTTCGAAGATTCTGATGCATATGAATCTTTTGATGATTCTGATACATATGAATCTAACACGGATAGTCAAAACATGTTCAATATCTTTTCACGAAATTCCCAAAGTGTTTCTGATTTAGGATCTGCAGTTTTTCACGAAATGCAGCCCGAAGACAGATCAAGAAACCGATCTAAATCGTTAACGCCAGAGTCTTCTTATTTTTTCGACGATCCAGTTCAATTCACAGTTAAAAAAGGCCAAGAAAAGAACCCTGCAGAAGTGGAGAAAGATAAGAAGCCGTTACAATTACCGCCAACGCACCCGCCAAAAGAAATGGATTCATCGAGTACTGCGAGACCCAGTTTGTGTCCTACTTGTTCGTTAGATGGTAGTGAAATCGACTACTTTGGTGTAGAAAAGGTGAAACGACAAGCGGAAGATGATGTCCGATGCATGCGATTACTACAATCAGAGCTAGAAGCCGAACGAAACGCTGCAACTGTGGCTGCAAATCATGCAATGAATATGATCACACGGTTACAACAAGAAAAAGCAGCTCTTCAAATGGAAGCTTTGCAGTATCTTCGAATGATGGAAGAACAAGCAGAATACGATATGGAAGCTTTACAGAAAGCCAACGAGTTAGTCGAAGAAAAAGAGAACGAAATTCAAGATCTGTTAAACGAACGGAACAGTACAGATCCAAATACGGCTATGACCCGTTGAACTTAAACGCTGTTAAAAGTTTTGACGATGAAAAACATCACATTTTGGAATCGCTATCGACGCTGGAAAAGAAGATTAATCATTGTCGAACCGGGCTCATGATAAGTCTCCAGAAAGTGACTTTTCAAAACTGGAGCGCGAAGTTTTCGACATGAAAGAGAAGATGGAAGCGTTGCAGGCTGATCTTGATCTTATTAAGCATGTTTGTAACACACTTCATGCTAATGAGGGGATGGAATTTATTCAAGAAATAGCTCATCAGTTACAAGATATGAGAAGAATAATGTTTGATAGAAGATTAGTTTCCAGCAATTGAGGATACATCCTTCAACAAAACCATGGTAAGTAATCTAAATAAATCTATATGCTGTTATAATAAGTAAAATTTATTCCTCCAATTTGATAAAATTTAGGCCTGTAAACGAACCTAAAGCTCATGAACACACGTTTTGTTCGTTCACTGTGTTCATTTTTGTTTGTTTATTTACATTTGTTTATGCTCATTCATTTATGTTTGTTCGTTTCAATTTAAATACATAACTAGTTATATTATAAATATTAAACATAAAAGGAACTTTCTAACTACTTTATAAATATTACTTCCTGGTAATTGGGATTTCTAGTAATAAAAATGGGTTTTCCGGTGTAACTTATCGTAATTAAACACTACTTAATATAAAGGTTACTTTAAGTTTGGTAAATTTTGTTCGCTTGTGTTGTTATTGTTTGTTAAATTATGTTCGTTTAAGCTTGTTCATTCACGTTTGTGAACTGTTCGTTTAGGTTTTAAACAAATGAACATGAACATGCTCATTTTCTTACTAAACAAACATGGACAAAAAAATGTGTCATGTTTGGTTAAAGTTAAATGAACGAACACGAACATGCCTATGTTTGTGTTCGTTCGGTTCATCAACAAGGCCTAATAAAATTGTTCCGTTTGTCAACTTTTGATACGCCAATATCGACCTGTTTACTTATGAATGAGTAGGTTTGGGACTTGGGTTGTGTTCTTTCTCAAAAGTGTTTATTGTTTTTTTTTAAAACAGAATTAGCAAATGAAACATTTACAATTTTTTATAAAATTGGCAAACAAGTGTTTACTAGTCAGCCTGACCCGACCCATATTAGAACAGGACCTGCTTAACCTGTTTGACCCCCGCCCATCTTGCCACCTCTCCTGCTGGTTTATAATCGGTAATTTAATTTTCTACTTGATATCATCTGATGTGGTACTTGCATCTTGGTCCAGTTTCCTGAGTTGATAATGAGCATAAGACGTGTGACCCGTTTCCTTGAAAATCAGGCTCGGTTCATTTATTAGCAGCAGGTGCAGTCTTTCCCTCTTTTTTGCATACTGTATGTATGTATGTCATCAACAATTCTGTTGATTAGCAACTAATCTAGGTATTTACATTTTGATCCAGTTTGTCATTTTCATAGCGTATGCGTGCTACGACTGCAAAAAGACTTTCTACCCGTCTGACCCGCTCAATTTTTACAGCTTTTTTTGGTCATTTGTGAAGTTGAATATGATTCCTTGTACATTTGCGGTATTGTAGTTTAGATGGAATTATGTCTTATGTTTGACACTGTGAACACCAGTAATAAATGATTCATTTCCTTAAGAATCATGTTTTTTTTTTATTTTTTTCATTTCTTTTATAGTTTTTGACTTAAATATAACTTATAATATAGCATTAAGTGTGAACCAAATATAAGAAAAAATGGCCATGTGAAATGACAAAATGGAAAATCACTCATAAACATATGTCCATTTTGACCAACCAATTTTAAGAAAATAGCATTTTCACTAAAAGTAGTACATACATGGCATTTGACTTCTGATAATTTTGCAGAAATACTTTGACCATATTGACATATTGACATGTGATTTAAGGTTTTTTATGAAATTATATTTTTACGTGATTTAGGCCTTTTCGTCGATATTAATGCGGCACATCATACGTAAGAATAATCTTTTTTTGCTTTTTTGACTTTTTTTTAAACTTATTACTAAACTAAAGGCTATACAAAGTTTTCTTATAAAACATACATTTTTTGTTCAAATGTACACAATAATAATTATTCATAAACTTAATTGATTTAATATGAGACAGATGACTAAAAAAAGATTGTAGTAATATATAATTATGTATTAGATTTTTAGAGAGAGCATTAAATAGAAAGTATAATTTGATTAGTAAAGATAGAAAGCAATAAGGTTATTACATGTGGTAAAATTGAAAAATAAATGAGAAGTGTATTTTAGTCAATATTATCTCATCTTCTTTCTTTTTCTTTCTCTTTGTAACCTAACTTCAAAACCCACCATTTTTAAAACCCACCATCTTCAACCTTTTCTTCACTTTCTATCTCAATAATCACTAAATCATAGTTCGATTTTCGTCATCAATCAATGATTCAAACACCCAATCAACGTGTTCTTCAACTTTTTTGAAGAAACCCAGTTTAATTTCATGCAATTTCTCATTTTTTACCGTGATTTTGAAGCAAATCACTCAATTCGTTCGATTTGATTGCTGATAAGTGTTTCTAGTATTCAAATTTCGTCAATCGTTGAAGAAATCAACTTCGATCTGTGTAAGAAATTTTTGAATTGCGTTTTAGGATATGGGTTTTTGAATTAAGTCATTGTGTTTTACAAAGAAATAAAAAACATTTTTTTTATGTTTTCAATTCATCGCGTTTTAAAAACAACACATTTCTTTGTGTTTTAGTTCATTGCGTTTTAGAAAAAAGACACTTCTTTGTGTTTTAGTCTATTGCGTTTAGAAACAACACATTTCTTTTGTGTTTTTTGTCCATCGCGTTTTATAAAACATTAAAAAATAAATTTGTTTTATGCTTTTTTAATCCTTGCGTTTTATAATACAATAAAAAAAAACACATTTTGTTTTGTTTCTAGCCCATTGCGTTTTAGACTGCGTTTTAGATCTGGAGTGTACTGGAGTTGGAGTGGAGTGTGGAGTATGGTGTTGGAACAGAAACATGAAGATGTGAAAGCTCATTGCGTTTTAGAACTTAACATCACTAAATTGACATGATCATGTTAAAACAAAAACATGATCATGTTGTGAAAGGTTGTGTTTTAGACGTGGAAGGTAGGTACACTAAATTGACATGATCATGTATATATAGAAACATGATCATGTTGTGAAACCCAACCCATTGCATTTTAGACATGTACACTAAACTGACATGATCATGTTGTGAAAGGTTGTGTTTTAGACTTGGACCACTAAACTGACATGATCATGTTAAAACAGAAACATGATCATGTTGTGCAACCCATTGTGTTGTAGACTGACCTGTACACTAAACTGAGATGATCATGTTAAAACAAAAATATGATCATGTTGTGAAAGGTTACGTTTTATACCTGGAGTTGACCTCATCTGGGTGCTTGGGTGAGGTATAGACATGATCATGTTAAAACAGAAACATGGTCATGTTGTGAAACCCAACCTATCCATGCGTTTTAGACCTGCACACTAAGTTGACATGATCATGTTAAACAGAAACATGATCATTTCTAAACCCACATTGCGTAACCTACAACCGCAAAATCTTTATTTTAGGTTTAACTGCGTTTACCTACGGTTTATTTTTTTTCAAAAGTATAACAATAGTATACTCGTTTTAAATATTAGAAAACGCTCGTTTTTATGATACAATTTTTATAAAAAAATAATGTCGTATGAAAGATTTATTAACGTTTAAAAACGGAGGGATTTAAAGGAGAGAAAACTATTAATTTGGATTGACTAGAATACCCCTACACAAACTCACACACCTCCTTTCTTTTGTTCAATTTCATCCTTTAATCTTAGCACTTGATTACTAAATAGATGATTAAGATCACTTTCTACCAAATAAACTTTCTACTATATCCTGATCTATATTTTTATTAAGTTGTGAAAATTTTGGATGAAAATAATAAAGATAATAAAGAGAATTATAATAAAACTATTGTAAAGCATGTGACTAGAAGGTAGTGAGTCGTGGTGAATGTATCCAACAGAAGCAATGAATCTAACTTCCAATGAATCAATGAATATACTATTCCTTATATCGTCATTCTTAATTTGTTTGTATTTTTGACATAAAGTTTGATAAAGATATTTGATCCACTAGTCTTGTCAAGTTAAAATAAGTTTCATTAATCATGTGCTTCAAATATACTAATTTGAAATAATACGAAAACAATAAAATTATGACAGGGAAAATTCAAACAAGTCTAGTTAAATTCAACCTTCATTATTTTGGTTTGAAAATCGGTTTGATTCCAAAAATAAAATTTACTTTTGTTTAGCGGTGAGTTTCTTTTAATCTGTGTCGTTTGTGGTATTTAAACCCAAAACATCCTCCTTCTAAACCTAGACGTTTAAAGACTTTGTCTTTACTAATAGATCACCATTCTATTGATAAAAATAAAATCCAATCTTGATGCAATTCGATGAATAATAACTAGATTTTATTCATTTTTCACTTATAAGTTGAAAAGGCCGAAAAACCAAAAAACTAAAAATCGAATCTAAAGAGGAATATGAAATTACTTATTAAACTACTTGACTTTAATACATTAATTTTTTTAAACAAATTATATTAAATTCGAATTTTGTGAGGTTTTGAACCTTTAATTTCAAGAGAAGTAAATCTTAACTTCAATGAATTTGAATTTGTGAATCGGAACATAACCCCCACTTTGGTTTTTGATATAAGAATCACTACTTTAAATTATTTTTCAGGTAAATGAATATTCTTTAATATGGATTTTTAAAATTATTCAATTTATCTATTTATTATAAAACAATAAAAAAATATTCTAAAATCATATTAAGCAAAGAAATCCTTCAAATATGCACATTTCTCTATCAAGGCCGGCCCCACTTTAGACAAAGAAATCGTTCATAGATGCACATTTCTCTATCAAGGCCAGATAAAGAGTTGCGGAAGTAGAAAATATTTTAAGGAATGTGAACAAAGAATTTAGTCAAATTTTCAAATAGTATGATCAAGATTTTAATTATAAAATGTCTAATTTTTTTAATAGATGCGACCGCTCATTCAAACCTAGGTCTACCCTTGCAGCTCAAGAAAGAGTGAAATAAAGTAATGACTTTGGACCCCATTTCCCTACGACATCAAATTATAAAAAAAATATACGTAGGTGATTTTAAATATAATATTGTTGACGCTAAGGTATATGATCTATAATAATGCATGCACAGAGATGAGATATGAATCATAGGATCTAAAACAATTTTTTTCTTTTTTTAGAAAAGGATCCTAATGTTGTTATCCGCTTTAAACCGACACTGTCGTCTACTCATCTACAATACACATCCGCATAACATTTTAGAACAATAATATACCTCTATACTGACATATACAATCACGTTGCCTGTCTAATATACACGTGTATACATTTTCATACAAAGCCATATACTAACAAACCGTAAACCCCTATACAAGCGTATACAATATCACACAGGGTCTTATACGTTAGCAATGAGCATTTTTATTTGGCATGCACCGTATCGCTAATATCGCCAAACAAAATCGGTACCGATACCATATTCATATGGTTTTTGGTTTCAATATCAGTCGGTTTATGTATATTTGCACTACCATTCTGAAATGATACTATACTACCGTAATCAACACGATATGCATTTTATATTTTTACATATTTTTGGTACTTGTGTTGATTTGATACCGATCTTAGGGCTGTAAACAAACCGAACGTTTAGCGAACAATCTGTGACCATTTGCGGAAATTTCGTTTGTGTTCGTTCGTTATTAAATAAACAAACACGAACAAGAAATTTCGTTTATTTAATTAAATGAACGAACATGAACAGAGGTTGTGTTCATTCATTTATGTTCGTGAAGGTTCGGTAACGTGTTCGTTTATGTTCGATTGTATTCGATAATTCATTAGTGTTTTTATTTTTTATATTTTATTTAAATACTTCACAGTCCAACAAAAAAATATTCAATAAGCGTCAATATATTATATATTTTATTCATGAACCCTTGTTTGTGTTAAACGAATACAAATGACCATGAACACGTGTATTTCCTTAATAAACCAACACAAACATAAAATCTCGTTCGATAATTGTTCAAGAACAACTTCTGAACACACATATTTTTTAACAAAAAAGGTACTATTCCTATTTATTCGGTTCATTTACAGCACTAACCCATCTTATCCCATATATAATACACATGTATATAGTAAGAAGCGATACACCCCTATATGACACTATATAATATAAAATCATATTTATTTCATCTTTATTCTTTTCCAACCACACGTTATATTAAAGCCTTGTTCAGTCACGCCAAACCGCCTTTGTTTCAGTCACATGCTACACAAACTCTTTCCTTTCTTTGCTTCCTCTTCTTCTTCTTCTTCTTCTTCTTCATATTTCTTCAGGTATCATTTCAATCTTTCTTTAATTTCCCTTCAAACCCTTTATTTTCTTGCTGTTTTTATACCAAAATGTTGTTAAAAATCTGTTTTTTCTTCTTTTGCAAGATTTAGGGCTTATTGTTATAGATTGTATTGAAGTACATGAAATTATATTGTAATTAGCTGATTTAACTGGATTTATGAGATGCCCTTTTGTAGTTTTGTTTAGGATTATAATTTGCTTGATAATCTGTAATTTTAAGCTGCTCTGTTTCTTGATTTTCAAGAATTTTGTTTGCTCTGTTTTTGCAGACAGAAACCCCTGTGGGAAAGGGTTTTTAATATTAATAATATTAATTTAGATTAACCTTTTAAATAAATGTGTGAATTACTCAGATAAAATTCTTGCTTTTTTTACTTTTAGAATGAAAAAAAAAAATAGAGCTGCTAAAATCGGGAATGGGGATAATCTTTGAGTTTGAGATTTGGGTTTCATATGATGGAATTTGTGTCCGATAATTGGTGGCGGTTTGTCGCGTCATACGACTTGTTGTGACTTCCCATTCGATTACTTATGGGTAGTGACATGACCCGTTCAGGGACGGACCTACCTTAGGGGAAGGTGTAGCCTTCGCTACCCCTTGGCGCTTCGGCGGTAGTGTAAATTTTGGAAAAATTTGACCTTTTTTTTGACATTTTTTCGATTTCGTTACCCCTTTTTATAAAACGTTACCCCTTTGAAGATTTTCTAGATCCGCCACTAGACCCGTTAACATGACATGAAGTTATTCAAGTTAGTGTTTTGGGTAAATGGCTTGATACGTTAATGACATGATTAAAAAGGTGTATAAACGGGGTCAACGTGCTTAATCTGTCTATGACACACATAACACGCTTTACTTGTCATGTTAAATAAGTCGACATGACATTTTTATGACCAGTTCATCAAAATGACGTAGTTTTATAAATAATAAATATGAATCGTCTTTTTGGAAACTTTTATTTTTATTGTGTTAATTGTCTCTTATAATTCCTTGTCCTTGTTTAGTGAATTGTGTCAGTAATCGTGTTGAAGAGTGCCATGTCGTTCATGTTGTTGAACTGCTTATATTCAACGGTGTTAAATGTGTTTTGCTATTGAACTGGTGGCATTTAATCATGTTAAACGTGTCGTGTAACCCACTTACTAAAACCTTTGCAAATTCATTTTCGCAGACATGGGAGAAAATTTCGGTTAGACGAAGACGATAAGGTTATGTTAGAGAGTGTATTGGGTCATGAAGCTTCCAGTTTCTTGATTTGGTCAGCAACAAACAAGGTTCCTGATGAATTCCGACCGAAAACCAGCGATTTAGGGGTTCAAGACGGTCTTCGCAAGATTCTTAACGGGTCAGACTGAAGTTACGCTATTTTCTGGCAAGTTTCCAATTCGAAATCCGGGAAATCGGCTTTGATTTGGGGCGACGGGCATTGCAAAGAATCAAAGCAAAGTGACGCTTATAAAGAACATGATGAAGACGTTAGAAAAACGATTGTTCTTCGGAAGCTGCAATCATGTTTTAAGGGATCAGATCGGAGGAACAAAATCCGCAGTTAAAGATGGATTTCATATCCGATTTAGATATGTTTTATCGAACCTCGATGTATTATCTATTCCCGTTCGATAAATCGTCCAGCCCGTCTCAGGCGTTTAACACGAGTCGCTCGGTTTGGGTTTCTGATGCCAAAAGTTGCGAAGAAGAGTACCAATCAAGATCGTTTTTAGCAAAACTGGCCCGGTTACAAACCCTAGTTCTTGTTCCTGTTAAGAAAGGAGTATTGGAAATCGGTTCGTTTAAGTCAATCCCAGAAGACCCAAGTTTCGTTACGATGGTTAAATCTTTACTTAATGGATGCCACCTGAAAGTATTGCCGAAAATCTTCGGTCAAGATTTAAGTCTCGGTGGTGGAGGCGGTGCGAAATCCGGTGTGTTCAGCATCAACTTTTCACCAAAAGATGCAGATGCTTTGGATTTCGGAGGTCAAACGTATAAAATACGGTCGAATCACGCGTTTGGCGGGAACTCATCGGACGGGCATAGAACCGATTCGCAAATGAACCACGTGATTGGTGGGATATTGAATTCGCAGGCGATGATGTCGGATTTTGATCAGTGTAATCAAGATTCATCTTTAATGGATAGAAAACCGAGAAAACGAGGTAGAAAGCCCGCGGATGGGAGAGAAGAACCGTTAAACCATGTGGAAGCGGAAAGACAACGACGCGAACCAACGTTCTACGCGTTACGGGCTGTGGTCCCCAACATTTCGAAAATGGATAAAGCTTCTCTTCTCGGTGATGCCATTTCGTACATAACCGATCTTCAATCGAAGATACGGATCTTGGAAGCTGAAAAGGAGGGCCCGGGTCAACCTGAGGTTGAGTACATGGACCGGAAAGATGATGCGGTTATACAAGTTAGTTGGCCGTTAGATCATCATCCGGTTGCAGGGGTCATAAAGACGTTTAGCGAACATGAAATGGTAGTTCATGACACCGATGTTTCGACTACAGAAAACGGGAAAGTCGTACGTACGTTTTCGTTTCAAGTACGGTGGTGGCGAGGCTGCAGAACGGTTGAAGGAGAAGGCTTTTTCGGATTGATTGGGGTGTTCTAACATGTTTACACCCAACATGTTTGTAAGATAAAATGTGGTGTGTTTAGATCATTGTGTTTTGTTTGATATAGAAATTGTTTCATGTTTTTTGGTACATTTGAATACATGGAAGATTAAAGTAATGGTACCAACATGTAAATTCTTTATGACTAAGTTGTTATTTAATTTTTGTAATTTAATTAAATAAAATATGTGTTGGAATTATATTAGAATTTCAAAAGTTTGTATATAATAAATATCTGACTGAATTGCCAAAATAGTAACTAACCACTTTGCCAATTTAGTCTAACAACGAAACCTTTTGTATTGGATATTCAAGGTTTCATTTTTGTTGTCATTTTTTTTCAATTGACAAACTTAGTTAGAAATTTTCTGTTAACTTCTCATTTTTTTGTCAGTTCCTCATTTAAACGAAGGGTATAATTGTTATTATATGCCATAATATATTTTAATTAAATGAAGAAAACGACAAAAAACGGGAGAAGTTAACAAAAAATTCTAACCCAGTTTGTCAATGAGATGCAAATAGCAACAAAAATGAAACTTCAAATACCCAGATACAAAAACTTTCATTTTTAAACCGAAATGGCAAAAGTGACCTAAACTAAATGACCATTTTGACATTTTACTCTAATTATCTAGATGCATGAAGTCGAAAGAAACCGAAATAAGTTTGTATATAAAGATAATGAATGCAATCTAAGATGGGTTTCTTGTGAATTTGCATAAAGATGGAAACTTTGAAGTTTTGATCTTGCATAGATTTTAAGGTTGGATCCTCTATTTTTTTAAGAAATTTACCATCTTGCTTTGTTTTTGAAGATGAGGATTTTGAGGTCATGTTGTTTTGTAGAGAGGTTGTGAGGCTTGTGATGCAGGTGTGATGGTACAGTAGGGAGAGAAGATGAGTGGTGGCCCATCTATTTTATTATTATTATATATTTTTTTTCTGTTTAATTTTTAATTTCAAGGGTGATTTAGTCATTTCATACACGTTTAATTTTTTTAATGGTTAATTTTCCCTTTTAAATACTTACACTTCTCTTAAGTACATACACACTTAATTAAGAAATTAAACATAACTTAATTAAGAAATTAAACATAAGTTAATGATAAAGATCATTCATGTTCATAATTGTAACCACTGAGATCAACTCGGTACTTAATGAAGCCTTGGGACCAACTCTACAAAACTAACAAACCACAGAGACTAACCATGCATTTAACTCTTTATAAAACTAAGGGGCTGTTTGACAACTTCTGAATGATTAAGTGCTAAATCAGTAAAAAGTCTGAACCATTAAGTGCTGAACTGATAAGATGTCTGAACCATTAAGAACCAATATAATGCTTAACTGTTCAAATACAAATGTATGACCAATTCAGATTAGAGGTCTTAACCATCTAGACATAAGTATAATACTTAACCATTTAGCGGCAAATATCTGAACCATCCAGACATCTGCTCGCGAAATAAACAATTTAAATCATTAAATGCTGAACCAGTAAGAGGTCTGACCATTAAAAACTTTATTAAAAACTAAATATCTGAACCATTCAGACATCTGCTCGCGAAATAAACAATTTAAATCATTAAATCCTGAACCAGTAATAGGTCTGACCATTAAAAACTTTATTAAAAACTAAACAAACGCCCCCAAACCTCCCCCACCCACCCCAACCAATAAGTTAAAGTCCTCTTTCTTTTAACGGTTGTCAATTGCATATGATTTTTAGTTTTTTCTTTTTTTTTTTAGAATTTTTTAGTGAAATATTCATTTTATATTTGTGTATTGTTGGCTGAAATAAAAGATAAGGGAAAAATGATGAGAAAATTAAATGTGATAAAATAAAGTCATTTCATTATCTTGTCCGAATGAAAAGTCATTCAATGTTGTTTATTCATGTCTTTTAGAATTATTATCGGAGAAAAGAGAGAATATATAACTTATATGATGTCATTTCCTAGAAAATATTTTATTTTATTTATCGTATATTATCTATAACTAACAAATAACAGATTATGTATATCTATAACTAACAAATAACAAATTATATACATCAGATTTCCAGGGTCCATATAGATCTGGTTTCATATCTTATTGCTAGTTGGTATACATATTTAATAAACTGTTCAAAAGTTTTATATCTTATTGCTAGTTGGTACATAATTCAATAAACAACACAAAAAGTTATGTTTATAAAAAAACAAACATAAAAAAGATTAAAGGGAACCTCAAATAGGTTTATAATATAAAACATGTGTTTAGAAAATTTTAAAGAACAACGGATGACAAGGTTAATCTATGTAGTTATCTTTATATAATTATTTATACAAATCTTTGAACATTTATAAAACCACTTTTCCATCCATCCTCCAACCATTTTCTAGTTGAGTTCGGTTTGTTTTATACAATTTGACTTTTATAAAAACAATGATCCATTAATCACTCATATGTGATTTTAACAGACAATTTGGGTCAACAAATGGAAATCTCAAACAGTTCAGTTCATTTGAATCGATGACAATGTTTAACAATGAGGACATGTGATATTTGCAAGACTTATTCGAGAAGAAGATCTGGGATGCACAAGCCACCTATTACATTTAATGAGGGAATAGTGAATTCAACTTCCTTCCTCTCGAAAAGTAATAAGATGGTGGATGAGAAACGGTGTGTGCGAAATGCTGATGACTTCAACTTCTATCAGACCTTAACGGGGATGCAACATTTCATCATATTGCCTATCGAGTTTGTTTTGAGTACGCAAGGGAAGCCTAGCGCGCAATATTTTTTACATGCATATTTTTATGTGTGTTTTGGTATAAATTCTAGTTGGTGTATGTTTCAAGGTAAACTTTTTTGGGAAACAAAAAAAAAGGTAAATGCACGGTACCCCTGACCGCGGGAGGGTTCTCCCTCCCCAAGCTAGCTTAGCCCCATAGCTGCCTGACGGTTACTACTCAACAGGATTATTCGGGCCGAGCTGGACTCGAACCCGCGTCCTCCCGTTTGGAATGGGTGAGGCTGGCCACTGGGCTGACACCCCGTGGTTACTTTTTTGGGAAACAAGCCAGGTCAAATATAATATGTTTTCGCGATTAATTTTATGAATGTTTTGCAAATTTTCTTTCGAACCGAGTAGAGTCAAATTGTGGTTTCTTTTCCCCATTTTCAAAAGATCTAATTAATCTCTTTTGATTATACGTGTTAGCTTTTTCGTTATACATATTACATTTTCTATGTATCACTCGAGTCACATATAATACGTTATCATTATATGGTATAAATTTGATTTACTTTATGTTTTAATCCAATCGCAATACTTATATAGGTTACATTGAGTTCAATCAGATATGTCAAAACACGTGCTTTCATATGGTTAACGCATCACATAACATTTGAACTAATAATTCGACTTTTGCAATGTACCACGCCGCAACACGTGCGGGTCTTAGTGCTAATTTACATTTAATAAGGAGATAATGATTTCATCTTCCTTCAACTTGAAAATCAATAAGATGCTGGAGGAGAAAGGGTGAGTGCGAAGTGTAAATGACTTCTACTTTTGTTAGACCTTAATGAGGATATAACTAGGGATAGGATTGGTACAGTACTCATACTTATATCTGTATCGATATCGAATTTGAACAAAACTAGGTATCAAATACCGTACCTAATATATTGGTACGATACGAGTACGGGTACAAGTATTTCGGTACGGTACTCGCTTTGGTAACATTTTGTTTTTATTTAGTTTTTGAGCACTCATATGATTACTAAATAGGTAAAATTGACATGAGTACCAATATAGTACAAGTACCAAATTGGTAAACTTTGTACGAATACCAAAACGATATGGGTATCATATAGATAAAATCAATACGAGTATTATAAATTGTAATACGAAATAAAACTTAATATAAAAAAACTTTTAAAGGTAAATATAAAATTCGGTACTAGTCCCCGTTTTTACCCGTACCGAAAGTACCGAATACCAAAATCAATAAAACTGGAACTAATACATGTACATAATATCTGAAATCGATACGGGTACGAGTACGGGTATTTTGGAAAAAACTCATCTCTAGATGCAACACTTTTATCATATTGCACACCTAGGTTGGTTTGAGTGCATGAGGGAAACCGAGGGTGCATTAACTTCGTAGGAGTGAAATGGTGACTTGCGATCGTTGCAAGTATGTGAAGGTTATAATGTTTTTAATCCCAATTAATTATATACATATATATATGTTATATAGGGTAACGTTAAAATAAGAACCACATTGAGTTGTGAGAACTATGAGAACTAGGTCATCCAAAAGGTTTTTTTCAATTTTTTCCTCAAAAATCATTATAAAATCACTTGTTTCAGTATTTTTTAAAAAATGCCGCATACACACACTTATATGAGTTGTAAAAGAAATATTTATCTTCGTAACAAAATTTATATCAGCGCGTAAACAAAACTTACATAAGGCAAAACTACCGACTCGACAATTTTTTTTTTGCTTTTTTTACAGATGCGTTTATAATATTTTCATCTACATTTGTGCAAAAAAATGTGGCCCACATTAATGTTTGTCATTCCATAATCAGAGTCTTATCATCCAAAACACAACACAAAACTCACATATATGATGTTTTAGTAATATTCATTATGTTATTTGTGGGTTTTTGGTGTGTTTTATGGTTGACATTATAGTGTTTTATGACTTTTTACACCTTTTAGGAAATTTGGACTTTGTAGCCAACTCCTAGCATATATATATAATATATATATATATATATATATATATAATATATATATATATAATATATATATATATATATATATATATATATATATATATATATTAGGTTCATTAATTCACAACCCCCTTGATTGTAACACTAGTGAACTAATCCTACCCCTTGATTATCAATAAAGAAGTGTAAATCAATGGTCAGAATTTGATAATGAAAATACATTAGTTTATTTTACGATTTGATGATTTAAATCAATGGTCAGGATTTGTTCATTCAGTTCACAAATACACTAGTTTTTCACTCTAGATTCTCACCCCATATATATGAGAGAGTTCATTGGGGAACACTAAAAAGTGAGATAACCGGGGAACGCTGTTAAAAATTCAACTAAATCATCTTTTTTAATTTTTTTTGACGCTTTTCCTTATAAATACATGTAAAAACATTTTTAATAAATAAAAACTAAAAATATAAAAAAAATGTTTTAAAAACAGTTAAAAAGATATATCTTATAAAATTAATTTAACATGTTAAAAACAATTTTTAGCGCTTTTCCTTATAAAAACTGGTAGAAACTATTACAATAAAAATTCATTTTTGTAAAAAAAAATAAGCCCTTTTAAATGTTTTTTAAACTTTTTTTAAATATTTTTAGTTTTCAATTTTTTATTAAAAATGTTTCTACATGTATTTAAAAGAAAAACGTCGAATTTTATTTTAAAAAATTGTTTTATAACATGTTAAGTTGAATTTTTAAAAGTGTTCTCCGATTCCCACTTTTTTAGTGTTTCCCAATGAACCTCACACTCACACACACACACACACATATATATATATAATATATATATATATTATATATATATATATAAGGGTGTAGAGTTGGCTACAAAGTCCATTTTTCCTACAAAGTGTAAAAAGTTATTAAACACCAAATGTCAACAATAAAACACACTCAAAACCCATAAATAACAAAGTGAAGATTACTAAAACGCCATATTTGTGGTTTTATGCTGTGTTTTTGGATTATAAGGGTTTGATTATCGAATGACTAACATTAGTGTGTGTTATGTTGATTATCATGTTGTGTTTTATATTCATAGTTCTACAATGGTGTGTTTGAAGTTTTTTTGAACTGTTAGGGTTTGGATATTATGTTTTAGTGATCTTCACTCTATTATTTGTGCGTTTTGAGTATGTTTTATGGCTGAAATTGTGATGTTTTATGACTTTGTACACTTTGTAGGAAAAATAGACTTTGTAGTCGAACCTCATCCTATATATATAGGGCTCGGTTCAAGTGAGAACCATGAGAACTCATACTTCCTGCGCGAGTGGGGCCAATTATTTTTTTGCACAAACGTAGATGAAAATATTATAAACACATCTGTAAAAAAAAAAAAAATTTGTCGAGTCAGTAGTTTTGCCTGATATATGTTTTGCATACGCGCTAGTGTAAATTTGTTAGAAAGATAAATATTTTTTTTACACCTTATGTAAATGTGTGTTACGGCATTTTGTTTAAATTTTTTGGCTGAAACAAGTGATTTTTTTATGATTTTTAAGAATTTTTTTTGGAAAAACCTTTTTGATGACTTAATTCTCACGTTCTCACAACTCAATATGTTCTCATTTTAACCCATCCATATAATGTATGTATGTATGTATGTATGTATGTATGGATAAAGATCAAGGAAAACTGTCACACCCCAACCGATGGCGGAAACATCGGGATGAGACGAAAACGAGATTGCTCATTGCTCACAACGCTAATAAATACAATATTTAATTAAATCCAAATTTCATTTCATAACATTGTCAAATACAACATGAAGCAATACAATAAGTTCATAAAACATAACAAAATTTGGTACAACATTTATAAATCTAACGTCTAAAATGTGTGTATTAAGTCCTTGCTATTTTGATTTCATAGCATCATCTCCTTCAACCTGTAACAAGTTTTAAAATAAAGTCAATGCAAAAGCAAAGGCGAGTACACAAGTTTAAGCATAGCATACGTATACGAATAAAGTTTTAACAATCCTCATGGCAACCAAATCTTATACAAGAGCAATATCAAGGCATGCAATACTAATAATCAAACCCTTAACGCAATCACGATGTTTTAACATGACCTCACGAATAACACGATGGAGGTGGATGCGTGAATTCCTATAGCGCTAAGCATGTCAAACGAAGGCTAAAAATAGTTAATGACTAAAGCATAGCATAACGAATATCCCGAAAGCAACAAGTATACGATTCAAGTAGTCATGTGTATAGGATTGTTTGTGCGTTTCATAAAGTTTAAGTGTTTATGATTTTTGTATATGGAAACATGTTACACCCAAAAAGTGATATAAACAAAAGTGGGTCGAGTGTACTCACAAAATTGCTAAGTCTTCTTTGGTAATCCGCGACGAGTTGATGAGTGGGAGAAAGGGGACACCGAGGTCACCTTAATGGCAAACGAATGTGTATGAGTAATCGAGATTAGACGAAGGATTTGAATTGAAGCTGGATGAACGTAGTATATATATATATAGCATGGTTTGTACAACAATTTTAGTTTTAAAAATTTGCCGAAAGTATTATAGAAGTTTTGTCAAAATAATGATTAAATATATCTACCTTCATATTCATTTGTTGTAAAAATGATTCGAATTCGATATGTTATCTTTAGTTTTCGACTCTAAAGTATATATTTATACATATTTAACGAAAAGAATAATTATATATATATTGTCGAAAGGAATTTTATATATATATTTGTCGAAAAAGTGTAATATTTATATATATGTTGTCTGAAAGTGTATTGTATACATATATATGTGTTTGTCGAAAAGATGTAATAAGTAAATATATATCTTGTCGAAAGGTATATTAAGTAAATACATTTTGTTGTCGAGAAGTTCAATAATTATAAATATATATTTCGTCGAAGTTTAATAAATAATTTTTTTTTGTCGAAGGAGAAATATACATATTTTGTCAGTAAGCTAAATAAATATATATTCTATCGAATGATGTAATAAATATATAAATATTCATTTTTAACAAAAATATATTGGTATGTTTTGACGAAAAACGGCAGAGTTTCCCCTATTTTTGGACGATCCCGACAACACCAATGTGTCGATTAAATGTTTTCAAAACACAACGATAACGGTTCGCTATATATACTTATATATATATATATCTATATTTGTTACAAGTTACAATGCGTTCGATTTTTTTGCTTTAGAACATCTAAATAATGAAAAGCTAAAACACATAACTTCATTTTACCCGAACCCGAGTCGGCCCGAGGCACCGAGACTGACCCGACGCAAAAGTTGACTATTTGACCAGATCCGAGCTTTGATCAGGTTTGACCGGATTGACCGAACCGAAGCTGACCCGAGTCACGCGGCTTGAACCGAGTTAATCTAAATCGACAAAACATGATCTAAATTTGAAACTAGGAACCGAGTAAAACCGAGTTAAGAACAAGAAAGAAAACCGTACCTGAAGACGAGACCCGAACCTGACCGATACAGAACCGAGACTCAACTGAACCGAGGTGTCGGAACTGAACGTGTTGAACTGTCCCCGAAACCCAAACAGAAACTGAGTCGGTTGACCCGAGACCGAACTAATCGACAAAACCCGAGCCAACCCTGTTCTTGAACCCGACGAACCAGACTCGACCCAAAGCGAACTCAAACCACCGGAACCGGGAACAACCACTGCCACTGCCCTGCCTTCTGTCGGACCACCGCAGCCACCGTCGAACCCACTGCCGCTGCTGCCATTCCAGCTCGCCGCGAGCGGCATCTTGCCATTCGCCAGAAGCGGCGGTGATGCTGTTGTTGCTTGACATGTGACGCCACCAAGTTGTGGTGGCACCGCCGTCGTTGACAGAGGGAGAGATAGGAGAGTGGAGCGAGAGGGGGGCGAGGGTTTGTTGTGAGAGTGGGAGAGGGTGTGAGGGGTTTATGAGAGAAAGGAGAAGGTTGAAGAGGGTGTTTGAGGTCGGAGAAATGGATCGCCGGAAAAAGGGTGGTCGGAGACCCTCGCCGGAGGTCATGGAGGGCTAGGGAGGTGGCGGCTGGAAGCTTGTGTGAGGGTGCTAGGGTTTCTAAATGATGAAAAGGAGAGGGTTAGGTTTATATAGGCTAGGGTTTTGAGTGTGTTGGGCCTAAGGCCCGGTTCATGTGTTTTACGCGGCCCGTTATGGTTCTGAAACCCGTTTTCGAACCCGAACGTCGTGAAATGTATAAGAATCTATTATATTATTATTATTGTTGTTGTTTTTATTATTATTATTTTATGGAAAATAAAAACGCGGGCGTTACAGTCTCCCCTGCTTTAAGAAATTTTCGTCCCGAAATTTATTAAGAGGAAGACTCGAAAGGAATTGGCTAAAGTATGAGGGTTAACGATTAAGACTTAGAGTTCTGGATACGTGAGGGAAAGGATGAAGTTTAAAGCAACGAAGAGTTAGTTCGCATAGAGAAGTTGCTTAACTAGAATGAATTGAGGCATTAAGCATAAGTAAAACGTATAGGTGTGCGTATAGATGAGAGGTTTAAACGAGTTTGATTAACTCAAGGATAAGTTTATCTAAGCAAGAAGCTTTCGTTATGAAACGGTGTGTAGTTTGACGATGGGTACGGTTGAATCGCAGGTTGTAAGAAAGTTCAATCGGTCTTGAAGAGCATTAGTAAATCTCGGTTTTGTAGAGAGTAGCTTATCGATGGAAGACGCGAAGGTTAGGTATTTAAATTAAGCTAGTTATCGAGGTAGCGGCCAATTAAGTGTTGTACCTCAACGAGAATGGAAGATAGCTTTAGAGTAAGAAGACATTTAGGGTTTGAATGTTTAACCCTTATGGTTTGTAAACGAGTTTGAGAAAGACAAGGATAACGGGGATACTGAAGTCATAAGAATGAGCGTTTGACTAAATAAACGAATACGAGTATAAGGATGAATATGTATATGAACAAACGAAACGTTGCGTTAGGGATTAAGACTCGTCGTGGATAATCGTGTATCGCGCACTTAGCAATGCAGTTGTGAGTTGTTTAAAGTTTGCATATTAGGTCTTACTATCGGGCTGTAAAACACCGAATTTCTCATGGCACGTTTTACGAAAGTTTGGCAACATGGTGAAAACACTTATATATAGGAAGTACCAGCGGCGTATCACCATGTTTTGGCCATGTCGCGACCGTTCCGTTATTCGATGCAATGTTGCGTTCTGTGTCTTACCATATACGGTAGTACACTCTATGGTTCTCATGCGCTTATCGCTATAATCCCGTGTCCACCCGTGATTATACCGATCGTCGCATGATCCGCATAGCTTGTATTAGCGGCGTATGGATTAAGGTGTTCATAAATTCTGAAAATGAGTTTGTGTGCGTGTAAGAATGTAGTGTGTAAGCATGTTTGCGTGTAATTAAGCATGTGGCCCACGTAAGTGAATCCTCGGGTTTCGCTCGCGTATAGGCATAAATGTATGAATATGAGTATGATCACAAGTATGAGTACGGGTATAAGCATGGACATAAGGTGTATATGCATGAATGCGAATATAAGTATAAGTATGATTTAAACGAATGATATGATTAAAATGTCATGCAACAGTTGACTAAACCATGTACGAGGATATGCATGTATAGTTGTTTGAGCAACACCTGAGGTTATCGCTTCTAAAATAGGTTTAAGTTTGACTTAGAATGTAGATCTAGTTTGTGAATATAAAAGATTATAAAGTACTTATTGATTGTGTGTTACGTATTTTGTAAAAGATATGAATGCTACCACTGTTTTAGGAGAATTTAAGTAAGTTGAAAATGGTTGGTCCTTATACAGTTTTCTTGCCACGTGTTTTGAAATTGAGGTGACATTTTGGGTGGTGTATGATAAGGTCTTAAATTAGTAAGTTCGTATCGTTTTCAAAGAATATTACATCAAGTTAGGAAATTTGAAATTTAGTGGTTCTTGTGAAACATTGACCCTTGAAAGGAAGTCTAGGATAATGGATTTAATGATCGTTGAAAAGTGTTTAGCAAAATGTTTTCTTAATCGCGACGAGAGTTTTAGAGGATGTTTGGGGTTGAGTTTTGAAAATAGATTATGCGTTCTGAATAATCAGAATCAGATAATTAGCTGTAACAAAACGTGCCACAGAAAGATAGTGTTTGGGTTTAATTATATTGTTTAATATCACAATAATCAGGTAATCAACTATTTGAGTGTTTGACCAATATATATATATATATATATATATTATTTATTATGTATGTATATATGAAGTTATAAATAGATAAGCTTTTATCTCTACAATACGTAAAACAAATTAGTTTTTTTTATTATTTACCAAACACAAAAATAGATTTTTATTTATTTATTTAATATTTGCGCTTATAAAAATATTAGGCTGCAAAAGGAAATCCCAAACATTCCCTTAGCAAAACGATCTCATACTGTTTATAAGATATTGGTTTGATTTTTGTTTATAAATGAAAAATTCTTAACATAAAGTTATCGCGTGAGCGTGTTTTAGTGATTAAGTCAAACATAAGACTTGTGGGCAAGGTATTCATTAGGCCGATTATGTTGGTAGGTAGCATTCCGTCAAGTTTTGAAAATCGAGAAAACAGACGTCTCACGTGGTGACCGGGTAAACGTGTATGTGATTTATAATATATAGACTACAGGATAATAAAAACGTTCGATAAAATAGTACGTTTCGAATTTTGCTTAATTAGGAATTCTGACAATACGATGAAAGATTTAGGTATGCAATTCAAACGTGTGGTTTGCATAATAAAGTCTCCAAGAAGGAGGGTTGGTAACGATCACCAAGGTATGGGAATCACCCCTAACCCGTTGGTGAGGTCGTTTTAAAGAAGGAAGAAACGGAGTTTGATCGTCAAGGTAAGGAAATCACACCTATCTCGGCGATGGGTCTCCATTTCGGGATTTTCGAAAAATATAAGTATAGTTGATGACGTTTTGAAATCATGCATGTAAATACGTATAGATATATATGAAAAAGTTTAGTATGATTTGTGTAAAAAAAAAAACCTTAAAATAATGTGAAGTGTAACAAGCATATATAAGGTTCACATACAAATTGAAATTTATAAAACATTAGATTGTTTCGGGTAGAGAAACGTCGACTATTGTAAAGTGATTCGAAGATCCTTTCGAATTAGAGACACGTGCTTTGGCCTATAGGTAAAATGCTCTCGTCGAGAAGCGATAATGACATTTTACCCTTCCAGTTACTACACGTCTCTAATCGATTGAAAAATCTTGGCGAGATTGAAAATCGAGGAATGGGACTTAATCGACAAGGTACAATTTTCACTCCTAACTTGGCGATTTCGTACCCTAAGTGTGGTTGACACTCGTCGGGTCAAACTATAGTTCGACACTTTGACGAGGGTCCACTAGAGTTTGAATTGGAAATTCCCCTGTCAAGGAGAGGATGTCACTCCTAACTTGAGGGCGAATTTCGCGTAAAATAATAGGTGGATTGAGAGTCGTTCACCAAATTGTGGATTTCACGCCTATTTTGGTGAAATCGTCTCGTTTGTGTAACATGACTGTTTTCGAGTTTAGTATAATCGAGTAAATGCATAAGGAAAGGCGTATGATCGAGATAATGTAACAAGTATGAACACGTAAAGCATTTCATGAATTTAGCACATAAATGAACGTTTTAAGAAATTAGCATGTGAATCACGTATGGTCAAGTATGGTACTTAACTATAGACTAGGTCAAAAGCATAGCAATTTGCCTAATTCCCTATAGTTATGGCTTTGATACCAATCTGTCACACCCCAACAGATTGCGGAAACATCAGGATGAGACGAAAACGAGATTGCTCATTGCTCACAACGCTAATAAATGACAATATTTAATTAAATCCAAATTTCATTTCACAACATTGTCAAATACAACATGAAGCAATATAATAAGTTCATAAAACATAACAAAATTTGGTACAACATTTATAAATCTAACGTTTAAAATGTGTGTATCTAAGTCCTTGCTATTTTGATTTCATAGCATCATCTCCTTCAACCTGTAACATGTTTTAAAATAAAGTCAATGCAAAAGCAAAGGCGAGTACACAAGTTTAAGCATAGCATACGTATACGAATAAAGTTTTAACAATCCTCATGGAAACCAAATCTTATACAAGAGCATTATCAAGGCATGCAGTACTAATAATCAAACCCTTAACACAATCACGATGTTTTAACATGACCTCACGAATAACACGATGGAGGTGGATGCGTGAATTTCTATAGCGCTAAGCATGTCAAACGAAGGCTAAAAATAGTTAATGACTAAAGCATAGCATAACGAATATCCCAGAAAGCAACAAGTATACGATTCAAGTAGTCACGTGTATAGGATTGTTTGTGCGTTTCATATAGTTTAAGTGTTTATGATTTTTGTATATGGAAACATATTACACCCAAAAAGTGATATAAACAAAAGTGGGTCGAGTGTACTCACAAAATTGCTAAGTCTTCTTTGGTAATCCGCGACGAGTTGATGAGTGGGAGAAAGGGGACATCGAGGTCACCTTAAATGGCAAACGAATGTGTATGAGTAATCGAGATTAGACGAAGGATTTGAATTGAAGCTGGATGAACGTAGTATATATATATATAGCATGGTTTGTACAACAATTTTAGTTTTAAAAATTTGCCGAAAGTATTATAGAATTTTGTCAAAATAATGATTAAATATATCTACCTTCATATTCATTTGTTGTAAATATTATTCGAATTCGATATGTTATCTTTAGTTTTCAACTCTAAAGTATATATTTATATATATTTAACGAAAAGAATAATATATATATTGTCGAAAGGAATTATATATATATATTTGTCGAAAAAGTGTAATATTTATATATATGTTGTCGGAAAGTGTATTGTATACATATATATGTGTTTGTCGAAAAGATCTAATAAGTAAATATATATCTTGTCGAAAGGTATATTAGGTAAATACATTTTGTTGTCGAGAAGATGAATAGTTATAAATATATATTTCGTCGGAAGTTTAATAAATAATTTTATGTTTTGTCGAAGGAGAAATATACATATTTTGTCAGTAAGCTAAATAAATATATATTCTGTCGAATGATGTAATAAATATATAAATTCATTTTTAACAAAAAATATATTGGTATGTTTTGACGAAAAACGGGCAGAGTTTCCCCTATTTTTGGACGATCCCGACAACACCAATGTGTCGATTAAATGTTTTCAAAACACAACGATAACGGTTCGCTATATATACTTATATATATATATATATCTATATATCTATATTTGTTACAAGTTACAATGCGTTCGATTTTTTTTGCTTTAGAACATCTAAATAATGAAAAGCTAAAATACATAACTTCATTTTACCCGAACCCGAGTCGGCCCGAGGCACCGAGACTGACCCGACGCAAAAGTTGACTATTTGACCAGATCCGAGCTTTGATCAGGTTTGACCAGTTGACCGAACCGAAGCTACCCGAGTCACGCGGCTTGAACCGAGTTAATCTAAATCGACAAAACAAGATCTAAATTGAAACTAGGAACCGAGTAAAACCGAGTTAAGAACAAGAAAGAAAATCGTACCTGAAGACGAGACCCAAGCCTGACCGATACAGAACCGAGACTCAACTGAACCGAGGTGTTGGAACTGAACGTGTTGAACCGTCCCCGAAACCCTAACAGAAACTGAGTCGGTTGACCCGAGACCGAACTAATCGACAAAACCTGAGCCAACCCTGTTCTTGAACCCGACGAACCAGACTCGACCCAAAGCGTAACTCAAACCACCGGAACCGGGAACAACCACTGCCACTGCCCTGCCTTCTGTCGGACCACCGCAGCCGCCGTCGAACTCCACTGCCACGCTGCCATTCCAGCGTCGTCGCTGATGCGGCATCTGCCATTTCGCCAGAAGCGGCGGTGATGCTGTTGTTGCTTGACATGCGACGCCACCAAGTGGTGGTGGCGCCGCCGTCGTTGACGGAGGGAGAGAGATGAGAGTGGAGCGAGAGGGGGCGAGGGTTTGTTGTGAGAGTGGGAGAGGGTGTGAGGGGTTTACGGGAGAAAGGAGAAGGTTGAAGATGGTTTTATGAGGTCGGAGAAATGGATCGCCGGAAAAAGGGTGGCCGGAGACCGTCACCGGAGGTCGTGGAGGGCTAGGGAGGTGGCGGCTGGAAGCTTGTGTGAGGGCTGCTAGGGTTTCTAAATGATGAAGAAGGAGAGGGTTAGGTTTATATAGGCTAGGTTTTGAGTGTGTTGGGCCTAAGGCCCGGTTCATGTGTTTTACGCGGCCCGTTATGGTTCTGAAACCCGTTTTCAAACCCGATCGTCGTGAAATGTATAAGAATCTATTATTATTATTATTATTGTTATTATTATTATTTTAACGGAAAAATAAAAACGCGAGGCGTTACAAAAACCCTTCTGAGTTGTGAGAACTTAAAGAATTCGGCCTTCCCGTGCGAGTTTTGTCCCAATATTTTTCACACCACTAGATTAAAATGTTAGAAAAGACTGCTGTAAAAAAACTTTAAAAAATCCGAAGTGGTGTTTTTCGGCCTCTTACAGAGCTATAAAAAAACTTATGACATAAGCATGACATTACTTTTTACAGTATTTACGGCTGCCGTAAATGAAAAAAAACTTGTTTTTTATTATTTTTTTTGAAAAAGTTGGTTTTTAGGGTTTTTGGTAAAAAATATTTTTGAAAAAACATTTCGTAAGGCCGAGTTCTCTAAATTTGAGTGTCTTTTTATCTTTAATTTAAGTACCATACTGCTATATAAAATATGACGACTAAAAAACCCACAAAAATATGTTGTATTTCTACATTGTATATAAATTTTTTGTGCTGGATTTTTGTACTAACATTTTTATGTTGAAATATTTGTCTTAATTTTTTTTCTGAAGTTTTTGTACTGGATTTTTTGTACTATATTTTTTTGTGCTGAATTTTTTTGTGCTATATTTTTTTTTGTACTGGATTTTATGTGCTATATTTTTAGTATTGGATTTTTGTACCATATTTTTTTGCTAAGTTTTTTGTATAAGAATATTTTTGTTATATTTTTTAGAAAACAAAAGAGGTGCCACATGTAATTTTTACACTCCTACTTAGGCTGTAGTGGAGGATTTTTTTTGGTGTTTTCCCCCAAAAAGGCCCTTCCAAGCCCTCCAACCGCTCCAAGGGGCGTTTTTGTTCCAAAAATGGGTTGGGGCATTCCATTTTAAACGGCTGATGATCAAAAACCTAATTCAATGGGCCAATAGGAAATTAGAGAATATAATGGGTAATGATTGAATGGGGGTTATGAAACATTATACCACCACATCCATTTTTCACTTCATATTCGATAATGCCCCATATGCTACATGTCAAATAATGCCTAAGAGTGGGACATTTGTTTCATCCACCACTATACATGGTTTTATAAAGACTAAAATGCCTTTCTTTCTACTTTTAAGTAGTGACATATGTCATCTTTACAGTACCTTTTAAACTACTTAAACAAAATCCACTTTTTAGTGGATGACTTCACTATATATGATTTACTTTTTTTTGCATCATATAAATGGTTGGGTTAAAAATGAGTGTGTTTGAATATGGAAAACAATACATTACTACACATGCAGTTATGATGCATTGGGGTGATTCTATCCACATGTTTTGACCAATTGTCAGTCGTAGGAGATACATCAAACGACAAACATTGTTCTGTTTTTAATGCCACCTTGAAACCTTACCTTACATGATAGGACATTGATATGTTAAGTACATTGTTTAAGTATTGCACTTCATAAAAATTTAACTGAATATTTTGATTATTTTCACTCTTATTAAAAACATCTAATTAAAGTTCATAATTCCACCAGTTTAATGAACACCAACATGTAGATGTTTTAATTTATCAAAAGGATTAAATATGTGAAGATTAAGATTATGTTCACAATAACGTATCTGTTTAGAAATGTATACTAGTTATACTGGAAGCATAGATGTGTATGGTTTTTTTTTTTTTAAAATTAACACTAAGAATAAAGCTTCGCTAATGATTAGGTTAATTGTATCTTATAATATCTAGAACAACACGTTACTACATATGGGTGAGCATAAAACCGAAATAACTGAACCCAACAAAAAAATTGATGGTTTGGTTTCGTCTTTCTCTAAAAATTGTTTTTTTGGTTCGGTTTTAGTTTTGTTTTGCTTGTACTCATAATCGAACCGAACCGAACCAAATCAAACTGAAAAATCGAAAAATATGTACATTTTAAACGCTTAAGTATGTATACAAGAAGTACGTATGCATACATAAGTATGTATGACATGTTTATAATTTTTATTGAAATTATGAATAAGTGTGTATGTCTATGTTTATGAATTTATGGACACATCCTTTTACTTGAATGTTTGTTATTGAATTAAAAAATATATATTTTTTTTAATTTATTATTTTTTGATGGCGTGGCTCATAAATTTTAGGCCCACATGTGTGATAATCAACTAATTATAAGTTAATAAAAAACTTAAGCTAAAAGTTTTAAGCCCAAGTTCATTATTTTAGTCTATTTTTTCAGCCCAAATGCAAAAGCTAAAACACCAAAACTGAATCATACCATCCTGTAACCAGGAAAACTAAAACCAAACAGTTTTCAAACTTTCGAAAACTGAATTTTTGGTTTTAGGCTTGCTTTGAGCCTAAACCTACCAAAACCGACCTATGCAACCCCTATTACTACACATGGGGCTATGATGTGTCCGTACATATCTAACCACATGTTTTGACCAATTGTTAGCACCAGAAGACAAAATCATTTGTTTGTGTTAGAAGATACATAAGACATTCCTCTATTTCCGACGACACCATGAAACCTTACCTTGCATGGCGGGACATTGATATGCGAAGTGTATTATTCATTCAAGTATGATATTTTTTTTCTAATACAGTAGAACAATAAGATATTGTTACGTTGCACAAGTGGTTCTTGCGATAGTCGTATTTTACATTAATAGAAGTTACATCCATCACGAAGAAACGCACTAAATCATAAGATGCTGATTGGTTTTGTTCTACAAGTTTTTACATACAGTCTGCTTTTGCTTAAGATCTTGACACAATAGAAACGTCCTAGCAACTATTAAATTTACCAATCATGTGTCTCAAAAGAGGACAGTGTAGTTATTTGTATATGCTTAACAAAGTTTAACTTTAGATAAAGTAAAAAAATCTAGAAGTATGAGCTAAGCAAGATGTTACAAATTACATACACTTGATAGCTTATGAATTTTATAGCTTTAGGTATACACTCAAACAAATGAGTTTATACATTAAAAATAAGGTAGACAACAACGATTCTACTCTAATTATTCTAGTGTATAACCTTGATCACATGAAAATAATGCCAGCCAATGATTTCTGATTTAGTCATGTTACTCTGCAACCTTGTTTACGTGAAGATAATGTTAATCACCAATTTCTACTACTTTTACTCTACATTACATAACCTTGATTACAGGATGATATGTCTCGATTACTTTTATAGACTCTCTATTCATTTTTTTTTACATTTTTCCATTATTATTAAAAACATCTAACTACACCTCATAATTCCATCAATTCGTGAGAACCAAAAAGATAGGGCCGACCCATAGCAAGTGCCGGTGGGCAACCGCTCTGGGCCAAATCGAAATAAGGTCTGAAATTATAATATATATATATATATATATATATATATAGTTTAAAAAAACTTAAGGGCCTGGATTTATGAACAAAAAACATGGGTATTTTCAGAATTTTGGATTGTGATTGTGGCCCATTTTGCCAATTTTTGGAAATTAATGTTTAGACTTTAATTATTTAAATATACAAAGATTTCTGAATAATGCCTAAATTTTTTATCTCAAAAACATCTTTTTTTCTTTTTTTATTTTCAAAGACGGCCTTGCATCAGTATTATCGACTATCAAGTTACCAAAAAGACGAAATATGTTAAGGCTAACAATATATCCTAAATTATCTCAATTGTCAAGTAGGTGTATACAAAGGTATGTTGTGTGAGTGCACACACACCTATTATCTCCATAAGTGTTTAGAAAACTTATATATATATATATATATAGCCCACATTGATTCATGCTTTTATATGGCAAATAAGTGGTTTTGTGATATGCGACTTACGTTCCAGTATCACTCACATTCATATTTTGGACATCTCGAAGTATCAGTTGCCGTTTATGGTAGTGAAAAGTGAAGGAAATGGATGATACACAACTTGTATATTGTATTACATGTACTTAAAAGCCTAAAGTTTAATACACAAGTAAAACCATAATGTAAATAGTTTCCTTCTTTATCTACCGGAACCGACAAACCCTAGCCCGCCTTGGTCTTAGTTTATACCAAAATAATTCAGTTTTTTTTCTCTTCGGATTACGGGTGTCTTCCTCACGCTCCTTCCGTCTCGGTTGAATCTTTCTCAAATAAAACACTCTAAAGGATAACTAGTTTTGTGATTTTCTCGATCTTAAATCCCATATTATTTTCGAAGATAATAAGTTTAATATATATAACCTTATTTGGAAAAACCAATTAGGTAACTACACTTCGGTCTTATTCATTTTCATAAGATATACCTAACGTCATTTGAAGTGATGTTGGAGAAGTACCCAGCTCATGTTTACCCGTTTGAACTTCTGTTGAAGCCAAAATGCGATTATTAGGTCAATATCACTACCCGAGCTATGCATCGAGTACCTTTTAGTGTGTATATAATATAATACCCAGCTCATGTTTACCCGTTTGAACTTCTTGTTGAAGCCAAAATGCCGAATTATTAGGTCAATATCACTACCCGAGCTATGCATCGAGTACCTTTTAGTGTGTATATAATATAATATAATATAATATATGATTAAGATTATTTGTGAACAACTTCTTAAGAGTAAATTGAGTGAACTAATCTTAGCATTGATCATTTTTAAATTAAAATGATAAGATTGATATTCGTCAAGTACTTTTAATTAAAATCCCTTAATTTTCTCATCTCTTAACTCTTTCTCTCTCTCATTTTTAATTATTTCTATATTATTTTAATTATAAGAGATTAAAGGGTAATGTTTATTTTTAAATAAACGCGTATACTCTTTTTAAAATTCAATATTAAACCTAATTAAATTATGTTTTTTACATATGTGTATACAAGTCAGTATATACAAGACTTATACACTTGTGTATAATTACATCTTGTTTCCACATGTCGGTATAAACCAGATTTATACACATGTGTATTATTCAAGTACACATGTGTATTATTCAAGTACATATGTGTATAAATCAAAAGCTGTGTATCTTGTATAAATTGATAGTTAGCGAGACTGTACACATGTGTATAAACTAACATCTTTGTATCTTGTATAAACTAATACTATGGAGACTGTATACATGTGTATACATTAACAACTGTGTATCTTGTATATACGAAAACTAGCAAAATTTTAGGAATTTTGATTATATGGTTTAATAAATGTAATTTATAAAAGACGCAAATACACTTCTGTCAATTAATTTAAAGAGAAGTTACAATATTATAATTACAATCTTGTCATTGTTTAAAAATTTCTGGATGATATAATCCAATGGCTCAAATTAGTTTACACAGTTTACTCTCAACCTAGTGTTCACTCTATAACCCTACTATATATATATATATAATATTATATATATATATATTAAAAACAAAATTTTATGTGATGAAAACAAGAAAGGGTAAAACTTAAAAGTACCCGCACATAAACAGTGTTTCTTAGGGTTCTGCAACCACCATTGTCATCATACATCACCTGTCTCAGTTTTACCTGCTAAACTACGCCACCAACCCATATCTCTCTTATATTCGTTTCTCCAGACTCTCACTTCCTCATCCTCTCTCTCTCTCTAACTTTCTCTATCTAGACCTTCTTGTTATGGCGGACGCTTTCCAACCATTCCACATCCCTCAGCAAAGCAGACGAGACAAACTCAGAGTCGGAGATCTCCAAACCCTAATTTACGATAAACCGTATTTGCTATCATGCGCCAGTCACACCACCACAAACCACCACGACACTAGCTGGTGTTTGCTATCATGCGCCAGTCACACCACCACCAGCAACCACGTCACAAGCTCGTGTTTGCTACCATGCGACGTAAACAACCACGTAACTTCCTCCTGTATGCTATCATGCGCCAACAACAGCCAGGTCATTCCGTGGTGTTTGCTATCATGCGCCAGTCACACCACAAGCAACCACGTCACAAGCTCGTGTTTGCTATCATGCGACATCAACAACCACGTAACTTCCTCTTACATGCTATATTGCGCCAACCCTAGCATCAACACCGGTGACTTTGAATACGCTCAGCATGACGTCACCGGAGATTTGTTGTACGGAAGCCTGAGCCGCTGGCGTTGTCTCTCTCCTCACTCACCGGAACTGGAATTGAAACTAGTCCGGTGGCGTACGGTGGCGAAGAGTTTGACCGGAGTGTTGACTCCGTTTTGAGAGGATCGAGGTTTTTGAAACCGGCGCAAGAGTTATTGGAGGAAGTGTGTGATGTAGGGTTTGGAGAGAGGTTTGATGGTGGTTCATGTGGTTTGGTCATGGACCCGAGTCTCCTTGATTATACGAATACTAGTATCGATGTTTTTCGGGTTGAGACGAAACGGTCAAGGTTGATTTCATTGTTAAATGAGGTATGTTTATCATGATATAATTATTGATGAAAAAAAGTTAAAAGTTAAAACTAGGTGTTTATAAACAGTTAAAAAACTGACTCACTTGTCAAACTCAAGCAAGTTGACCGGTTTGAGAGTATTTGGTTCGGTTTTGACGGTTTGTCTGTCTGCCATACGGTTTTGAACCTGGAGCCGATCTTGTAAACTAAACCGACAACCAGGCGGACCCACATTGAATGGGTCGGGGTCTCCGACCCCAGTGTTGTTTCAAAAATCAGTAGAACCGGTATATTAAATTTTACAAGGACCCATAAATACAATTTAGATAGATATCGTAGAAAGAAAAAGAAACTTTGTGTAATGGTAAACCCCCTCTTTACCAACAAGAGGTATGGGTTCAATCATTGTATAGCTTGTTTTTTTTTCCTGTTTTTTTTTAAATCTAGATCAAAACTCGCTCTGACCCGACACGAACGAGGACCGACCCGAAAATTTTAACGTTTTGTTATGAAAAATTTGACCACTGAAAAAATGGACCCGTTGGAAAAAAACCGTGGGTCCGTCATTGCCGACAACTACTTATACAAATAATTAACTGGTTACACCACAATTCCCTAGAGCCCAAATTATTTTTCCCGCTTCTCTTATTTTGCTAATTTTAATTAAAAAAATCTAGTTTTTAAAATTTTTTAAATTTTATTAACAATTATTAAATATTTTACATATTCAACCCACGAGTTTCTAAGTTAGTATCATACATCTTTTTTATCATATTTGATATAGACGAAACCGAAGAAATACTTGTGTGACTTATAAGGTAGATTCAATAGCTAGATGACCTTAAAATCAAATGAGGTTGATATCCTTATTTTATCTGTTTGATTATTTACTTTCTCTTATTTTTTTTTCTGCTTTGATTTTAAGCTTACTTTATCAAGGGATAGTTTTTGATATATGCCAACTTGAGTTCCTTGAGTATATGAGTGATACCTTAAATTAGCATATGGGTTGTGAATGAATGATAGAATAATAGGCACTAAAAGGAACAATTTTGTAAGTGAATTTGGAGTTAGGAATCAATAATTCACTACTTTTAAAAGCTTATAATATTGCAAAGTTTTAGTTTTAAATTTTCTTATTATTATTATTATTATATTATTATATTATTATTATTATTATTATTAGTTTTTTTGTTCCTTTTTTGGCCTTAAAAATGTAGCTATTCTAAAAGAATGCAATGACAGAGAATATGGAAGAGAGCATATATATGTAAAACTAGGAGAGAACCTAAAGGGCCTTTAATGAGTATCCAATGTCTTCTTGTACTTTATAAGTGATGAAAATAATTATCCACAAATAATCATTTCTACCCCAAAACAGTTAGTTGAAAGGGAATAAAGTAAACTAAGAAAAATAAAAGAATTTTGGATCTTTTCTTTTCTTTCTAATTCTTTTGTTATTTATTTATCTATTATTTTACATCACCCCTTGTTCCATGCCAAGAGTTTTTTTTCATACTAATCAAGTTGAAGGGACATTATGCTTGGTGTATTTAAGATTGTTTTTTAGAAATACAATAGGTCCCCTATAAAAGATATTGTAAGCTTTGGTTGGTTAAGTTAATAAATTCAAAATTATACATAAAATAGTGAATTTCCTTGCACCTCAACATAAGATCATAAATGAAGGAAATACCTATTTCATGCGCTCTATATATAAACCGAAAAACACACAAAAAAAAGAAAAAACTTTGTAGTTAGGGTATTTGTTACCAGAGCTTCAAATGATGGAATTTTGGCCCAATGATCCGGCGAAACAAAAAATCCATTTTGTTGAAAGGTGCGACGAGTTGGTAACTCTTCATGGATCAGAAGTTACTAACATTTACAGTGTGTATGTTTCCACATGTGTTTGTGATTCTTTATTTGTTCTCTTGAACCATATAACAAAGATCACAAATAACATTATAACGAGCAATAAAAAGCGTAAAGATAATACTAGAGAGGCACAAAAGCTATTGACATTGTGAGTTCATTGATCGTAAAGATCGATATTCCCTCATGAAAGCTTTCTTCTTCTATTTATATTATACGGAACAATATACATTTCTTTAGACAAAATGAATATTATTGTCAGTGTGTTTATTATGCTCATATAGTTGTATTAAGCCAGTTTGTTTGGGAGATGCACATCATAACATTGTCACAATAGACAATAGTAGTGCAAATAAGTAGACAGTGAAGCTCAAGTAGTGCTAGATTGCAAAAGCAACATGTTTCTGTATAATATTAGTAATCCCACAGTTATAATTGAGTAGTGCCATAAGAATGGAATGTAAATTTTGACATAACATCGGATTTTCTACATAACGGATAACTCAAAGAAATCAAGAATCATCATCAAGAAAAATAACATAATTTTTAATACCACTGATATTAGTAACACACGTTGAGATCCATATATAAGGATGAATGGTTTCAGATGGAGATTACGAATATATAGGTCTTAAGATGGAGTATTTACTTTTATATCGAATATATAGGTTTACAAGAGGTACAAACATTACTACCGGCAGATACAAGCGGTTGTAGCATCATTTGACATAGTTGCTGGTGCAGCTCCATTCGCAATGTTGGACTTAAAAGCAATGTCAAAGCATTTCTGTAACCTTAACAATGCTATAACGGACCAGCTACAGGTGACCAAAGAAGAATACAAAGAGTCTTATGGTCAAAGCGTAGTCAACAACATGGACCATCAGCTTGTTTGGCGTTCCCAAAGGGGTCTACCAAAGCAAGCTGTGACCGTTCTAAGAGCATGGTTATTTGATCATTTTCTGCACCCGTGAGTCATTCTTTTGCTAACCAATATTCTGTTGGTTGTTATATACGCTTGGTTTAAAAAAGGCGTGCCTTATAACTTAGCGCCTTGAGGCGTCGCCGCATACACACCTGAGTCAAAATACGGTCTAACTTGGTCAAAATTAGGGTCTATGGGAGGTGATATGTAAAAACAACCGAATGAATGATGAGATTTTGAATGGTTTACTTATACAAAGGTTAATATGTAAAACAAATGAGACACATGCATCTTTTGGTTGTACATAAAGCTTATTGAGTTGTATTGTACGTGAAGCTCTCACTTCGACTTTTGGGCCGTAAATGCCTCGGACCGCCTCACGCTTTTTTAAACCAAGCATATACAACTTTGCCACTATTGTGCATGCCAGGAACATCATATGGTTCAATTGCAAAAGCTCTTTCATAGTTCCCGTCCTAGATTAAACGAGTGTTTTCCTTTGTTAAATTGCCAAGATAAACACTCGTATAATTGGTGACGGAGGCAGAAAACAATCACTTATGCAACTTATTTCTAACACTTACAATATTAACTGATATGATGTAGTCTTTTTTTCTTGGATATACTTGCAAGTTATCCCACTGACATCGACAAGCAAATGTTGGCTACACAAACCGGTTTGTCCCGAAATCAGGTGTGCTTCTTTCCTGGCTACTTGTTTTCACTATGAAATCGTGTTTTCTCCCTTAAAATCAGTTATCTGTCAAACAACGTCTTATAAACATGGACATAACCAATTTTAAGTAAGAATTGCCACATAACCACTTGTATGTACTACAATACCTTTGGACATAACTACATAAGGCGGTTATGTGACTGTATAACTGCCTCAATGTACACGTGCTTATACGGGTCAAAGTAAGTTACATGTGTGTTAATTTCTTCCTAATCTTTATCGTTCAATGTCTCATATATAACTAGACCAGAACGGGTTGTACTTCTTAGCGGTCACATATATTGATCCTAATATTATTATGTATATTTTGTATTCATTGTGATTAGTCAGTCATTAGCTGTTAAACTGATAGGTAGTTTCCTTACTTTACTGATGTATTATGTGTATAAATACCTTTGTTTTGTTAATGAGAAAGCACCCAGAATTCATTATCTCACATGGTATCAGGCCTTCTAAGGTTCTGTACCTAAACCTTAGCAGCCGTCGCCTTCACTGATAACACCCTCCCTCCCTGTCAAAAATCACCACCTGCTCCTCTTCCGGTACGATGGGAGACAAAGCCGAACTTGCAGCCCAGCCGAAACCCCTTCACCCCGCATACACTGTGACCGAGATTCAGCGCAAGGTCCGTGTTCTGGACGGTGTCAAGGTCTCGTACTCTTCTTGGGTTAAGTTGTTCCAGCTTCATGCACGTGGTTACAGGGTTATGGATCACATTGACGGTTCACCAGCTCCAGCAAAAACAGATCCGGACTACGCGGCTTGGTCAGAAATTGATGCGATAGTATTGCAGTGGATTTATGGAACTTTGTCAGACGACCTTCTGGTCCGTGTTCTTAACATCGGTTCCACCGCTCATGCTGCCTGGAATCGCATCAAAGCCATATTCCTGAACAACAAAGGTGCTAAGGGCAGCGGCTCTTGAACATGAGTTTAACAATCTCACGCTAAAGTCTCAGCCATCCCTTGAAGCCTACTGTCAAAAAATCCGAGATCTCGGAGACCAACTCACTACTGTTGATAGCCCAGTCAATGAACAGAGGTTAGTGTTACAATTGGTTCGCGGTTTGCCTACGGAGTATGATGTAGTTGGCGCCTACATCAACCAAAGCCTCCCGTCTTGGGAGACTGCTTGCAGCATGCTCCAACTAGAGCACCAGCGCCAGACAGCCCGGGAAAATCTGACTCCACCTGCTGCCCTTGCTGCAGTTCACACTGATCAGCAGCGTCCTGAGCCCAACATGAGGCGTCGGGGTAACAACAGATCCAACAATAACCGCAGGCCCAACAGCCCATGTCTTCTAGCCCACGTGGTCGTAGCCCAACTCAACAGCAGGCTCAGACTCAGCAAGCCCAACCAGGTCCCTGGCTCGCTGCACCAGCCCATCAACAGCCCTACTGGGCCTATTGGGCACCACCACCTTGCCCATACCCTACTCAACTGGGGTGGGCTCAGCCGTGGCAGCCCACAACCCCACCTTGGGCCGCTTCCTCGTCTCAAGGCCCATCCAGTTTGGCCCGTCTCGTCAAACCAGCCCAAATCAGCATCGCTCCTGTCACACCCCGACCCGCAGCGGAAAAGGTGATCGGGGCATGATTGGTTTTCATCAAAGCTCATGACATTTATTATAATGTTTCATATTTATTATTACAATTTAAAGGAAATCATACAATCATATCATACAAGTTCAACATGTTCTATACATCTTTCTAAGCTTTATTATTTTTCTTCTAAGGCAATTTCCTATGTGATCCTTGCTTCATCCTGTTCACCTGTATCATATGTAAAAATGGTTTTTGAGGTCAACAAAAATCGGCGAGTGAATCCTATTTAAAACATTTAAACGTGTTTATTGAATTGATTATAAAAAAAGTGCATAACCACATATGAGTAAATGTAAATGTAAATATATTCACAAAACACTTAATATTAAATATTGCACACACATACAACAATAGATTTGTTTTGAGGCACGCGTTGTTCAACTCGTCTCCCACGAGGAACTGATGGGCCTAATGAGTGAGTTTTAAGGCACACGTTATTCAACTCGTCTCCCACGAGGAACTGATGGGCCTAACAAATAGTTTGCATACAACTTGACAATATGTAATACATAACAACAAACAATATTTACATTCTAAGTTTAGATCATAATATGGTATAGCACGAGTTTGAATAACGAATTAGTTTAAGCGACACATGATACACCCCAAAACATGAATAAAAAGGGGAATTTGTAAGAATTCACTCACAGTGGGTGCGTTTTTTGGATTGATGATAAATGCGCACGAATTCGGATTTAATCGGCAAGGGAACTAACCTAAATAATAACATAATAGTTCGATAAATAAATAAACTCTTATTTGAGATTAGTATTTTTAATTAGCGTTCTCAATGGAATTGTATCGTTTATTTTTGTGAGTTCAAGGAAATTTTCTAACTTTAAAAATATTATTTTAAGTATTTTTAATTGATTTTTAATAAAATAAATAAATAAAAGAAAATAAAAATTTTGACTTTTTTTGACCAGTTGACCGTTGACGTTTGACTGTTGACCGGTTCGGTCGTGTATATGATATGCGCTGGGTGAGACTCGAACCGGTGACCTCCCGTACGCGTGCACGCAGCTCTACCAACTGAGCTACGTGTCTAACCCGAAATATTTCTGTTTTTAATTATACTTATATACAAACTAGATAAATTCATTTCTGTCCTTTATAAAAACTTTGATAATTGCCAGAACCGGTGCGGTAGCCTGGACTCGAACCCGCGACGTATGATTTAAAATCGCACACAGTCCACCACTGGACTGCGTGTCTATCTTGGTTATTATTCCGGTTTTCATTAAACTTAACATCTATCTGTGTGTGGATCCGGTTCAGTTTAAAAAGGAACATTTTTATTACAGAGAATGTGATTGTGTTTAAGGATCGAACTCGGGACGTTGTGTTAATCGTTTGCACACAGTCCACCGCTGGACTGTGTGTCTAACCCGTTTATATAACTTGTTTTAATTATACTTATACACTGATTACATGTTTCAGGATTTGGCTTTTATAAAAATGCATTATATTTCAGTGAATCGGAACACAACAGAATTCGAACCCGGGACGTATGCTTCAAAATCGCACACAGTCCACCGCTGGACTGTGTGTCTAACCCGAGATATAACCCAATTTATATTAAATATATATACAACCGAAGCTTCATCTTCTTCGTTAAACTTAACCCAGAAACCAATCCCGACTGTTTCGATACATTCATCAATTTCTTTAGTAAATTGTAATTAACTACATATGAGATTAATAAAAAAAATGAGAGAGATTAGGTGTAAGATATACCGAACAGAGACCCCCTGTTTCGCCGGCGAGTTTCCGATGACAGCAGGTTATTCCGGCGACGTGTATCTTGCGGCAGAGGATCTTCCAGAAGTTTGAGGTAAGTGTGGGTGACTTCGGTATGAGCTCTAGATGTTCTGTTTTTAGAGTAAGGCACAATGATGAAATGGGTTCGGTTTTCCGGCGAGTTGCAGAAAGTTTCCGGCGAGTTGTTCTTGCCGATTAGGGACTTGTAGGGAGGTTAGCGAGTGTATTGAGAGCTAATTCGAGTGAATAAGCGAGTTGGGTTTTTCCTGACTGAAGGTATTTTTACGTACATGTAAATTCAAGTTTTCGGTTATGAAATTCACGGTTCATGAATGAAATTGAATCGAGTTTTCGGTTATAACCGACATTTATCATCCGTTATACTTGCTTGATTCCGGAGTCAAAGGAAACCGTTGTAATTTCGCGTATTTTCCGGCGTCTGCGGATTTGGGCGCGCTGGTTTTGAGTTTCGAGTTTTTTATTAAGTATTAATTGTTTCAGTATTTCAACAAGTAACACAAGTGGCGCAGTGGTAGGATGTGTGTGACTTAAGACTTGAGATTTACCCGGCTGACCCGGGTTCGAAACCCGGCATCAGCAATTTATTTTTATTTCATTATTTTTAATAAATTTTCAATTATAAATTTTAAATTCTAATATATTTATTAATTATGTATCGTATAAAATTAATTTGAGTATTAAATACGCAACGAAAATTTTAACTGGATGTTCGGTTAATAAACGAAGCGGGTTTGGTTAACCCGGTTTTTGACGGATGTTATAGTATCCCCTACTTTTAGAAATTCCGTCCCGAAATTTAAGTAGTGGCATGTTTGACTCAAAAGGATGGTGTTTTAATTTGACAATTGCATACTTAGAAGGGGGGTAAGAGTTTAAATTTTTTGTTTGAGGCGGTAACGTTCCTTGTAAGGGTTGAATACCCTGCTACAGGAATCGCTTTTTGTTGCCTACGATAAAGAATATTGATAAACAGAGTTGATTGACTAAGTATGATTTTATGCACAAGAGTTTTGATACGTTTGGAAAGATAAGGTTATATCCTAAAACAAAACTTCTACTACTAAAACCTACATGGAACTTCTCATAACCGCCTGACAATGCCTCTGATCCTTTGGCAAGAATACTTATATATAGGAAGTACCAGCGGCGTATCCACCATATTCTTGTCAAATTTTCATTGGTTTTATCAGTAAGTCATGATTGGTTCTATGATGTGACTCTAGAACATAAACAAACACAACAACCAAAGCCTGAGTCCTAATTCTGATAGTATACATGTTTGAATGGTGACAGTACCTCTCTCGTTTGTTATGATGGAGAGGTTAGTCTATGTAGAAATAGAACACAATCCAATTTCTTTAAATGATGAGATGATATGAATGCTAAATCAGTGAGTATAAAACAAACTTCAACCAAGACATTACTAAATCCTACATGGAACTTCTCATAACCGCCTGACAATGCCTCTGATCCTTTGACAAGAATACTTATATATAGGAAGTACCAGCGGCGTATCCACCATATTCTTGTCAAATTTTCATTGGTTTTATCAGTAAGTTATGATTAGTCCTATGTGACTCTAAAACATAAACAAACACCACAACCAAAACCTGAGTCCTAATTCTGATAGTATACATGTTTGAATGGTGACAGTACCTCTCTCGTTTGTTATGATGGAGAGGTTAGTCTATGTAGAAATAGAACACAATCCAATTTCTTTAAATGATGAGATGATATGAATGCTAAATCAGTGAGTATAAAACAAACTTTAACCAAGACATTACTAAATCCTACATGGAACTTCTCATAACCGCCTGACAATGCCTCTGATCCTTTGACAAGAATACTTATATATAGGAAGTACCAGCGGCGTATCCACCATATTCTTGTCAAATTTTCATTGGTTTTACCAGTAAGTTATGATTAGTCCTATGTGACTCTAAAACATAAACAAACACCACAACCAAAACCTGAGTCCTAATTCTGATAGTATACATGTTTGAATGGTGACAATACCTCTCTCGTTTGTTATGATGGAGAGGTTAGTCTATGTAGAAATAGAACACAATCCATTTTCTTTAAATGATGAGATGATATGAATGCTAAATCAGTGAGTATAAAACAAACTTCAACCAAGACATTACTAAATCCTACATGGAACTTCTCATAACCGCCTGACAATGCCTCTGATCCTTTGACAAGAATACTTATATATAGGAAGTACCAGCGGGGTATCCACCATATTCTTGTCAAATTTTCATTGGTTTTATCAGTAAGTTATGATTAGTCCTATGTGACTCTAAAACATAAACAAACACAACAATCAAAGCTTGAGTCTAAATTCTGATAGTATACATGTTTGAATGATGATAGTACCTCTCTCGTTTGTCATGATGGAGAGGTTAGTCTATGTAGAAGTGAGACACAACCCAACTTCTTTAAATGATGAGACTGAGATACATCGTGAGGTATGATGATATGAATGTTAAACCAATGAGTATAAAACAGAACTGAAATAGTAATTCGCATTAAGATTCTTGGATAAATTTCCAATTTATAATTGAGATACTGAAAATTGAGATAACATAAAGAAACATAAAAACTAAGCGGTTGGAGTTGAATCTTGATTTTGGGTGAAGAAACTAGTTGGGTGGTTCGTTTGGGCCGTCATTATCTTCAACAAGATTGGCGTTGATGTTGTAAACTCTTCCTCTTGCTGGTGGCCTAGTGATTAGGTTTCCTTGATTTGCTTGGTTAACTGGGTTTGCTTGAGCTTGGGCGTGTATGATGTTAACCAATCGAGGGCACGTGTTTCTAAAGTGGGTAGGGTCGCCACAATTAAAACAAGCTCGAACATAAGGAAACACGGGATATTGGGGTTGTTGATATGTTTGGATCATGTTTTGAGTAGGGGGTGAGGTTTGGTTTTGAGAGGTGCGCAAACCTTGCTCAAATGACCATAGCGTCCACAATTCGCACATAGTCGACAAGGTAGGGTAGATGGATGGTGATAAAAACAGGTGTTGCATTGAGGGTGAGGTCCAAGGTAAGGTTTCTTATTTAGGTAAGTTGAGTTGGGTGCTACTTGAGTGATTGGGATAGCTTGGAGGGGTACGACTTGTGAGACTGGTTGATTGCGTTGGTTGACAGCGAAAAGTTGCCCATCTCGTTTTCTCTTAGAAATGGATCGTGAAGGGGATTCGGTTTGGGTGGAGTTTGAGGTTTCAGTTGATACTTTATCCTTCTTCTTCTCCTCCTTGAAGTCTTTATTACGTATGCGGTTTTCGGTGAGCTCTGTAGCTAACTCCATTGCTGCTTCCAAAGTTGCAGGTGTGGTACTTATTACAGAGTCTTGAATTTTTGAAGGAAGACCTCGATGTAGTGCTCGATCAAACGGTAAAGAGGAGTGAACAAATTGGGAACCATTTGATTTAACTCGAGGAATCTCTTGTTGTATGTGGTGTGGTCGCCTTCCTTTTGTTTCAAAGAATAGAACTCATCCTCCAATTTCTTGATTTCGCTTCTTGGGCAAAACCGTCTTGTCATGATTTCATTCAGCTCTTCCCAAGTCAAAGTCATAGCATCTTCAACACCTCGTTTGGCCTTCTCTGTATTCCACCATGTAAGTGCTATTCCAAGTAAACGACCAGTAGCATATCGCACTTTGCGATCATCGGGGCAATCGCAATTTAGAAAAGCGTTTTCCATTTCCTCAAACCAATGGAGGAGAGCGGTGACACCTTCCGTTCCTTCGTATTTTGGAGGATCGCAGGATTTGAAATGCTTGTAGGTGCATTTAGTGGTTTTTGGGGGAGGATTGACAATGTTTTGATCTTCTTGATTGACGGGATTAGCGGTAAGGGCTTGTTGGACTTGAACTACAATGTTGGGTATTACGGCAGCCATTTGTTGGGCGATTTGGGCAGCCATGCGCTCGCGGGCTTTTCCTGATCTCATCTTCCTACGAGCGAGATTAGAAGACATCTACGAGGAATACATATCAAGAGTATGAGTTGGATGTTTTAGGGATCATGTGTCGTATTTAGGAATGAACATTCATAAAATAAATATAGAATAATAAATCTACTACATCCATAGGATGTCTTGGGCTTTGCTCGTAATTGGGCCTTGCATGCCGCCATACTTCACCTTCGTAATCATGTGGGCCCCCATGATTACCGGGTTTTTCATATGGTTCGCATGTGTTAGCCTGGTAACGTACACTAAAACCCGGAGAAAATCGAGAAATATGTATGTAACGTATGATATTCGGAATGTATCCAAGTGTGGACACGGTGACAACTCAAAGTGGGGTTAGTTCGAACGACGTTTGGTGTGGCATGCTTTGGCCTAATAGGTCCTTTGTACTCTCATCGTTAGTCCTCAGGTAGGCAAACTGGTACGTTATATTGGATTTATTCGAATGCCAACCTAGACAGGACGTTCCGACTACCGGTACTTGTACCCTTATAGTTACTACATGCCCGTCGTAGAACTCACTTTGATGAGATTTGAAAAATGACAAATGCGACAAAATCTTGAATAACGGAAGTATGAAGATGATTCGAATATGTGAACATTGAAATATGTATGATGAATGTGTATGTAATTATGTATGTTTGACTGTAAGTATAATTCACTATGTATCACAAAATGTAATATTGGAAGTGTTCGTATGCATTTGTGTATGTAATAAATATGAAAGAAATAAACATCATGAGTTTGCATGTAACCACATAAACAACTAAAATCTAATCAACTATAGTATAGGCTCTAAGGGTCTAATAACCTATCCTATATCCCTATAGTCAAAAGCTCTGATACCAATCTGTCACACCCCGACCCGCAGCGGAAAAGGTGATCGGGGCATGATTGGGTTTTTATCAAAGCTCATGACATTTATTATAATGTTTCATATTTATTATTACAATTTAAAGGAAATCATACAATCATATCATACAAGTTCAATGTAACATCCGTAAAAAACGGATTTACCAAACCCGCTCCGTTTATCAACCGAACAGTCAGTTAAAATTTTCGTTGCGAATTAAATGCCCAAAATAATTTTAAACGATACATAATCAATTATTATGCGGGGATATATAATTAGTTTTTGAAAAACAGATAAAAATCGCAAAATAAAAATGATTTGCTTTTGCCGGGTTTCGAACTCGGGTCTGTACCGGCTCAACAAAGACTTATCACCCAGCCAGTCAACCGCTCCGCCGCTTTGATTTTATGATAATAACAGGAAACAATTAATTCAAATATTCAAGTTCGGAAGTTAAATTCAGTAATTGCGCCCAATTAGCAGTCGTCGGAAATCCCGACGACTTCGCCGTTAATTTACGTTTCCGCTCAAATTAACCGAAGACTTAACTCCCACAACGGTTATAACCGACGTCTGAACCCGCGACATCAGCCATAACCGCCGGAGAACGGCTGACTTCGAATTGAGACCAAATTCAGACCCCATACATCTTGATACTACCCTATAAATTCACCCACAACTCGCCAGAAACCTTTCACACTCAAATCGCACCCTTTCTCGGCGAAAACTCACTCGCCGGAAATATTTTATACGTCGCCGGAAAACCGAGCCCTTAATCTCTGAGCTTTACTGAACCCCCTAAACTTATACCGAAGTCACCCACACCCTTTGTAAGCTTTCTGAAGATTCTCTGCTGCAAGACACTCGTCGCCGGAAGAGCTTGCTGTCGCCGGAGTTCTGCCGGAAAACAGGGGAATTCAATCGGTATACCTCACGCTCAATTTCTTCATTCTTTTTATGTAATCTCACTTGTAATCAACACCCTGTCGCTAAAGATCATGTTTTAATCTCCGAACCAGTCAGTCGTCACTTCCGGTTAAAACCAGTGAAGAAGACGACGTTTCAGTAATGGTTAAGTATAATTAAAATCAAGTTATTTACCGGGTTAGACACACAGTCCAGCGGTGGACTGTGTGCACATTGAACGCTAAGGTCTCGAGTTCGAGTATTGTTCCTCACACGCTGCCTTAATAAAAATTCCTTTTTTCGCAAACTGAACCGGTTTGATTTTAGGTATATGTTAAGTATATTAATAACCGAGTTAATAACCAAGTGAGACACACAGTCCAGCGGTGGACTGTGTGTACGCTAACCCACAGGTCCCGGGTTCGAGACCTGTGGAGCGCACCGGTCCTCTTGATTAAAAATCGTTTTTAAAGTAAAGGTCTTCTGCTTAATTCTAATTAATGTATATATATAATTAAAATCGGATATATGACGGGTTAGACACGTAGCTCAGTTGGTAGAGCTGCGTGCACGCGTACGGGAGGTCTCGGGTTCGAGCCTCACCCAGCGCACAACAATATGCACTCGAACCGGTCAACGGTCAGTCAAAGTCAACGGTCAAAGTCAACTGTAGCAAAAAAATCAAAATTTTTTATTATTTTTATTTATTTATTTTAATTAAAAATCAATTAAAAATACTTAAAAATAACATTTTTTTAGGTTAGAAAATAGCCTCAAACTCACAAAAATACACCCAACAATCCTACTAAAATAGATTAATAAAATCCGTTTGCTTACCGAACCAAAATGCTATTTATCTAGGTTAATTTCACTCGTGGTTAAAACCATTTCGCGTGCATTCAACATCATCAACCGAACGCACCCAATGTGAGTGAATTCTTACAAATTCCCATTTTTATTCATGTTTTGGGGTGTATCATGTGTCGCTTAAACTAATTCTCTTATGCAAACTCGTGCTATACCATTATATGATCTAAACTAGAATGTAATTATTGATGGTTGTGATGTATTACATATTGTCAAAGTTGTATGCAAATTATTTAGGCCCATCAGTTCCTCGTGGGAGACGAGTTGAACAACGCGTGCCTTAAAACTCATTCATTAGGCCCATCAGTTCGTAGAACAACGCGTGCCTCAAAACTCATTCATTAGGCCCATCAGTTCGCAAGAACAACGCGTGCCTCAAAACTCATTCATTAGGCCCATCAGTTCGTAAGAACAACGCGTGCCTTAAAACTCATTCATTAGGCCCATCAGTTCATGGAACAACGCGTGCCTCAAAACTCATTCATTAGGCCCATCAGTTCCTCGTGGGAGACGAGTCGAACAACGCGTGCCTCAAAACAATCATTTGGTGTATGTGTGTTCAACATTCAATATTATGTGTTGTGTGAATAAATTTACATCTACATTTACTCATATGTGGTATGCACATTATTTATAATCAATTGGATAAACTTGTTCAAATGTTTTCCATAGGATTCACTTGCCAACATTATGTTGATCCAAAAACCTTTTTACACATGATACAGGTGAACAGGTTGAAGCAAGGAAAACATAGGATATGCCTTAGAAGAGAACCAAGAAGCTTAGATTGATAGTTAGAACATGTTGTATCATTTATTGTAAATTTCCATTAAATTGTATTATTGAATATGAAACATATAATAAATGTCATGAGCTTTGATGATAACCCAATTATGCCCCGATCACCTTTTCCACTGCGGGTCGGGGTGTGACATTCAACATGTTCTATACATCTTTCTAAGCTTCATTATTTTTCTTCTAAGGCAATTTCCTATGTGATCCTTGCTTCATCCTGTTCACCTGTATCATATGTAAAAATGGTTTTTGGGTCAACAAAAAGTTGGCGAGTGAATCCTATTTAAAACATTTAAACGTGTTTATTGAATTGATTATAAAATAAAGTGCATAACCACATATGAGTAAATGTAAATGTAAATAGATTCACAAAACACTTAATATTAAATATTGCACACACATACAACAATAGATTTGTTTTGAGGCACGCGTTGTTCAACTCGTCTCCCACGAGGAACTGATGGGCCTAATGAATGAGTTTTAAGGCACGCGTTGTTCAACTCGTCTCCCACGAGGAACTGATGAGCCTAACAAATAGTTTGCATACAACTTGACAATATGTAATACATAACAACAAACAATATTTACATTCTAAGTTTAGATCATAATATGGTATAGCACGAGTTTGAATAACGAATTAGTTTAAGCGACACATGATACACCCCAAAACATGAGGGGAATTTTTGTAAGAATTCACTCACAGTGAGTGCGTTTCTTGGATTGATGATAAATGCGCACGAATTCGTATTTAATCGGCAAGGGAACTAACCTAAATAATAACATAATAGTTCGATAAATAAATAAACTCTTATTTGAGATTAGTATTTTTAATTAGCGTTCTCAATGGAATTGTTCGGTTTATTTTTGTGAGTTCAAGGAAATTTTCTAACTTTAAAAATATTATTTTTAAGTATTTTTAATTGATTTTTAAATAAAATAAATAAATAAAAGAAAATAAAAATTTTGACTTTTTTTGACCAGTTGACCGTTGACCGTTTGACTGTTGACCGGTTCGGTCGTGTATATGATATGCGCTGGGTGAGACTCGAACCGGTGACCTCCCGTACGCGTGCACGCAGCTCTACCAACTGAGCTACGTGTCTAACCCGAAATATTTCTGTTTTTAATTATACTTATATACAAACTAGATAAATTCATTTCTGTCCTTATATAAAAACTTTGATAATTGCCAGAACCGGTGCGGTAGCCTGGACTCGAACCCGCGACGTATGATTTAAAATCGCACACAGTCCACCACTGGACTGCGTGTCTATCTTGGTTATTATTCCGGTTTTCATTAAACTTAACATCTATCTGCGTGTGGATCCGGTTCAGTTTAAAAAGGAACATTTTTATTACAGAGAATGTGATTGTGTCAAGGATCGAACTCGGGACTTGTGTTAATCGTTTGCACACAGTCCACCGCTGGACTGTGTGTCTAACCCGTTTATATAACTTGTTTTAATTATACTTATACACTGATTACATGTTTCAGGATTTGGCTTTTATAAAAATGCATTATATTTCAGTGAATCGGAACACAACAGAATTCGAACCCGGGACGTATGCTTCAAAATCGCACACAGTCCACCGCTGGACTGTGTGTCTAACCCGAGATATAACCCAATTTATATTAAATATATATACAACCGAAGCTTCATCTTCTTCGTTAAACTTAACCCAGAAACCAATCCCGACTGTTTCGATACATTCATCAATTTCTTTAGTAAATTGTAATTAACTACATATGAGATTAATAAAAAAAATGAGAGAGATTAGGTGTAAGATATACAGAACAGAGACCCCCTGTTTCGCCGGCGAGTTTCCGATGACAGCAGGTTATTCCGGCGACGTGTATCTTGCGGCAGAGGATCTTCCAGAAGTTTGAGGTGAGTGTGGGTGACTTCGGTATGAGCTCTAGATGTTCTGTTTTTAGAGTAAGGCACAGTGATGAAATGGGTTCGGTTTTCCGGCGAGTTGCAGAAAGTTTCCGGCGAGTTGTTCTTGCCGATTAGGGACTTGTAGGGAGGTTAGCGAGTGTATTGAGAGCTAATTCGAGTGAATAAGCGAGTTGGGTTTTTCCTGACTGAAGGTATTTTTACGTACATGTAAATTCAAGTTTTCGGTTATGAAATTCACGGTTCATGAATGAAATTGAATCGAGTTTTCGGTTATAACCGACGTTTATCATCCGTTATACATGCTTGATTCCGGAGTCAAAGGAAACCGTCGTAATTTCGCGTATTTTCCGGCGTCTGCGGATTTGGGCGCGCTGGTTTTGAGTTTCGAGTTTTTTATTAAGTATTAATTGTTTCAGTATTTCAACAAGTAACACAAGTGGCGCAGTGGTAGGATGTGTGTGAGTTAAGACTTGAGATTTACCCGGCTGACCCGGGTTCGAAACCCGGCATCAGCAATTTATTTTTATTTCATTATTTTTAATAAATTTTCAATTATACATTTTAAATTCTAATATATTTATTAATTATGTATCGTATAAAATTAATTTGAGTATTAAATACGCAACGAAAATTTTAACTGGATGTTCGGTTAATAAATGAAGCGGGTTTGGTTAACCCGGTTTTTACGGATGTTACAGCTCCACTGCACCTCAGGCCCATTTGAGCGACTTTGATCCACTCCAGCCCACTGATATTGGAGATGCTATGCAAGCTTTGAATGTTACTGCAGGAGATGACCAGTGGTACATGGACTCAGGAGCATCAGACCATCTCACTGGTGATGTAGGTAAAATTCAAACACCCTTGTTAGATTGTTCTAAAGGTTCAATTTTTGTCGGAAATGGTGAACGTGTGCTAATTCTTGGATCGGGTCATGCTACCCTCCCAAGCTCTTCTCGCACTCTACACCTTAAAAACATTTTCTACACCCCTAAAATCATCAAGAACCTTATTTCCGTTTGAAAATTCACCACCGATAATTATGTGTCTGTTGATTTTGATCCTAATGTTTTTTCTGTGAAGGAGTTCCCGAGTGGGAAGATCATCTCCCGCCACAATAGCTCGACCGCCTCTACCCGTTGACCTACCCGGTTACCAACACTGCTGATTCCTTGGCTCTTGCATCTACATTACAAGAACCTTGGCATGAGCGCTTAGGTCATCCGGGCTCTCCAATTTTTGATTTTCTTGCATCGAATAAATTTATCTCATGTAATAAAAGTGCTAAGACATCACTTTGCAATTCTTGTCAAGTGTCTAAGCACAAACGTTTGCCTTTTTCAATTTCGCAATCTAGTACTATTTTACCTTTTGACATTATCCATTGTGACTTGTGGACTTCTCCAATTCTTAGCAAAAATGGATATAAATACTACATGGTTCTCGTGGACGACTTCACTCAATTCACGTGGGTCTTTCCACTTAAATTCAAATCCGAAACGTTCACCAAGTTCACTAATTTTCATAAATATATTTCCACCCAATTCAAAATGATCATAAAATCTTTTCAATGTGACTTAGGGGGTGAATTTGATAATCAAAACTTTAAAAATTTTGCGGATGCTCATGGTCTTCAATTCTGATTTTCATGCCCCCAAACCTCCCAACAAAATGGAAAATCGGAACGCATGATCAAACGCCTAAATGAGATCATGTTGACTCTTCTCACGCACGCCTCTTTACCCCCCATCTATTGGGTCGAGGCCATCCACACCGCGTGTTACCTCCACAACATCCTTCCCACAAAACTTCTTAAATTCCACACTCCCAGATCAACCCTTTACCTCCGTCACCCCTCTTATGACCATCTTAGAACCTTCGGGTGCATATGTTATCCCAATACTACCGCTACCCACCCACATAAGCTCTCCACACGAGCCACACGATGTATCTTTTTAGGCTACCCGACTGACCATCGAGGCTATCGATGTCTAGACCTCGCCACGGGAAAAGTCACCTGTTCGCGACATGTAACATTTGATGAGTCGGTTTTTCCATTTGCTACCACCAACAATCCTCTCGACTACTCGTGTCTCCAAACCGAACCTTCCCCTACCCTTTTCGATTCCTCTATAACCATCAACGCCCCACAGTCCCACACTACACCTACCGGCCCGTCACCTAACACCACGGCCCTACCCTCTCGTTTTGGCGTCCAGTACCACCGCCAACCTCGAACAACCATCCTTACCCCCTCACCCTCTTCCGCTGCTCCTCCCCCCCCCCCCCACTCACCTCAGCCACCTACACTGTCCACCTCCACACAACTGATTCCTCCCTCCACCTCTCTTCCGCCTCACCACCCACCACCTTCACACCCCATGGTTACAAGATCTAAGGATGGTACTATAAACCTCGTTTTCCTATAAACCTTCACACTAATCTGATTCCACCTTGTCCCCAATCCCAACCTCTCACCTTAAAGCACTCACCGATCCAAATTGGCGCACTGCTATAAACGATGAATATCAAGCCCTATTGGATAATCAAACATGGGTGCTTGTACCTAGACCACCCGATGCTAATATCATCAGATGCATGTGGCTCTTTCGCCACAAGTTCAATGCTGATGGAACTTTACAATGATACAAAGCTCGGTTAGTTGTTAATGGTAAAAGCCAACAAGTTGGTGTGGACTGTGATGAAACTTTAAGTCCGGTGGAAAAGCCCACTACCATTCGTATGGTCCTCAGTCTAGCGGTTTCACAGGCTTGGCCGATACACCAATTAGACGTTAAGAATGTTTTCTTCACGGTGACCTACATGAAACCGTTTATATGTTTCAACCCCCGGGTTTCACAGATTCTCGACATCCTAATTATGTTTGCAGGTTGACTAAATCCTTATACGGGTTGAAACAGGCGCCTAGGGCATGGTATGACAGGTTTGCTACATACTTAATCAAATGCGGGTTTCGAAGCACCATCAGCGACACATCATTGTTTGTCTATCGAAAAGGTACCCAAACAGCTTACTTATTACTTTATGTGGACGATATTATTTTAACAGCATCCAACAACAACCTGCTGCACAACATCATCACCACTTTATCTACCGAGATTCGTATGTCGGATTTGGGTTCCCTTCACCATTTTCTCAGTATTCATGTCACCAAACGTGACAGCGGCTTATTTCTCTCACAAAGTACATATGCTACCGAGATCTTGGACCGCGCAAATATGTCAAATTGCAAACCTTCGGCCACACCGGTCGATACAAAATCGAAATTAAGTGCCACGAGTGGCAAACTCTTACCGGATTGCACACTATATAGACAACTCGCCGGCGCCTTGCAATATCTCACTTTTACTAGGCCGGCCTCACATATGCCATCCAGCAAATATGTCTCTTCATGCATGCCCCTCGAGATTCACATTTTTCAGTTTTTAAAACGGGTATTGCGCTATTTAAAAGGCACAATGATCATGGTTTATGTATCACTCCCTCACGTTCGCAACATCTCATTGCTTATTCTGACGCGGACTGGGGGGATGTCCGGATTCAAGACAGTCCACCTCGGGATATTGTGTATTTCTTGGAAATAATCTTATATTGTGGTCGTCTAAACGCCATCTAGTGCCGAGGCAGAATACAGGGGCGTTGCAAACGCAGTTGCTGAAACAAGTTGGCTACACAATCTACTATTGGAATTATTTATCCCAACTCGTCGAGCAACATTAGTGTATTGTGACAATGTGTCTGCAGTCTATTTTTCAGAAAATCCAGTTCAGCACCAACGCACAAAGCATGTAGAACTCGACATTCACTTTGTAAGAGAAAAGGTTCGGATAGGCGCAGTTCGAGTTCTCCACATTCCAGCAGATTTTCAGTATGCGGACATATTCACAAAAGGCTTACCCCGCCAACTTTTCACTCGTTTCAGATCCAGTCTATGCCTTCGATCATCTACGGCTTCGACTGCGGGGGTATCTTAGCGGTCACATATATTGACCGAATATTATTATGTATATTTTGATTCATTGTGATTAGTCAGTCATTAGCTGTCATTAGCTGTTCATTAGCTGTAAACTGATAGGTAGTTTCCTTACTTTACTGATGTATTATGTGTATAAATACCTTTGTTTTGTTAATGAGAAAGCACCCCAGAATTCATTATCTCACAGTACTGACCTTATTCATCAGTCGGGTTTCTAACTGGTTCATCAATGCAAGAGTGAGACTTTGGAAGCCTATGGTAGAGGAAGTACACACACTTGAAACCAGACAACTTCCAAAAACCGATTTTCAAGAACAAGAACTTCTGCCCTCGGAAACTCAGGTTCTTCCTGCCCTCCAAAGCGCGCAAAAAATGACAACAAATATACTGATCATCATATGATGGAAGGAAACACGAAGCACGTGAACCCTTATGATAGTTTTCCTATCTATCACTCAAGCGTGAATCGCGGGGTTTCGTTGACACTCGGTCTCCATCAAAACAACAATGCAACCGTGTTTCCCTTGAGCGCGGTCGGAAGCAGCCAGAGACTTGTATTAGGTGGTTTGGATGCACAAAATAGAGAAATTATTGGGGGCCAGTTTTTGCATGAATTTGGTGGCTGATGGTATATAATGGTGTTTCAAGGTTTGCATGTATGTATATCATCAAAAAGGCATGATGTAAACTGCAGGTTGGATACAAGCTGATTTTGGTGTTGCATTTTACTTGCAGCCATGAAGCTTGTGCATCTTCCTGATAGTTTTTTGTTTTTTTCTCTAATAATTTTCAAATTTTTAAAAACTTGTATTTCAAGTCGATTTTTGAGACGAGGTTGAGATCAGATTTAAGCACCCACCGTTGTAAAGATGGTAAAGTTTCCGAAAACTCAATAACCAAATGATAATTAGTTGTAATCATCGGTATCAAGTTATCATTATTCAATAATAACTTGGTCAATTAGTGACAAATGTTCATCACTAGTAAGTTACTATTGATAAGCCGACATCAACTATAACCAATTGCGAGCAGTAGTAACTAGTTGTTGGCGGCGATTTATGCATCAGTGGCAAGTTGGACGATTAGCAGTAACTTAGCTAGCGGGGTTTCTGTCGAGAATATTACCTACTGATGTAATTGAACAACTAACGATAGTTATAACCAAACCACCAACTGACATACTATTTCTTTAACAGTTGTGTCGATTCAACTTAACTGTTGTGATGCTTCATCAAGTGTATAACGAGAGTGTTTGGTTAGATTTTGGCATGTTGTTTTTCATATTATTTGTACATTCCTTTTTGTTTTCTCTTTTGAATGACCCGATTGAATTTTTGAGAGTACCATCGAAATATTCAAATATGATATTGATCTCTTATAGATATCCAAACACTTAACGAACTAAAACACTTGTAATGAATCCACGTGGTCGTTCTGCATGTGCGATTCTTTCTAAACACGACCGCCATTTTAAGTTTTTTAGACTTATGTAGTTATTTACAATGCTTGACAAAAGAATGTATTATAGAAAAATAAATAAACTAGTTGGTGTATCTTTAGATAAAATACATAAAAATTAGAAACATATATAGGAAACAGAAAAAAAAACCAAGAATATGTACTATAAAAATAATGTCTTAATTAAGGAATCCACATATTAAGAGTCCATACCTCAAGGTTGTAAAACCATTAAGTCTTTCATCTTGGGTGTCAACCAACTAAACCTTGTACTAACACAGATCACAAAAAATAAATAAATAAATAAATAAATAAATCATACACCATGTTAATACTCTTGTGGTCACTTTTTGTACAAGGAGCAATTAGTAATATATAGAAAGTCATAATCCACATTAAAACTACTTTTAAATTCACTTTAACAACTTTTTATTGTGAAACAATGAGCGTTGTTAAGAACTAAAAGTAATATCTAACGTTCGCTAAATTTGGACCAGTTTATCAAAATATGAACTGAGGTGTTTCGATCGTTTTGCTAGGGCCAATCTTTTTTGTACGTACTTGGATGCAACATGGCATCTCCGACGTTCGTTTGTGTATAGATAGCAGTCAAGGCAGCAATCTCATCATAAAAGTAAACGAAGGTTCACACCTCAATTTGGCTAAACAGGAATAGAATCAAACAAGATATATTCTTCTTTCCATCTTATCCAAGCACCTTATTATTCATCTCTCTTTGAGACTCAAACCTACTCCACTCAAGTAGATGATGTTCCAAATAATAAATTACATAAAATCATGACTGGATTTTATTTTGTTTTTGTTGTTTTTTTTAACTTGTCATCATATATACTTACATTATTACCATTAAAAGTGATTTTACGTATAAACGCTTTTAATGGTGAAAATGTAAATTTGAAGTTATCACACATATTGGGTTAGGCTGGGTGGTATGGGGTGAAGTCATCCGTCTAAATGAAGGGTTCTCATTGGTCCACCTAAGCTGCAAATGAGATTCACTTTTAACCCCTCCCATTCCACTCACAGAGCGCCCCCCCCCCCCCCCCCCCCCCCCTTACTTGGAGGTGTTTGAAGGCGTTAATGTTTGATGTGGAGGTGGGGCGCCACCATCACACACCAGCCTTAGGGGTCAAGTTATCAATCATATCATTTGGAATCTTTTGACAAATTGATCTGATTTATCACACACATTTTTTTTGCTTTATAACACGTATTTGAATGGGTGCACTATTACACACGATAACTCGATCAAAATAATTTCATGGTCAAGCGACCATTTTGATCCTTAAACTACTTGTCGGGTGACTACAAATAGATCCTAATCACCACATTCAGGGACATGGCTTCAATTCTTTCTTCATAAACTTGTATTCCCTTCCAAGAACAAAATTTTCACCGAAAACAAAAATGATGATATATTGGGCTAGGGTCAGGTAATCTAAATCTTGAGGTTTAATTATTTAGAACTTTTATTTGCTATAATTCGTCCTTAGGATATAGATTACTTCTTCCTACACTCCAATGCATACTTTTATCCAATTTCGTGACCTCTCAAATTTCAGCTTTGGTTTGAAAACGATGATATATTGGGTTAGGGACATGTAATCTGCATCCTGAGGTTTAATTATTTGAACCTTTTATTTGCTATGATTAGTCCTGAGGATGCAGATTACCTCTTCCTACACTCCAATGCATACTTTTATCCATTTTTATGGCCTCTCAAATTTCAGCTTTAGTTTGAAGCTATTCACCTTGGCTATTCTCCTATATCCCCTTTATTATCAAATACTTGGTTGACAATGGCTTAATCAAACGAAATGAATGATAACCTGATGAGCTTGCCGGTCTCAACTCTCAAGATCGACTAGTGTCACTCCACGCTTCACGGCTCATCATGTGTGTTAGTCTGCCACTGCATACACACATTTTCATATCGTGTACGTTGAGTTCAAATGAGAACCACTAAATATGAATAACAAGTGAATACACTATTTTTCGAATTATTAGGACCTAATTCACAACTTATAAAAGTATAAAACCATTAAAAATTATAGTGTATTCACCTATGAATATGATGGTTCTCGTTTGAACCCAGTAATGTGTGCGTGTGGGCGTCAATTTCTAGCATGAACCTAACATGAAAATACGGTTGGCTAACACATTTAACAATCAGTTCAGGTTAGCATGTCTGGCCCATTAAAAACGGATTGTGTGCACGGTGTATTAAAATTAAACTGTTACTCCTCAATGAATAAAAACATATATATAGAAAATAGGAATTATAAATTCAGTCTACCAACCCGTATACCACATGTTTGCAACTTTATTATAACTCGAAGTCCTTAACTAATGACTCATGTCAGCTTGGTGTATTTGGAAATCTAGAAAGCTTTCAATGACAAGCGAAAAAAACAAAGGGGTTCAAGCAATCATTTGCATGGCGGCTTGGTGTATTTGGAAATCTAGAAACGAGGCGATCTTTGCAAACAAGGAGGTTAACGTGACTAAAATCATGGAAGATATTAGGTCGTTCGCTTTTGTTTGGATCAAATATAGGTCATCTTTTAGATCTTTATGTTGGTCCAATTGGTGTAATTATTCCTTGTAATGGGTGTTCGCCTCTGGCCCTAGCGATTTGCTAGGTGTCGTTTAATGTAAGTCGTTCAAAAAAAAAGAAAAAAGAAAAACTGATGACTCATGTTCCATTGTCTTGCATCTTTTGGTACTAATTACTCCCTCCGTCCCATTAAATATGTCTTATTTTGAATTTTCAAAGTCTTTATTTATAAACTTTGACTTTAATTATATATTTTTTGTGTTATATAAAAATTGATGAAAATTAACCCGATAAAAACACTTGTAAAACACACTCAAATCATATAACTTTCATCAAGTATTACCTAACACAAACAAAATTATTTAAAGTTAGTTTATAAATAAAGACTTTAAAAATTCAAAATAAGACACTTTTAATGGGACGGAGGGAGTATGAAACTGGAGATAACTAATACAATATTAAATAGAAATATTGTAATACCCTTTATGTACAAGCATTTTGGTTGTTTAATAAAAGATGATGGGGGCTCAGTGAAATAACCACCACCAAGCCTTGCAAAGCCAGCTTTGCGTTGGCACTTGGCCCGGCTGAAACCAGTGGGATCGAAAGTGAAGGTGTGGAATTATTTCCGACTTCAGCCAACCGATCCAACCCATGGTTCAGAGGTCATTAAGGAAAACTGAAGAAAACATAGCCACCACTTCAGCTTAATATACTGCAGGCAACCCACAAAAGAAAGGAAAACTGAACAGAACAGCAATATAGTTTGTAGTCAGGCCAGTTAGTTTTGAATTTTATCGACCTTTTTAGAACGCATAATAGCTTATGTTTTTTTGTCGCACCATCACGCCGCCGTATATGTGACAAATGGACAGATTCAGAAACGGGTAAAAGTAGGTTCAGGTCAAAACATATACTTTTTGGTACGAGATTAAAGTGTCAAGTTGAATTAACCTGAAACACTTTAGTCCAAAACTTTTAAGTGTGTCAAATTATTATCTGCATATAAGCTATATTTGTGACTATAATGATTTGGGAAATGGGTAAAAAATCTCTGTTGACCAGTTAGAAAAAAAAAAAGAAAAAGAAAGAAAAGAAAGACAGCCTGGACCGACCAACTATTCACATGTAAACGGGTCAAAGTTGCCAGTAAACAACATTCTAATAACAGAGTTCAAGTTATCTACTAGAGAGAACAGAAGCATAAAACGAGATACTAAACGATTAAACAACTAATAAATTCGGTTACTTTTGTTATAAACATGCGATAACATTGACAAACATACACTTTATGGCAAATACACAGCTGATTCAATAGCATGCTATACAACGAAACAATAATATAACCACATGTTGCTACTATACTCGCAACTATTTCAGAAACAGACTAAACAAATTCACATCAATCCAGTTTAGAGTCGAATAGTGCACATAACCGCAGTTTTGAAATCCAAAGGTTGTTGGAACGGCGGTTGGGTGGTTAAGCTCCTCCAAATCCTCTTCCTAGGATGGTAAATTTGTATAAACAGAGATGTTAACCGCTTATGGCGTCTCAATCTTCGATTCTCTACCGAACCCGTTCCATTGTGAGTCGCCATGACATGTAGTTCGCCGTTTAAAGCAACGAACCCGACTGCTGATTCGTCTATGGCTCGTTTCGGCAATGTGGTTTCCTTCCACCAGCGGTTTGAAGTCATATCATACCTGTAATCATAGTTGTTAATGGCGAATAGTGACAAATGGCGATAACGTCCTATATGCTACATAGCGAATAGCGATAAATAGCAGGCGCTATTTTATAAATAGCGTTAAACTAGATTTAAAAAAAGAAAACTTTATATGTATATTATATTAAAATACCTTGGTATTAATGCTATTTATTTAACAAAAACCTAAAATCCAGCTATTTTGTAGCTATATTTAATTGCATTTATATTAAAAAGAAATAAAAAATAAGATGTCACTATTGTCGCCATCTACCACTACAACCCTAATAGTGAGCCTAGAAACGCTACGTAGCACGCTATAGCGATCGCTACGCTCGCTATTGATAACTATGCCTGTAGTTATGTATTAATCATGTTAAATTAGACATTATAAGCCTTACTACCCATTATGTTTAAACAATTCATATACAACTTAAGTTACCTGAATATATCATTCTTATCAAGCATAAAAACATCAGGACACCCTGCACCACCATCTTCAACTACCGCAATCCGCCCAAGCTGCCGCCTCTCCCCTTCCTCCCACATATCCCGAACCGACCGCCACTTCCCCACCCCACCATTCTCCAACCGCATCACCGCAGCATCTCGATAATACTCATCCACCGGAAACACACCCAATATAGTCCTTGACTCCCCATAGCCCCCCATAACCCAAAACTCCCCATCCCCCACCATAAACCCGACACACCCGGCCCGAAACCGCGGCAACCCCTCCAACCCAACCCACTCATTCCTCCCAACATCAAACATCTCAACCGAACTCAACCGACTGCCCGCAGCACCGAACATCGTATGCCTAGACCCTCCACCCGCCACCACAATCCGGTCCCTACCCCGAACAGCAGCACAGGCGAAACTCCCCCGAGGCGAAAGCATCGGGGGCAGCGTCTCCCAGCTCTTCGTAACGAAAGAATACCGGAAACTATAAGAAGAGCCCGACGGGCGATCCAGTGGGAATGTCCGCGTATCGAATAGCGATCCACCGAGTACATAAACATGAGTATCGAGTGCCACACACACGAAATTGCACAGCCCGTAGACGTGGGGGTTGCAGGGCATGAGTGGGAGGGTACACCAGGCTTTGTGTACGGGGTCGAATAGGTACGGAGAACAGACTGATGGGTCTTGTGGGAAGATGCATAACAAATGGGATGTTTTGTGAAATGGGATGTGTTTATGGCGGATTGAGTTGTAGAATCTTGATGAGAAGAAGTGGTTCCATGATTTGCAGATGGATTTGAGGGTTCCGTGATATGGGTATGGGAGAAATGCGAGGGTTAGGGCTGCCAGATCGTATGGGAGGCCTGGAATTAGGGTTTGTTGAGGAGATTCTGATGGTGATGGTGATGAATTCATTAGAAAGTGTTTAGAAAAATGAGCGATTTGGGAAGTAATTGGATTTGTGGATAACGGTGTCGCTTTGGATGCAACAAATTTGGGGGTGTTTGGATGAGTGGTGTAGAAATTGTGTAATTTATGATAAATAAATTAATTAATATTCCTTTTTTCTAGAATAAATTTTGAAAGACTTTTAATAGATTAGATGTTTATATAGAGGTGAGTCGGTCTAGAAACTCATTCAGTTAAAAGGCTACCCTTGTCGTTCTAGCGGTAGTGTAAATTTTAGAAAACTTTGACATTTTTTTTATTTCGTTACCTCTTTCTTTTAAAACGTTACCCCTATGAAAGTTTTCTAGATCCGTCAGTGACTGTTGGTGTGATTGATTTAAAAATCCTATGATAAAACTAGTTTGAAACTGGTAAGAACCGAATCAAATTAAATAAAAGTCGGTTTCAAATTGGATCCATCATTTTCTCCTTATAAACTTGTTTGGGCAAAAACCAATTTTAACTTTTTTTAATCAAAACCGAATCGGTTTGGGTCTGGAAAACTGATTTTGTGACCCTATGTTTACACAATAAATCAAATTATTTTATCAACGAAGATGGTTTGGATTATTTACATGAGAACTCAAATGAAAGATGCAATGTAGTGCCTATGACTATCTCATTTTCAATTACAATATGTAGACTAATAACCATTGGGCTCAAGTAGGGCTATGACTATTCGTATAAGGCTAAGCTTATTTATAGTTTTTTTAACAACAGTTTATACATCTAAATACCACATAATATTACAATTACAATGAATTGAACCCCACAACTATTATAGGAGGCAACATCATACCACTCAACTATAAAGGCATAAGATTTTTTTCAGTTGTCAAAGTATTTCGATCATGAGGATTTTGATGACCCATGATTCAACTAATGCCATCTCCTAAAGCTTTCTGGCTAAAGGATGATTAAGGTGGAATTTATTTTTATCATATTTATTTTAATATTGTTATTCAAATGTTTCGACTATGTGTTGTGGTGAGATGAAAAATGAAAAAAAAGTGTTGTCATATGTGTGGAGGTGGTTTCACTTTTCATCTTTCAACTAGATGTGTTTGGTAATATGAAGGGTAAGCCATTTTGTAACTATTATCATTGAATGGTGTTAGTAAATAGGTCTAGGGTTTAATTTTAGATCATTTATTCGTCATGTATTGTTCTTTATTCTTTAGTACTAGAAAGCAATCTGCATGTTGTGGTGGGGTCGTAAATTCGTAAGTTGTATGTGCCCTCGATAAAAAAAACTTCAAGAAACGAAGACACATCTAAACACCATCTCCTCAATCACATTTTTATACATTTGATTATAAAAACTTATTATATTAAAATATAATATAATCCAATATGTTTGTCACTTCAAACCACAACTTTAACATAATGCTAGTTACTTAGCAAATCCTAAACAACCTTAATTCACCTTTCTCCCACAATCAACATAGTCCAAAGAACAAAAAACTCAAAATAGTTAATACCTAATATACTAATTTTAAAATGACAAAAAAATTCGACAACACTCAATGATAAACAATGGGAATGATTTTAAATGGTAGTGGAGTGTCGAATCTCATAAACACTAACCTTTGGTTTCCAGACTTGCATTCTTCACAATGTTTTGCTTACATTGTGAAGACTTTGTCTCAAGAGTAGATGGAACCAAAGGGTGCAAACGTTTAGAGATGAGTTGATCTTTGGATGTAACTTTGGGTGGACGTTTTGATAGATATATGCTTAGAGGCTGGCATTCTCCAAACAAATGTCGCAACTGTGTTATCATCTAAATCTCACATCTGGACGAGTCTTCATCCAAAGCTTGTCTTTATAGGTGTGCTAGAGTTCTTTGGGTCAAGGTAAAGTTTGGTCTCTAAAATACATCTAGAGACCTTAAAACTAAAGTTACTTGTAAACAAACTTCTATTTATCTCCCATTGTTTTCATTAACATATATATACAATGATTGGGACTACCAAATATGTTTGTAAACTAAAAGGTTTGAATAATATACATAGTACATATTCCGGACGAGTTATTGACAGAATACCCATTAGAAGCATTAGAACATAAAAAATGCCTGAAAAGTTGGGTGGGAATATTTTCTATAACACTTGGCGAGATTCTTATCTTTAGTTTCTTGGACAGACGTCAACACTCCGTTAGAAATGGCTTTCTATTGATGACACCTTAAACGTCTTAGTAGAAATTTTATTCGAAATCTTATCTTTAACGATACATTAAGACAACCCTTACTCTTGTAAGTAGAGCGAAAAACTGATAAAACAACGGTTTGATTAAACAACACACTTAAAAAAAATTGTTTGGTTAATTCGATTGTTTATGTAGATTATAGTGAGACCATGAATCTCTTTTGAAACATGTGTGTTGTTTTTGATAGTGTACAATTACTTTATACAATTCATGCAGTTCTTAACATATATAATATTGGTTCCTTTAATTTGTCTCCATACTCTTTTAAACGATTTCATACTTTTTCTACTTAAAAAGTCAAGAAAAAACCATGTAAAATACAATCGCTAAAAACAAAGAAGCAGATTACGTCTTTTTGTACACATATATCCACTCTAATTCATTGTTCTTTTCCTACTTTATTTTTAAAATAATAGGAAAAACTATAGCCAGACTTATTATTTTGAGTAAAGCATAAATTTATCTATTTGTAACACCTTATATCAATATATATTCTGAAAGAAAATATAACAAAGTAGTCTTTAGAAATATCACATGTTCACTTTATTTTCATGGATGTAACGTGTCTTCAAAAATAACCTCTTACTATATTTCTATAATTATACTAAAAAATACTATATTTTATTTCTTTTTTTAATTAAATAATTACTTTTATTTTTATCATTAGTTTTTCTCTCTTCTCCACTCACAACCACTTTAAAAAATATTAAAAAATTATATAGGTGAACAGTATCTCATTCAAATTTACTAACGAACAATAATTTTTTCTCATTTTTCTCTCTCCCCCACTCACAACAATTTACAATCACTTTTACAAATATAAAAGTTACACTCAAATAAAAATAGAGGTTTCATTGTGAATGCTCTAGCCCATGAAATACAAACGGATTGCTTTCTTTATACACGAGATTACATGGGAAGGTGAGTGTATAATGCATATACATAATTTTGTTGTAAAATTAAAGCTTTGTGTTATATTTTATTCAAATTGTATGTGTAAGGTGTTAACCTCTCATCTTATTTTTGTCAAGTAATTTGATTTTTCTTTAATAGTTTGACATATATTAACTTTGCAAACGAAGCTGAATACGTCGCTTTGTTAATATTTTTTCTCGATATTCCATTATAAATTAAGTTATATTCAAAATATAGTGTATTTTATGTGTTGTAAATTACCGATACCAATAACGACTAAATTCCCACTATGTAGCGTGGGAAATTCACTAGTTCTTTTTATTTGTGTTTTTATCAAAAACCTTTTTATGCCAGTATTTAAGTACTACTATTATTATAAATAATACTTTTTAGTAATTTGATTTTTCTTTAACAGACATTTATTAACTTTGTAAACAAAGCTGAATACGCTGCTTTGTTAATATTTTATCTAGACATTCCAGTATCAACTAAGTTATATTCAAAACATAGTGTGCTTTGTGTGTTGTAAAATTACTGAACCAATAACGACTAAATTCCCACCACGTAGTGTGGGAAATTCACTATTATTTATGTTTTTATCGAAAACCTTTTTATGTCTATGTTTAACTACTACTATTATTTTTAATATTATAAAATATGTTTGTTGTTTGTAATAAGTTAACACATAGATAAGGATGTATATGTCCTCAAAGGCAGAATGGGAGACATGAATAGATCTACATGAGAAACTCGCTTTTGACGCATTCGTTAGAACTAAAATTGTTAGGTTGAATATATTTTATTTGCCGTCGCAGGCATATTAAAGACAAACACTAGTTACAAACTTAAATTCGCTATCATTTTCTGCTTGCCAACCATTATAAAGTTTGATATTCTAGGTGACCGTTTACTTTTTCTTAATCAATCTCAAGTTGTTTTGAGTGTTAGTTTAGTTTGTAAACATTGGTTCATTAATATTTGTATATAATTGTTTATTCATATTTGTCTATCTTTATTTATTAAGATTTTCTTATATATATATATATATAATATATATATATATATATATATAATTTTTACTCATAATTAAGTACCAAAAATGTCTAGATATTGAAAAATACAGTATTAATAAAGGATTGATGTATAATTTATAGTATTTTGAAAATGATGTTAACTGTAGCCTAACTTTTGAGTAATTTTAACTTAACTTATCGATAAAAACGTAAGAAAATCTGTAGCAAAACCATAGCAAAGGTTTGTAACTAAATCCGTTGGTGAACTTTTATAGACAAAACCACAACAATCATGATTTAATAGTGAAATTCCTTAGCAAAAGCGATTAATTAGTTGCGAAATGATTAAGTGCGAATTAAATACGTAACAAAATGGCATTTGCTACATATTTGAGGGTATCAAGTACTTGCTTTTAGTAATGAAAGTTGTCTAATAATGTTATACCTATTTTAATTTCAGATATTGAATTTAGATCCAAAAAATTTGATTTTTTTTTAAATTATTCCATTAGTTTATGTTTTGTTTGTTTAATATATTAACAAACTGACGGAGACCAAAGATAACAAATTTAATATTTAACAAAGAACACCAACACTGTGTATTTCTTTGTGTTTATTTAGTTAAAGTTAAATGAATGAATACAAACATATCCAACGTTATGTTCTTCTGGTTACGATGATATGTGTATCTATGAGCTCATCGTGTTTATAACTCGTCATCATGTGTATAAGTAGTTTAACACTCATAATTTGCTGGATTTGGTACAAGTGTGTGAAAGACGTATCATGCACATATAATCCAAAGTTCCTAAATGTTATAGCAAGCGTGGTAGACTAGATGTTCCTAAATGTTATAAAATCAAGTCTTTTACAGAAGCCGGCTAACTAAATAATGTTGTTAATTGATTACATGACCGAGTCTTGGTCTCATTTTTTTTACTCCAAAATCTTCAAAGACATAACCCTCCCCTTCAAATCAGTTATCCAGTTCTATATAGCATCTTCTACTCCTTTCTTAATCAGAAAATACAAGTAAAATTAGAATCTTTTTATATTAATGGAGTCCATAACTATGGGTGATCAAGAAGATCTACCAACAAATTCAATTGAAGAAGTTGATCCACAAGACCAAGATGTCGGGCCGGGAGTTAGATCGTACGAATGCGTATTTTGCAAGCGCGGGTTCACCACTGCGCAAGCGTTGGGTGGACACATGAACATCCACAGGAAAGATAGAGCCAAGAGTAGGCCTAATTTGTTGAGTACTACTAACAATTCATATAAACAAGAAGATAATAGTTTCTATGCATACCCTAGATTCTACCATCCGGTTTTCACAAGCTTCCCTCAAACTTCTATTCCTAATCATCAAGAGGGAAACTTTCATCACACAACATATCTTTCATCCACATCAAGTATCGCGCAATCAATAGATCATGAAAATGGACATGTTCACGGAGTGATCATGGGTCCATCAAGGGAGGAAAAGATGATGACTTTAGGCTTACAGTTTGGTTGGTCAGGAGAAGATGATAAAGAATCAAGAAGAAGATTTCAAAGTGAAAGTGAAGAAGATGAACTCGATTTGGAGCTTCGGCTTGGCCATGATCCATAAATTTTCTCTTGGAGTTCATCAAACTGAATCTTTGTTGGCAAAAGCATCATTAAACTTCAAACTAGTGATGGCAAAACACCATATATACATCTTTGTTGGCTTTTGAGGTATTTGTTGTTTTCTGTCTAATTTAGGGTTTATATGAGATAACATCCTTTTATGCTTCTTTTTACTGTTTGTCTAGGGCAAGGTATATGATATCTTGTACTTGAATTATTTTTTTTTATATATGTATAATAGACTTTCAATGAAAACCCTAATCAGAAACTATTGGATGCAAGAAACCAGTGTGAAGATAACAAAATATATCCATAATTTCCATTGTCTTTTCACTCTTAATGGTTTGATTAGGTTTCACCAACTCTTAATGGTTTGTTTATGTGATTACTAAGATTAATTAGGACTAAACCATATTAACCGTTGATGTTTCATTTGATAGTTTGGAGATAGGAACCCTGAGAGTTCAGTCATGTAGCAGCAACTACTTAAGTTACATGTTTTTTTAAATTTTGATTACCTTGACAAATCCCTAAGAAACATGATATTTTCCAAGAAATTCTGAAAAAACTTGAAAGAACTCTTTTCTTAACTCAAATTTTGCGTTGGGTCATAGACGGACAATTGGACGCAAATTTGCCTTTACCTTACAAATACTGAAAAGTCTTGAACAAATCTTATCTGAAATCTTATATGCAAATATCCGTTTGTCGGTATTTGTAGATATGTTAATTTCATTCTATTTATTTAAGTTTCGGCGTATTTTGGAGATCCATTGGTTGATTTTAGACACATCACCGACGTGTATTTAGAAAATATAATTTTCTTTCGTTTATGGGAAAATTACCAAAATAATAATTTGACTAGTCAACTTACCAAAATAATAAGCAAGCCGGCCAAACCTCCGAATTTTCAAGCTTATCCTCCAAATTTACCGGCTTAGCCGGCTTGTTTTTGTTTTGGGAAAGTCAAGGTCAAATTTGGCTATTTTGGTAATTTCCCTTTCTTTATTGTTGGTTAAACCGTTTGACGGTGATATCTTCGTGTTTGTGGAGAGTGTTACATAGATTAATAGTTTTCGTTGTGAAAGTATGTTTTCTTGGAAATTTAAGTTGATATCATTTATTAAAAACAATGATTTTCACCATTTTGAATACAAAGAACTATTATTGTCACCTTTTGATTGCAAGGTTTAATGTGTGTGCATAAATATTAAGTGTTTAATTGTTGAGTTAATAGTGTTTTGATTATGGACACAAAACATGATTTTCAAATTTTAAAGTATATAAACAAAGTGCATGTTGAAAGACAAGCTACATAACTGTGTATGAGATTTACATAGTCATGTTTTTACCATGTAGTACACAACTATTTTGGTTACATATAACCGGTTGTTTAGAAATTTGAATTTTTTTTAAAGATTGGGTTTATTAAACACAACTAATAAGTGTGTGAGGCATACTTTCAAGCAAAATACCCAAAACCATAAAGGCGAATCAAACGATCTCGAGAATATATCCAATCAACTTATCCTTCTTTGGATTCTATCTGAAGTTATAAAACTTCATCAGGTATTTAGAAGAGTATGTTTGGAAAAAGTAGCAGGTGGCTGTTGGCTGGAAGCTGTAGTTGTACTTGTAGGTTTTTAGATATATTTAGATGTTTGGCAGATTAGTTGTAGCTTTTAATAAAATGTATAAAACGACCAAAATGGACATTAAAAAGTTGATGCATTAAAAAGTTTATTATCTTTAAAAGTTAAAATAGTTATTTTTTTGCTAAAAGCTTGTAGCTCTTTCTAAACGCTACTAGTAGGATCGTTTAAACCAAAAGCTTCAAGCTCCTTCAACCAAATAAGGCCTTTTATTGAGTATAAGTTTTTTTTAAAAGCTTAAAGCTATAAGCTTATAAAATCTCCATGCCAAACATACCCTTAAACTATTAAAAGATTTCCAATATGTTGCTATTTAAATGAAATTTTTGGGATCATTTTGTGAAAATTGATAACCAATCAAGTAAATATTTTATGAAGGGTTACAAAACATGGTTGCTACAATAACGGTTTAAAGGTTAGCACTGCTAATTAGTCTATTACACCGCATTCACAATACATATAATCTATAATGTTACGTTTATAAATAATCTATAACGTTAGACGTTAGTGGTATATAACCTACTTAATGCCATAAACGTTAAATGTGTTCACAACAATAAAAACAAATCCTTAAAATCATAGATTCGGTATTACACACCGTCCTTATACATTAGTGATCATACATCAATTGCATATGTTGCGGTTATTTCCTAATTTATCAGATACATTATAAACACAGAAAGAACTAAGTTGTTGGAAAATTTGTATATTTTTTTCTTTAATCTCTTTATTTTTGGGAATATACAATGGTGGTGGTAAAAAATGTTACAATAATATATAAAACATATGTCACATACATGTAAAAAAGATCCACAGTCATAGTGTCTGCAAGTGCAAAATAAAAAATAATAGAAAACAAGGTTTTGTGAGATTATTCACGTATGTATTGTCTCCAAAGTACAACAATCATATTAGTATTTTAGTAATGATGGTAACATATTAATCTTGATCTCCAGCCTGGTTTACGAAGCGGGAGGTGCTCTAAGGTGTTTAGGTCCCGAAACCCAAGATGCAAGTCAAGGGTTTCATATACACAAGACGTTGTTTTATGTAGGCAAAATACACTTTTGTAGAACGAAAAGCTACATCCGTCTCACCCTTTATACATATTAACCAAAACCCACTCATAAACTCTTCATCTTCTTGGTAATTTGAATTATTTGATTAACATGTAACAGTCAACTTCAGATGGTCATATGGAGAGATCATGTGGACTTGTAGAGGAATAAATAGGATGGGCTATTTGTGGTTGTGAAGGTGGGCTGAAAGGATGGGCTACAGGTAAATTGTGAAGGTGGGCTAAGTGCTAGTTGATTTTTATTTTAAAACGACCCAAAAAAATAACAATAAAGGTGTTTTGCAGACTTGCAGTAAAGAGGGTCTTAATTTAGTTTCTCTCTAGAGTTTTAGACCCTTTAAATAAGAATCTACTACTAAGATATTGCTGTGACAACCAGCTAACACAAAGTATCTCGGGCTAATGACTGATCGAGTGCGTTGTTGATCTGTTTCGATATTTATCCGGTATGTAAGTTTATTGTTTATAACATAGACGTGCAAACACATAAATTTACGCACATTCATAAGTTATCGACACCCTTCAACGCGTGGATTTGCAACAATCTTTTGACATTACTCTTATTTACGGTTTTGCGCCCCTGAAGCAACGCGGAGGTCGTAACACTAGTTTTTTTCTATATTTTTATTAAATTTCAATTCATCACTTAAACATTTACTAATATACGTCTTTGACCCATTTGATTTTCGTTTAACTTGATTTTTTCTCATAAGTTGCTTTTGCTAACTTTTTACCCATTATAATATAAATACCACAAGTTTTTAACTCATTTAATTTGATTTTTCTAACAAGTTACATTTGCTAATTTTTTTAGAAGCTAAGTTTGTAGTTGCACCCCGATATAAATTTTATTAAAAATATAATTGTATTGAAATTTGATGTATTAAACTATACCAAATATCAATAACGTGTCGATGTCGTAACGGACCGATTTGATATGGACCTAAACCAAAACGTAAGATTGATATTGGCATACACATTCTAATAACATTACTCTATAGATAAAAAGCCTATGTCGGTTTTTGTTCTTTTTTATAGTTTTATTATTATTTTTGTTTTATCTTTTTATGCTTTTATTTTATTATTGTAATAATTAATTATTATATTACTTTATCTATACATATTTCTTTTAACTTTTAAAATACGGTGTTTTTATAAAGTTATGAATATGTGAGTTGCTATACGTCATGAGTTTATTTTTTTTTATCTATGATTCGATAAAAGATTTATTCTTACAAGCCAAATTAT